>CM060307.1:18635502-18650502 GCA_030674185.1 Monoplex corrugatus
GTGCAATCACATTGTAATTTATATTTGTATATAATATGTTTTCTATAATTTTCCATTGCTTTTCTTTTTTCTCCCCATTTATAGCCATGTGTATGTGTGTGTGTGTGCGTGTGTGTGCATGCGTGCGTATGTGTATGTTCAGCGCTTAGATTTGATTTATATAAAGATTTTGCGCTATATCAATATTGTAATTATTATTATTATTATTATTATTATTACAAAATGCTGCTGGATAGGTTGACAATGCTGGGTTAAGAAAGACTCATCGCACTCAGACAATTCCATATGTACTAAATCCGTCATTTCATCAGACGGCAGATGCACATCAGAAATAGCCAGTAGAATCGGTCAAACCAAAACAGCATTCAAGAAGATGACAAGCATTCTTACCAACAAATGCCTATCAATTAACATCAGGAAGAGAGTTCTTGAATGTTACATAGAACCGATACTGTTATACGGTTGTGAGGTGTGGACAGTCAACAAGCAAAGCCAGAACAAGATTGAGGCAGCCGAGATGTGGTTTCTAAGAAGAACGTTGAGAGTTCATTGGACAGCAAAGAAAACAAACGAGACAGTCTTGATGGAGGCAGACACAAGTAGATCACTCATAAAGAAGATAAGGAAAAGACAGGTGGCATTTATGGGCCATTTTGTGAGGAAGGGGGATTTGGAGCACAACGGGAAAGCTGGAGGGAAAGAGAGCACAAGGTAGATCCAGGGAGAAAATGCTAGACGGACATGCAGAGTTGCTGAAGACGAGAAGGGTGGAGAAGATGCTTGGAGCAACAACAGATAGAGACAGATGGAAGTCCATGATTGCCAACGCCATGCGGCAGGGCACCTGATGATGATGACTAAATCCAATCTGTCATCTGTTAACTGGCGGATTCCTTGAGCCTGTGCTAGAGACTTGACATGCACAAAATCGTATGCCCTGGCAACATATTGAACTGCGGGGAAGGGGAGATAGGCGAAGTAATTGTAAGCAGACTCTACCAAAATACTTGGAACACTGACAAGGGCGACGAACAAGCCAACTTTTATGCTGCAGCGTGAGACTGAACCCGTGACTTGAAATCCTGAACATGGTTTTCTACAAAATTTTGCGAGCAACAGCTGTTTGCCACAGATTCATTTCATATTCCCTTTTGAATCAGACTGTCGATGGCATTTTGACCAAGGGTTTGCCTTACAAGTTTAAGTTTCTGAGGACCTCGGATCTTCTTAGTGGATCCAGTGAGATTCGTAGTTGGATGCTACCCCTCGCTTGGTGTGTCAATTCCGCTTTCCACTTTCTCTTCAGTAAGTTCTTTGAGTCGGTCAGAATGAAGACTTGGCAGTCTTTAATTTCCCTTAGTGAAGCAAGCTACATGTATTTTAGAGCATGTGTGATTCCCTCGACTTTTCCATTGTAAGATCGGAGGTTGTGATGTTGGAAGCTGCATTTGCTTTTTGTGTGGTGCTTCTGTTTTGTTTGACAGTGAAACCACATCCAGATTTGTTCTTGAAGACTGAACCATCAGTGTATATGACATCTTCAAAGTTGAAAATTGTTGGCACAATGAGTAGTTTGATCTACTTATACATCTAACGAAACGAAATTTCAGCGACATTTTGAGCCATTTCAGAATTTTATATTACAAAAAAAAAAAGAAAAAAAAAGAAAAAAAAATCAGTCGGTCACATGGGATCGTAGTAGATTGGATAGGATAAATCCAGACGGTCACATTGAATTGGACTGCATTAAACTGACTTTTTTTTTCAAAAATATTTTTCTGCATGAAACGCGTGTTGCTCTCCCCGGAGAAACCACGCTGCCATATATGGCGCCACTTTTTGTTTTTTGTTTTTTATGCGTGCTTTTTTGTTTTTTGCTGTTACCAAGGACAACCTGTTTTTTTGTGTGCTTGCCCTGGGTTCTTTTACGTGTACTAACCACGTGTTGTACACGAGACTTCGGTTTATTGCTGAATGCGAAAGACCAGCAAGCAGACCACCATGCAGGGTCTGGTGGAGGGAAGGGAAGATAGAAAAACCCCTGTCTAACTGGGAATTAAACTGTGGACCTTCAGAACCTCTGTGTTCCTGTGCAGGTGCCTTTAGCCACTACGCCACCACTCCACTAATTCAAGCTCTCTGAAGCATACACAGATCACATCAAACATGCAACAACAGTCAGTAGATGAATAAATAAACAGAGGAGAGGGAGATGAATAAATGGATGAATAAATAGGCCAATGATATAGGAACAAATAAATAACCAATTTTATTTCTGATGATTATGGACTTCATTCCGCGCTTTGGGGGAAGTGCGATCCAGTAAGTTCTTTGATATTCTCTGTCATTTATCTCTTTATCTCTTTATTTATGTACAAGTTTGGTTTCCTTTCTTTTCTTTGCCTTACAGTTTTTCGAAAAATGAATGCAAACAGAATGAGTCTGTTAGTTTTGTAAGGTGAATCCGCCATTATTCTCAATATCCGTCTGTTTTTTCCCCAAGTCCCTACATATAGAAATAAACAAGACGGTCTAATCATCACACTAAAATGATCTCATTTTCAGGCTCCGGTCTTAGTAATTTTCAAACGATGATTTTTGCAATACCATCAACATAGTGTACAGAGCTGCCAATGCTTATATGTAGCCTTCGTGTATATAGGCAAGTCGTATCCATGTAGACGATCAATATATGCACGTTCAAGATCTTGTAATTCATGTCAGTGGCTGGTTGATGGAAACGGTGAAAACACCCTGCATGCACGCCCATCAAAGATGCAGACAATGTGACAACATAGCGGGCTATGGTTATCATCATCATCATTATCATCACGTGCCTTACCGCATGGCGTTGGCGATCATGGACTTCCATCTGTCTCTATCTCTTGTTGCCTCAAGCATCTCTTCCACCTTCTTTGGTCTCAGCTACCCTTCAAGCGGTCTCTTTCCCTCCAGCTTTCCCGCCGTGACCAGGTGCTCCAATTCCCCTTTCCTCATAAAATGGCCTACAAATGTTGCCTGTCCTTTCCCAATCTTCCATATGAACGATCTTCCCGTGTCTGCCCCCATCAAGACTGCCTCGTCTGTTTTCTTTGCTGTCCATGGAACTCACAACATTCTTCTTAGAAACCACATCTCGGCTGCCTCAATCCTGCTCCGGCCTTGCCCACTGACCGCCCACGCCTCACATCCGTATAACAGTATCAGCTCCATATAACATTCAAGAACTCTCTTCCTGATGTTAAATGATAGGCATTTTTTGGTAAGAATGCTTTTCATATTCTTGAATGCTGTTTTGGCTTGGCCGATTCTGCTGGCTATTTCTGATGTGCATCTGCCGTCTGGTGAAATGATCGTTCCCAGGTATTTAAACTTATCAACCTGATATCCAGGCTAATGTCAACTAGTCTGATTGCTCGAGTTCTCCTTGCTCCACTAAGAAGTGTGGTGATGTGTAATGCATAGTGAGTCCAGGTGAGTTTGAAGAATGGCGCCGTACAAGGACAATTTGTGATATTTCACATGTATATTTGGCCAAGCCAGAACAACATTCAAGAAGATGAAAAGCATTCTTACCAACAAATGCCTATCAATTAACATCAGGAAGAGAGTTCTTGAATGTTATATAGAACCAATCCTGTTGTACGGTTGCGAGGCGTGGACAGTCAACAAGCAAAGCCAGAACAAGATTGAGCAGCCGAGATGTGTTTTCTAAGAAGAATATTGAGAGTTCCATGGACAGCAAAGAAAACAAACGAGACAGTCTTGATGGAGGCAGACGCAAGAAGATCATTCATAAGGAAGATTAGGAAAAGACAGGCAACATTTATAGGCCATTTTATAAAGAAAGTGGAATTGGAACACCTGGTCACAACGGGAAAGCTGAAGGGAAAGAGAGCACCGGGTAGACCCAGGGAGAAAATGCTAGACGGACTTGCAGAGTGGCCGGGGCGAGGAGGGTGGAGGAGATGCTTGGGGCAACAAGTGATAGAGACAGATGGAAGTCCATAATCGCCAACGCCATGCGGCAAGGCACCTGATGATATGATGATTTGGTGCTTTTGAAAAACTTGTGTCGTTAAAAAAAATCAGAGATTTGTTTGCAGTTTAGAGTTTTCAGTTAGCTTGAGAGGGATTCAGCGCACTCGGATGATTAAAACATGCCATCCACCCAGTCTGCCATCTATTATCTGACAGACCCCTTAAGCCTGCGTAAATCTCCCCCCCCCCCCCCCCCCCCCCCGCCGTGCCGGCAAAGTCTTGAAATAGGGAGGGGAGAAGACAGGGCCTGTGAGGCACTGGCTTTGTCAAAATGATTGAAACATTAAGATGGGGCAGCCAACAGGCCAGTATTTTGTTAATGTTGTTGTTGTTGTTGATGTTGTTGTTGTTGTTGTTGTTTTGTGGCGGGTATTGAACATGAAACATCAAAGTTTGGGTCCAGAGGCAGCCATCCTGCATACATCTTTGGCTCATCTCAGATTCAAACCCACGGCCCCTGCGCCACCAGCATGGCACTCCCGTCAACTGAGCTAAGAGGTTAGAGAGAGAGAGAGAGAGAGAGAGAGAGAGAGAGAGAGAGACAGACAGACAGACAGAGACAGAGAGACAGAGAGAGACAGAGAGAGTGACAGAGAGAGACAGAGACAGAGACAGAGACAGAGAGAGAGAGAGAGAGAGAGAAGGATAAAAAAAACTGTGGCCTTGAGATCAGTGGCATTGTAAAAGTAGATATTTTACGACAGGAGTTAAAGGATAGCAAAGGGGAGATAACTAATATGTCTTGACCGTCATTCCCGTTCCCTCCGACTACAACGGACTTCAAAGAGTCAGAAGCTTGTATTTTGAATAAGGATTTCAAGATATATATTGTTGTCTTTGTATGAGTGGCTTAGAACTCCTTTTCCAGTAAAAAACAAAAATTAATAATGTTATCTGGGCTTGTGATGATCAAAAGCTTTTAGATACACATCAGTTTCGTATTCCTTGAGAAAAAAAATAGAGCGTAGAAAATATTAGATAATCTTTTTCTCTGTTAATATTTTTAAAATAAAAGCACTTTTAGACAAAACGTGGATATGACCAGTTGCTATGGCGAGATGGTTTGAGGAACAGAATGACGATTTGGTGTTGAGGGTTCAAAACCCATATGTCTAAATGACTGGGATTTTTCGATCTGGACCCACACTTGAGCGAGTATACCATGTCTCAGCACTGTCAGGAGTCGTCCACCTGACGGTGTGTCTGTAAGGATGCTGCTCCAATCTACTGATCAACACTGCAGGTCCATGTCTTTCTCGAGCCTGCCATATAAATCATGAACGGAAGCGTAGTGGTAAAAGACTCTGGGGAGAGCTGGACAGCAGAAGGTCCTCAGAGGAGAAACCCCTGTCAAGCAAGAGTTTCGGCCATTAACTCCTGACACTCTAAGGTGGCCTAGCCGTATCCAGGTCATGACTCCTGGATGTCCCTCTGCTGTCGCCACTTTAAAAAAAAAAAAGAAATATACGCCGTCGCGCAATTTCAGACTCACAGTGGTACTTTATATTGTCATCATGACCATTCCCATTGTAGTTAATCACCAAGCTATACTCGTGTGAACGGTTATGGAGGCCGCGCAGAATACTGGATAGGATAAAATACACAGTCGTTTACATACACAGTTTTGTACGTTTGAGTCTAGAAAAGAAAAAAAGACACACAAAAAACAAAACAACAACAACAAAAAACAAACAAACAAACAAACAACAAACAACAAACAAACAAAAAAAACCCAACCACAAACAAAACAGGAATTTTACCGGAATAAAATTAATGTCTTTGTCAAGCATTCAAGACTGTTTTCTTTAGTTTCGTGTTTTGTTAATTTGTTTTGTTTCGTTGGGTTTTTTTTCTTCCAATTTTTAATTTCAAATACCGTCATATTGTAATTATCTCTTTCTGAGTGAATGAAGTTGTTTCAGACTCAAGCATTATATTATTTTCTATGTATTGAGTTTTGACGATTGTATTGTTTGTTTGTTTGCTTGCTTGCTTGTTTGTTTGTTTATTTGCTTGTTCGTTTGTTTGTTTGTTTGTTTGTTTGTTTGTTTGTTTGTTTGTTTGTTTGTTTGTATGTAAATGTTGTCTCATCCACGTCCAACATCTTGTACAATAACATTGAAGGGGACCAGGTTACAAGATACAAGATAGTTTATTTGTCCCGAAGGAAATTACGTTGCCAATCACATTACAAATTAGACATAAAATTATACATTATAAATTATAAAGGCATTAAAAACAAACAATTAATATTATCACATACATTATAATATCACATACTCTTGCATATCACAGCGCGCTGCTCTCACATAGACCAAGTGCCAATTATCAAAATAAACATTAAAATAGTAAAAAGGAAGGGTGGACAGGCAGGGGACATTTTTTATTTAAATTTTTTTCTTGTTACTTGTTTTGCTTTCTTTACTATTGTTCACTTTTTTTTCCTGTTTCTTTTTCTTTTATATATATTGTTATTGTTTTTACTTGTTATTGTTTTTACTTGTTATTGTTTTTACTTGTTATTGTTTTTACTTGTTATTGTTTTTACTTGTTATTGTTTTTACTTGTATTGTTTTTACTTGTTATTGTTTTTACTTGTTATTGTTTTTACTTGGCGATGTTAGGTTCAGCTTGATTTTTGACGCGTTTCATTAGTCCATGCTCACATTCACACTGTGAGCTTATGCCAGGCTGATGGTGGTGGTATAAGTCAAGCGTTGCTTGATCTTGTGTGTGTGTGTGTGTGTGTGTGTGTGTGTGTGTGTGTGTGTGTGTGTGTGTGTGTGTGTGTGTGTGTGTGTGTGTGTGTGTGTTTGCGCTTATGTGTGTGTTTGCGCTGTGTGTGTGTGTTTGCGCTTGTGTGTGTGTGTGCGTGCACATGTGTGTGAGTGTGTGTATGTGCGCACCTGCATGCATGCGGTGTGTATGTAAATGTGTGTGTGTGTTTGAAGTCATGTTTTACTTCTTTGTGATCAAGCAGAAAAAACAAAAAACTTTCGACTTTGTCGTTAAGACATAATCACATAACTCGACAGTAGTTAAGTGGCCCAAGACCTCAGCCGGCCGAACTGTTATCAGACTAAACTAAAGGGATCGACTTGTGTGTTTAGTTCAAATGTAGCTGGTTGTCTTTGCGAATGATATACTTCAAGATTCAGAAAGTCAACATACGTTTTGAAAACTGACCAGTGACACAGTGTAAAATAGATCATCACGTTAAACTAGACAATAAAATAAACTTCTGCCCTTTCAACGGTGTCCTGAAAACTAAACGTCTCCATTTATGATCAAATCAGTCAAAATGTCAGGTGTTCAATGGCTTAAGAAAACTGATACCGAAATCATTGAAATGTCATCGGCTTCTTCCGGTACTGCAGCCAGTCCTTCAGACATTTCTGGGGTTGTCATCAGAACAAAATGTTGATGTCATACTATAGGCTAGGTGTCATCATTTCTATTTGTTAAGTGGGCTGTCCAAGAGGAAAACTCGCTGAACGAATCATTTCTTAAACGGTTTCAAGGTTTTCAGTTTCTTCCTGTCTGTCTGTCGGTCGTCGTCGTCGTCTGTCTGTCTGTCTGTCTGTCCGTCTATCTGCCTGTCGCTCTCTCTTGTCTCTCTCCTTTCTCTCGTTTCTCTCTCTCTCGTTCTCTCTCTTTCTCTCTCTCTGTCTCTCTCTCTCTCTCTCTCCTCCTCTCGCTTTCTCTCTCTTCTCTCTCTCTCACTCCTCTCTCTTTCTCTCTCTCTTCTCTCTCTCCCCTTCTCGCTCTCATTTTTCTCTCTCTCACTCTCTCTCTCTTCTCACTCAGTCACTCTCTCTCTAAAATTATCACATCTGTTCTAGGCTATCATGAGCATATGTGATTAAATGAAATATGCGTATGTATACATGCATGTGTGTGCGTGCGTGCGTGCGTGCGTGCGGAGCGAGCGAGTGTATGTTCGTGAGTGCGTGCCCACGTGCGCGTGAGCGTAGATTTCTGTGTTTGTATCTGTGTAAAATCTGTTCATTACCTGCACACAGTGATTAGCACCGGAACGTAAACCTATGAAGAATATGAAATGAAAGGAGAGAAAGGACTGTGCGAAGCCAAGAAAAACAGACACCAAACAATACCTACAAAATACGAACTACCACACAAAATAAAGCATATTATCTATTTCAAAACCAATGAAATATAAAGTAGTAAAGGTATTCAAAAACACCATTCTTTCCATGCTTAATTTGCATATTTCCAACAATACTTATCCTATACTACGAAAATTAATTCATCTTAGTGAATGTTTCGGTTGGCCTGACTTACAGTGATAGAATACGATCGGACATGATTCATCATCATCATCAGGTGCCTTGCCGCATGGCTTTGGCGATCATGGCCTTCCATTGTCTCTATCACTTGTTGCCTCAAGCATCTCTTCCACCCTCTTTGTTTTCAGCCACTCTGCAAGTCCGTCTAGTATCTTCTCTCTGGGTCTACCTACTACTCTCTTTCCCTCCAGCTTTCCCGTTGTGACAGGTGCTCCAATTCCCCTTTACTCGTAAAATGGCCTATAAATGTTGCCTGTCTTTTCTTAATCTTCCCTATGAATGATCTTCTTGTGTCTGCCTCCATCGAGACTGTCTCGTTTGTTTTCTTTGCTGTCCATGGAACTCTCAACATTCTTCTCAGAAACCACATCTCGGCTGCCTCAATTTTGTTCTGGCTTTGCTTGTTGACTGTCCACGCCTCACAACCGTATAACAGTATTAATAATAATAATATATTTTATTTATATAGCGCAAAATCTTGACAAAATCAAATCTAAGCGCTGAGCGTATACATGCATACATACCTACATACATATGAGCGTATACATGCATACATACATGCCCACACACCTACATACATAAATCTAAGCTGAGCGTATACATGCATACACACATACACAAATCTAAGCGTATACACACATACATACATACATACATACGTACGCACATGCATACATAATAATTACAATATTTATATAGCGCAAATCTCGACAAAATCAAATCCAAGCGCCGAAAAGACACACACGCACATACGCACGCACGCACGCACGCACACACACACACACACACACACACACACACACACACACACCACACACACACACACACACCACACACACATGCATGGCCACAAATGGGGAGAAAAGAATAAAAGCAATAAAAGCAAGAATAAAACCAATGGAAAACCACAGAGAGCACATCATATACAATTATATATTAAAACAAAGTGATTCCCCTCCGAGCGGAGACAGGCTGCAGAGGGGGGTTGAGTGAGGTTAGGATTTTAGTATTGGTTCTATATAACATTCAAGAACTCTTTTCCTGGTGTTAATTGATAGGCATTTGTTGGTAAGAACGTTTTTCATATTCTTCGGACATGACTGGGTATGGTTAATCACAAGCGCCAAAGTCAGCAGGGTAAACGTTGGGGTTTAACACGTTCATCGAGGAAACATGGCGAAGAAGGTTGTTGTATTTTTGTTTGTTTGTTTGTTTTGTGTAATCATTTTCGTTTGTTTAGATTTTGTTGTCATTGTTATTGTTGTTGTCGTCGCTCCTGCTGCTGCTATTGTTGATGCTGTCTTTAGATTTACCGCTCCATCTTCTGCATCAGCTCCTGTGTCATTGTTCCCAAGTCGCTTATTTCCACTGTCCAACACGCCTCGAAATCCACAGAAACTGAGCATTATGAGATCAGGACGTAGAGGGCCATAAAATCTGGGATCATTAGTTTTCAGGGTTTTTTTTAAGATAATGAGATCAGGGATGACAATGATGCTGCTATGGAGTTCCAACAATATAAAAATATAAAGACTCATTAATTAGACGGCACAGAACGTGTTATGTCCTTTGCTGGTTGTGTTGCAGAGGCAATCAACTCAAGAAAAAAAAAAAAGACACACGGTTACATCTTACATATTGGTCCGAACTTTAGATTAAATGTAAAAGTAACGTACTGAGCAGTTAAAATGTAATGTTGCATGAACAAGCCGTTGGGTTGGTACTTAATTGTATTATCTTTTCGACACTTAAACGTTTACCTTCACAGAGTAATCTTGCGATGAATGGAATGTAGACGAATAATCAGTGTATTGGTATCAGCGATTCTGCACAGTTTAAGGTATATTGTACAATCTCATTTACACTATTAGTACAATGAATTGATTTTTTCTACCGATAAATTGCTGTTTTAAAACGGGTTGTACCCTTTGATTCATGGCCGTAACGCCTCTTCCACTCCACTCCTCTCTCTCTGTATATATATGTACACACACACACACACACACACACACACACACACACACACACACACACACACACACACACACACACACACACACACACATGTATATATATATATATATATATATATATATATATATATATATATATATGTATATGTGTGTGTGTGTGTGTGTGTGTGTGTATGTGTGTCTTTCTCTTTTAGTCTGTCTTTCTGTCTGTCTGTCTCTCTCTCACTCTCTCCTCTCTCTCACCCTCTCTCCTCTCTCTCACCCTCTCTCCTCTCTCTCCCTCTCCCTCTCTCTATCCCTCTTGCCCCCCCCCCCCCTTTCTCTCTCTCTCTCTGTGCAATACACAAAAGATGGACCATTTTGGCTCTCCTGTTGTTTTGAGTCATGGCCAGTGTGATTTATGTTGACGTGGCCTGGTTCACTACCCCGGGGACAGCCACTGACCATTTCGCCATGTCCCTGAGAGAGCTCACTCTCCATAAAGGTCCAGCGATATCGTTTCCATCTAGTCCCCTTTTTGTCTTCCTGCTGAGTGAGAGAGTGAGAGGGAGAAAGAGAGACAGACAGACAGACAGACAGACAGAAGGAAGAGAGAGAGAGAGACAGAAAAGAGAGAGAGAGGGGGTGGCAGACAGACAGACGACAGACAGACAGACAGACAAAGAGACGCATGCAGGCATGCAGGCATGCAGGCAGACAGGCATGCATGCAGGCAGGCAGGCAGATAGATAGAGAGTGAGAGAGAGAGAGACAGACACAGAAAGACAGAGGCGGTAAGAGACAAAGAGACAGAGAGGCACAGTGAGAGACAGGGACAGACAGAGAGACACACAGAGACAGAGACACAGAGAGTGTAAACAGAGGGAGAGAGAGTGCAAGAGAGAGTGCAAGAGAGGGGAGAGAGAGAGAGAGAAAGAGAGTGAGAGCGAGAGAGACAGAGAGAGAAAGAGAGAGAGAGAGAGAGAGAGAGAGAGAGAGAGAGAGAGAGAGAGAGAGAGAGAGATGGAAAAAGGTTGGAGACAGTGAATTAGAGAGGGAGAGGAATTCTGATTCAAATGATTTATTCGTATTTCAGGACTTGGCCCAAGAAAGTCATACACAGGAAATGAAAAAAACAGACGAAAAGAGGCGTATTTGTTTGTTGGTTTGTTTGTGAGTATGCTTGCATGCTTACTCTCTTGTCTGTTTCTTTGTTTCTGTGTGTGTGTGTTTGTATGCTCATGTGTTTGTTAGTTTTGTAGTTTGTACGTTTGTTTGTTTGTTTTTTGAACAACGCCTATCTAAAAGTGAGATAAAGGAGTGGCCAAACAAATAAACTCGTTTTAAACGAGGACACAGATTGATTTAGAGCGTTTGAAGACACAGTTCACAATTGTATCTAGTAATTGAAGAGATAGGTAGCTCAGGGGGAGCAAACATATATGCCCAAGAGATACAAAGCTCGAGGCAATAAGGAAAGAAAGAAAGACAGATATAGAAAAAGAGACAGAGACTGTTTATACACATAGAGTTACAAAGAAATAGAGAGAAAGATACGGGGGTGCGGGGGTGGACAGAAGAGATGAAAGAACAAAACCTTTCGTTTTCGATGATGATAGCTAAAAGCAGCGTAACGCTTATTTTGACATCCAAACTTTGCCCAGGGCTGGTCTTCACCAACGCGAATGATAATGATAAAAAGATGATCAAGCCTTTGTAACAATTTCATCCTTATAAATCTCTCAAAGGGGTCAAAGATATGTCATAAACATATATGCTTTTCTACGATATTCTTTTATCGCTCACTTTTATTTCGTTTGTGGTGTAAATATCTTAATTACCCCGCTTTATACACGCAAAACTTCGCCAAAAGCATGACTGGAATTTGTTTTTAAACTTCATGTCCTTTCATAACGGGCTATGGCCTAAATGAACAAAATCATCTAAAACGTGAAATATCGATTGCTCTCTCTCTCTCTCTCTCTCTCTCTCTCTCTCTCTCTCTCTCTCTCTCTGTCTCTCTCTCTCTGTCTCTCTCTCTCTCTGTCTCTCTCTCTTTTGTCTCTCTCTCTCTCTCTCTCTGTCTCTCTCTCTCTCGCTTTATCCTGTCAACTTCGCTCATCTGCTATCTTGTTTTCTAACTTCATGTCTCTTTCCTAAGGCTATCTTGACATCATCTACTGATATCGTTCTCTTTCTCTCTCTGTCTCTCTCTGTCTCTCTCTCTCCTGTCTCTCTCTGTCTCTCTCTCTCTCTCTCTCTCTCGTCTCTCTGTCTCTCTCTCTCTCTCTCTCTCTCTCTCTTGTTCTCTTTCTCTCTCTCTGCAACACAACTCGCTGAGTGTTTGGTTAACCTATTGTTTTGAGTCATGGCGAGGTGATTTATGATGACGTGGCCTGGGACTCTGCCCTTGGGACAGGCTGTGTCTATTTTGCTATGTCTCTGAGGGGCTCACTCTCCAAAAGGTCCAACAATATCCTTTCCATCTAGCGCACTTTTTGTTGTCTTTCTGCTGAGAGGGTGAGAGAGTGAGAGAGAGAGAAAGAAGAAAGAAAGAAAGAAAGAGAGAGAGAGAGAGAGAGAGAGTCCAAAAGTGATGGAGAGAAAGTGAATAAGAGGAAGAGGATTCTGATTCAAATGATTTATTCATAATTCAGGACGTGGCCTGGAAAGCCAAAACGGGACATGAACGTCAGACAGAAAGAGTCGTGTTTGTTTTCTTTGTTGTGTGTGTGATTGTTAGCTTACTGTTTGTCTTGCTCTCTGTTTGTTCTTTTGGTTGTGAGTTGCTATGCTAGGCTGTTTGTTGTTTAGTTTGTTACTTGTCGCTTGCTTGTGTTTGTGAGTTTGCTTACTTGCTTACTGGCTTGTTTGTTTCTTTGTTGTGTGTTGTGAGTTTGTTATTGCTTCTGTTGTTTGTTTTTTGTGTGTTGTGTTGTATGCTTGTTTTGTTGGTTCTTGGATTGTTCATTGTGTGTGTGTGTTTGTTTGCTTCTTTCTTTGTTTCTTTGTTTTTTGAACAATGCGTATCTAAAAGTGAGATAAAGGAGTGGCCAAACAAATAAACTCGTTTTAACGAGGGCACAGATTGATTTAGAGCGTTTGAAGACACAGTTCACAATTGTATCTTGTAATTGAAGAGATATATTGCACAGGGGGGGGGGGGGGGGGAGGGGGGCAAACGTATATGCCCAAGAGATACAAAGCGCGAGATAACGGGGAAAGACAGAAAGACAGATACAGAGAAATAGAAAGAGACAGTTTACACACATACAGTCGCAAAGAAACAGAGAGGTGGGGCAGACAGAAGAGACGAAAGAAAAAAGAAATTTTTCGTTTTCGATGATAGTTGCTAAAAGCAGCATAATGCTTATTTTGACATTCAGCCTTTGCCCAGGCTGGTCTACACCAACGCAAATGATAATAATAAAAGATGATCAAGCCTTTGTAACAATTTCATTTTTACAAATCTCTCAAAGGGGTCAAAGATATGTCATAAACATATATGTTTTTCTACAATATTCTTTTGTCGTTCACTTTTATCACGTTTGTGGTGTAGATGACTGAATTACCCCTGATTATACACGCGAACTTTTGCCAAAAACACGACTGAAATTTTGAAAACTGTTTTTGAATGTCATATCCTTTCATAAGGGGCTCTGGCCTAAATGAACTAAATCATCTGAAATTAGAAATGTCGATTATTCACTCTCTTTATAATGATGATCATTATGATGACGATAACGACGACGATGATGATGATGATGATGATGATGGTGGTGGTGATTAACTCCTATTTCAGGCTTTGGCTCAGAAAACAGGGAGAGGAAGAAAAAGATAGAGAGAGAGAGAGGGGGGGGGGCAGACAGACAGACAGACAGATAGGCAGACAGACAGATAGGCAGACAGACAGAGGGCTAGAGAGAGAGAGAGACAGACAGACAGACAGACAGACAGACGGAGAGAGAGAGAGAGAGACACACACACACACACAGAGAGAGTGAGAAAAGACAGACAGACAGACAGACAGAGAGAATGAAAAAGAGAAGAGAGAAAAGAGAGAGAGAGAGACAGACAGACAGACAGACAGACAGAAAAAGAAAGAGACAGACAGACAGACAGAGAAAGAAAGAAAGAGAGAGAGAATGAGAAAGAGAGAGAGAGAGAGACAGGCAGGCAGACAGAGAAAGAGAATGAAAGAGAGAGAGAAAAAAAAGAGAGAGAGGCAGACAGACAGACAGAGAAAGAAAGAGAGACAGACAGACAGAAAGAGAGAGAGAAAGAGAGAGGAGAGAGCGGGGGAAGAGGTGAGCTGAGACTTGGAGATGGAGGTGGGATCAAACTGTTCACTCTGGTGTAGGTTTTTAGGGGAGTGGAAGAGCAGGCTTGTTTTATTATTATTGTTATCATTATTATTGTTGTTATTGTTGTTGTATTGTATTGTTGTTGTTGTTGTTTTAATGCTAAATGTAAAAGTGAAGGCATAAACAGTCAGAGGTTTCAGAGGACTTCACAGATCGAAATTACAACATTAAAATGTTATTAAATCAAAGTGACTGCCGTGTTCAAAAGTAAATAGGAGCAAAAAACAAAAACAAAACACACACACACACACACACACACACACACACACACACACACAACACACACACACACCACACACACAACACACCACACACACACACACCACACACACACAC
>CM060307.1:18655502-18658002 GCA_030674185.1 Monoplex corrugatus
TGTGACCACTGCCCGCTTCTTCTGTGTTGTTTGCAGTGGTTTCATATCAGACATTGATTCAGTTGTAATATTGGGGAGATCTTTATAACATCGTCTTTGGTTCTGATCCATCTTGTCTGAGATTTCTGTTGATGTATTTGTTAAACCATTTTGTTTTTGTTGCATTTTGTTGCTGTTTTTGTATTTTGCTATCTTACCTTTCTTTTATATTGCTTAGGTATCAATGTTTTTTGGGTTTTTTTTTATCTATTTATTCACGTATTACACATTTTCTTTGTTATGTATAGTACTGAATAGAAATAACACACCTTGCAGTCACACACTCGGTCCAAAAAAAAAATGTTCGTGCCATGTCTTCTGCACTTTGAAAACCCTGAAAATAATCAAAGAGATAACCAAATCAAGAGTAACTGCCCGCGTTCAAGCAAACAGGAACCACACACACACACTCACACACAACACACACACACACACACACACACACACACACACACACACACACACACACCACACACACACACACACACCACACACACACACACACACACACACACACACACACACACACACACACACACACACAACACACACACACACACACACACACACACACACACACACACACACACACACACACACACACACACACACACACACACACGAAAAAGAATAAGAACGCGTATTTAATACAACCAGACTGGTGTTTGTTTGTTTGTTTGTTTGTGACCTTACGCTTGACAAAGGCCAGTTGACCGAACATTTGCGCCTGTCTTGTCTGGTTGTATTAAATACACGTTCTTATTCTTTTTGCGTGTTTTTTTTTCTGGTTTCTCTGAGATAACGTTCTCTAATGTCAGCTCAAGTGGTTTGAATAACCTTTTTCAAAAAGCCATGCAGTAAGTAGCTTTCGAGTTTCACTTTGAATTTGTTCAAAGATATATCACACTCGGGAATTCTATATGCACCCCCAACCCCAATCTACCAGTGAGAATCGTGGTAGAGTCCTTAAGCTTACGCAAAATCCTTCACATTGGTGAGACCTTGGAATGGGGGGGGGGGGGAGGGGAGGGAATCGGACACTACCAGAATGACTGAAGCATCAAGATGGGCAGCATACAGGACAATTTGAATTTGAATGTGGCAGGCTGGAATTGAATTCGAGATGTGAGATTTTGGTTCCACAACTCTATCATTTAAACCAACTTCTTCCTTTTCCTTAACTCCGTGAAGAATGAGTCAATGGGTCGTCGCCGCACTAAAGAACTGTTCACCAGATTCTTTGATCCAGCTCTGTCGGTTGTGTGCCAAAGTCTGGGTCTCTCCAACTGGTTTCTCTATCTATTCTGCAATATCGTCAGTCCGTCGTTTTAAAGTAAACCATACAATCCGAGGAACATATTTCATATTCGTATATTTCAAATAAAAAGTCGGCCGCCATTACTTCTCTACTGATCACCAAAGATAATGTTACTACAAATCAGCTCACTACTGTTTATTTGTGTTTTGGCCTCACCTTTTGTCCCCGTCCTAGTGCAATCGTTGTCGTGCCATCCATTTCAGTCCTCCAAAAATACCATCAAACTACAATTCATTCAGTCTACCTGGAACCCTCTAGGAGCTATCGATATCAGGCTGTCGTAAAGCCACCCGCCGAAGAAGGCGTTGCACTACTGCCAGATAACTGGTTCAGTGGTACTGAGCCCCCCTACTAAAGATACTGTAGCTCTGTTGCAGATCCAATCTGAGTGACTCTCACCTCGCCTCCTCTACCCCCCCCCCTCTCTCTCTCTTTCTCTCTCTCTCCAACCAGCTGCGGTGGGACTACTCACTAGAGGAGACTCTGCACGGTTGCCGTATCACTAGTTCAGTAAAACTTTGTTTCCATCAGAACACCATTTCGAAAGCCCTCCACTAACATTATCGCTCAGTTGTAGAGCCAGACTGAGTAACCCCCCCCCCCTCCCCTTTGTCCACACACCCACCACTACCACCCACCTATCCATAGTCATAGTCGGAGTCCATGCATCCAGAAGTTTACTGTACTTCGTATACGTCTGGTGATAAAAAGATTCAACGCTATTTGCCAAGGAATGAAATGGGTGGTCCTTTCCTTACGTGACTATGAAAACACCAACCAAGTCATTCCATTATTCTAAGCTACGCACAAAAAGTTAAGGATCACTTGCACAAAAATTCATAACTTTCAAAATAAGAAAGCCAATGCGTTGAAGTTTGGCAAACATTTAATTCCATGCTTTAGTGATAACGATACACAATTGCCTTCAATTTCGAGCAATCGTTTGGTGTGTACATTTGATCAATGTGGGTACGTATCGAAATTTGATTTCCCAAAGTCATTGAAATCACAAGACAGGGCATTCTGATGCTCCCAAAAGTTCAGTAATGCGTGTAACCGCCATGGCTGTTCTGGCACTCGACGCAGCGAGTCCTCATCGAGTTGACCAGGTTGGTGAAGATCCTCTGTGGAAGCGCCTGCCAT
>CM060307.1:18670502-18680502 GCA_030674185.1 Monoplex corrugatus
CACCCAAGACTGAAAATGGGGTATCGATCAAACGAAGAACTGATTGGCAAGCAAAATCGTGTATGCCAGTCTCTCCTAGCGTGTATCTCTGATCGTGTTTACTTCAGTTCAAACTTGGAACCGCGTGCAGCAGTGCTCCTTTCCTTTCCACTGAAAAGTACGTCTTGAATCTCATGAATGTGCTTCTATTCCTCTGTCACGTTTCTGCCCAACTCTTCCAAACGGCATGCTTCAAATCTCCATTCTCTTCAGGCACTCTTTTTTGTGCAACAGGTTTTGACGCGGCTCTGGAACTAACTTAGTTATTCATCAAAGATTCCTACAGTCAGGTCTTTGTCCTTCCTTTTGGTGGCGGGAAGACCACCTTCTATCTCTGTACTGTGCAGTCGAGGTGGATCTCACTGCTGCATCTGAAAGGAATGGCAAGTGTCAGCGTTCAGATGTTCGTGGTGTGTGAAGTCTGTACAAAATGTTTGTGGTATGTGCAATCGATATGAAATATTTATGTGTCAGTATTTCGATCTTGCAATAAGCTGCTTCGGTTTATTAGTTCTGTACTTTGCTTGTCTGTCTGTGTCTGTTGTCCGTCTGTTTGTCTGTCAGCTGTCAGTTTGTTCTGTCTGTCTATCTGTCTGTCTGACTGACTGTCTGTCTGTCTCATCTGTCTGTCTTCTCTGTCTGTCTCTCTGTCTCTCTTTACCTGCATGTGTGTGTGCGTGCATGCGTGTATGTGTAATGTATACATATTTATACATACATACATACACACATACATACATACACAACACATACAACATACAACATACAACATAACATACTTACATACATACATTCATACATACATACATACTATTACATACATTCATACATACATACATACGTACATACAACATACATAAGTACATACATACATACATACATACAGTGTACGTGTGTTTGTGTGAGTGTATGCGTGTGTGCGCGTGCGCGTGTGCGTGCGTGTGTGTGTGTTTGATTTGATGGACTCTCCCACTGATCCGACGAATGAGTAGGAATACAGGTCTTCAGCGTCTGGTTGGGCACATCATTTGGGATGCAAGACCAATCCTGTGAGCACATGTTCTTCTGCATGGCAATACATAAGAAAGAGTCTTGCGGCCCTGGGGTTCTGCGTCCCGCCGGTCCCTCGTCTGTTGAATAGCAGCTGTTCTACACTCTTCAAATATGACTGAGCCCTGTACTTTGTGCACTGCTGCACTGCATCACTCTCAGCCAAAAAAAAAAACAACAAAAAAAAAACAGAAACAAAACAAAAAAATACTGCGTCACTCTTTCAAACAGGTACAGGACAAAAACCGAAAGAGTGGAAGTGACGGACACAAAGTACATGTGCCATATCACGATGACCCTTCTTGTCGGTTCACTTTTAGCATGCCAGTGTGAACAGAGATAAACGGTCCGGAACGATTCAGATCTGAAACGGTACCGGAACGTTTCACAAAGCGGTCCAGTGTAAACCCACCTATTGATAACATTTCTTCCCGTGCCATCCCACAGACCCGCTCTACCAAACAATCCCCTGTCCTCCACCAAACCCATCGCTAAAAAAAAAAAAAAAAAAAAAAAAAAAAGTGATGTGCTTCCACAACGACCACTTTAACTTTTTGACTCCCGCACCCTGTCCACCAGCATCCTGCATTGTCAACCACGCTAAACAAAGCAAAAAACACAAAAACTTAACTTTTTGACTCCCGCATTCTGTCCCCAGCTTCCTGCGGAACTGTAGATAGGGTAGGGAAATCAAAAAGTTAAGTTTTTGCAGTTTAATTAGATAGGAGTGCGGGAGTCAAAGGGTTAGGTTGTTGTTGGATACCTTAGCCTTTGCGGGCCTGTGAAGCTGTGTTGGCCTGCTATTATAGATTTTCGCGCCCTGTGTTGTTGTTGTTTTGTTTGCATTTTCAACTTCTCTAATCCTTGCTGGATCGCATCTCAAAACGTCTGCGCTTCATTTTAATCAATATACATACTGAATGAACCACTTCATGCAAAAGCTTAACTGATATAGGTCCTATCTTCACTCGCTTCAGATGGCGAGTTCTCAAAATGGCCGTATGCCCATCAAGTTGCCGATTTGAAACTACAATAACTTTCCTTCCAAATATCCTGCAGCAAGCCATCTTACACCATAACAAAAGCTTACTTCCTCTACTTTTGTAATAATATCAATAACTCTTCAAAAGACAGACATTAAACTTACTCTGAGTGGTAGCATATCATGTAACAATACTAATAATTCTTTAAAAGACAGACACAAAACGTACTCTAAATGGAAGCACATCATGTAACAACACTAATAACTCGTCAAAAGACAGACACTAAACGTACTCTAAGTGGACGCACATCATGGATCAGTACTAATAATTCTTTGAAAGACAGACACAAAACGTACACAAAACGTACTCTGAATGGTAGCACACTATGTAACAATACAAATAACTCTTCAAAAGACAGATACTAAACGTACTCTGAACGGAAGCATATCACGATTAAAAAGCTGAGGTTGATGGCCGACAAAATCAGATTGTAGAAAAAGGACTTAATCATTTTTTTTTTTGGCCATAGTTTTATGTCCGTGGGCCTATACACTCGATACGCCTGAGACCGATTCGTTGGTTGCAGCAAGCAGTTCATTGCGCCTGTATAGAGATAGAGCGATGCGGGCGTAGGCAGACCACTGGGATTTGTGTGGAAATGAAACAGCGACGAAAGCGGACAGCTAGGGAAAAAGAAAATAGAAGACAATACAAACAACAGTCTCTAGAGAGTTCCTTTACTCCTTGCCCCTGCCTCCCCCTCCCTCCCTCTCCCCTCTCTCTCTCTCCTCCCCCCCTCTCTCTCCCCCTTGCCCCAATGCCCGCCTCGCTGCTGTTGTGCAACTATGCACATAGTCTATAACGTGTGTGTATACGCATATCCCTGCTCGTGACTCTGTACATCCACAACACACACTGTGACTCACAACACACAACGAACGGTTATGGACACACACATGCGTGCAAGGAAAGCGTGAACGACAACATGCTGCACAGAGCAAGCATGAACACAACACACAACATACGTGCCGCCAGAAACCACAAACAACACACAAACACACACACACCACACGCCCACCACACACACACACACAACACACACACCACACACCACATACACACAATATATATACATACATACACACACACGTATACACACACGCATGCACACACATAAACGCGTTCTCAACACACACAAAGACATGCACGCAAGCACGCACACTCTGGCACAAACACACACTCTGGCACAAACACACACACACACACACACACACACACACACACACACACACACACACACACACACACACACACACACACACACACACACACACACGAGCGCGCGCTCACACACACACACACATAAACACAAACGCACAGACATGCACATACACGCACGCGCGTGCGCGCGCACGCTCACAGACTTTCACTGATTCGGAAATATGTTCAGACAGACAGACAGACAGACAGACAGATAGATGGACAGAAATAGGGAGAATGAGAGAAACCGATGGATGGATGAACACTTTATTCATGTCATAGTCCATGGCCCCTCATGAAGGGCTGTGGGAACAACATATACAGATACTTTCTTTCTAAGTGATAACAAGTGATATATTTTGAATAATTACAAGCAGCACATTGTGAATGATTAGACAAGGATCACAGCACAGCTCCGAAAGTGATAAAATAATGACCGATATTATGAAACAGGCATTTCTCTGTATTTCACAGCTTTTTACAAAAACAATGACAATCGTGAGAACTTCAGGGGTTCGTTGATGATATCAATAAACTTAGTTTAAGTATCATAAGAAAAGCTGTCTGTAACATCTGAGTTTAATTCATAAACAAGTCTCTGATGTGATTAACCGTTTGACAGCTGAGAACAAAGTGTATTTCATCTTCTATAGAGCTTTTTGCATAAAGGACATATTAAGTCATTATCAACAGCATAATTAAACAAACCGAACCCAAATCTTGTTATATGTTTCAGATATTTGTGGATATATAACTGTAGATACAGCTTAGATACTGCTTAACGTCAGGCATAGTACAAATCGTTTTTTCAAATGAAAGAGAGAAAAAGAGACAGACAGACAGACAGAGACAACAGACGAAGACAGACAGACAGACAGACAGAAGAGACAGACAGACAGACAGAGCAGAGAAACAGACAGACAGACAGGCACGGCAGACAAGGGGGATAGAAAGGGAAAAGAGAAACAAAGCAGAGACAAAGGAAAGAGAAAGAAAGAGAGAAGAGAGAGGGAGGGCAGACAGAGAGAAAAGAGAGAGAAAGCGTAGGGAGAAGGGGCGGATGGAAACAGAGAAAAAAGTATGACAATGACCAACGAAATGTCTGTCCTATTTTCCTCCTCTTTCTCAAAGATTTCTTTTGAAATTTGTATTTGTTTGCAACCAACACAAAACTATACATTATATAAAACAAACAAACAACAAACAGACAAACAAACAGACAAACAAACAGACAAAATTTCAACGAAGGAAGACGTACATTAAACAATAAATTCCACAAAATTCCATATCGCAATTCTGATACTGTTCTCAGCTTCACCGCATTGTATTGCTTGAAATGAAACTAGTGCAAAAATGGTGAATCATCTTCAACACAAATTATCATCCGAAAATGATCTGGCACCCAGGGAGTGCCAGCTTGAAGTGAGACTGTCGAAACGAAGCAATTAATAATCTCTTGGGCTTTACGTAGAAAAGTGATAAATCTTTGAATAATCTAGAACACTGTGCAAAGGGTAATAGACTAATCAAAAGAGAGACGATTTTATGTGCATGTAGCTTTGTTCGAAGACTACGGTCTGAATGAGTAATTGTGTTCATTTGTAAATTTGAGTGACACTTTGCTTGAGGGTTTTAATTCCTGGGTGTGTGTATGTGTGTGTGTGTATGTGCGCACGCGCGCACTGGATGTGTGTGTACGTGTGAGTGTGTGTGTACGTGAGAGAAGAAGAAGAAGAGAGAGAGAAAGAGAGAGAGAGAGACAGACAGACAGACAGACAGAAAGACAGAGAAACAGAGAGACAGACAGAGAGACACAGAGAGACACAAAGAGACAGAGAGAGAGACACACACACACAAGCAGAGAGAGAGACAGACAGAGAACTCAGAACTCAGAAAATGTTTATTGTACATCGGCCTTAGGCCACAATACATGCATGGGAAAGGGGAGGGGAGGAGATCAGGTTTTCTTATACATTCATACAAGTTATACTATCAAACTGCAGGGAACTCTGTCACATTGTCCCCTTCTATCGTTTACCGTCACACAAGCCGGGATACATTCATCCTTGCATCCACAGTGGTCCTCTCATTTGCACTCTAGTCCACATTCCCCAACTGGCCAGCTAAGAATATTTGTCATTAACCGCATCTATATCATTCATCCAACTGTCAATTTTACAATAACTGGCTATCAGACAAACAAACCATTCAATTAGTGCACAGATCTGACGTTTCTTGTACCCTTCAGTGATCATACAGTTGATCAATATATTCAACCACAACTGCTTGACATAAACACTCAATCCATCAATCGATCAACCAACCAACCAATCAATCAATCAATCAATCAGTCAACCAATCAATTAACCAATCAATCAACTGATTTACCAGTTGATCAATCAAATAATCCGCCATTCAGCCCGTGAATCAACTGACAAATCAGCTTTCAATTGACTGGGTCAGATGCATCATCCAACTGTACAATCGATATCACTTCAGTAACAATCACTTACGTAATCACTCCCTCAATCAATCAATCGATCAATCATTTAACCAGTTAATCAGTCATCCAGTGACTTAATCGACCAGATAACCTAGAATTTAACTGAGTTCGATATATCAATTTGCAATCGTTACTTCAAATAACGCGAATCAATCATCCATACATTCCATAATTCAATCACTGATCGATCAATAGCTAAAACCATCAATCTATAAATCGATCAGTCGGTGAGCCACCCATCGCCATCAATTAACAAATTATATAATCATTCCGTTGTCAGCTAATCATGCGTTCAGTTTATCAATTTATTCACCAGTGAATCTAAACCAATCAATGGAATTAATGTACAATGAAGTGAACCAAGAAATATATGACATAAGAGCAATTCGACCCCAAAACAGTCGGTTAATTGGCAAAAACAGACATTCATAATGCCAATCAATTAATCAGACTAATCGCAGATCAGTCACTCATTTACCAAAACAATTGACATTGAGACAATACCAAATGATCATTCAACGCATATTTAGCACTTCGTGCATCTTTTAGTTCAGAGATAACTCAATCTTCGGCGGTCAGCAATGGTTCAGGCCATAGACTGAATTGAAGGTTATGTATAAACGCACATACACACATACACATCTATATACACGCACACATACATAATCACTCATACATATATACACACATAAATATATACATATGTATCCACATATATACATAATGTAGATACTATCACCTATATATGCACATAAGTACACCAACGTCAATGTGATACACAGGCACCTATGCACATGTGTCTCTATATGAGCACCCCTTTCATATTCAAATAAACTTTTTTTTTTCTTTACAATTGAAATTAAGTATTGTCTGAAATTCTAGTGCTAGTATCTACATAACTATTTACTTTTCTTCTCCTTTTAACAATTTTTTTCTCCTATTCATGGCGTGGAAAACGTATATGGATACGCTGTGACTTCGGTGGCTATTTGTTGATTGGAGCAGTATGCACATAGGCATGCTGACTAAATCCTTTAAAAATTTCGCCCTGAGATCAGCGTAAGTGGAAAATCTAAATAATAAGTGTTCTTCGTTTTCAGATTTTGTCCTGCAAAATGGACACACCTTTTCTTGATCAGATTCACTGTATCTATTTATATTATTGTTTAGTGGTAAAACGTTCAACCTTATTTGTGAAAGGGCAACTCTGAAACAGTATATATCAATAGAGTCAATGTACTTCTCTTTTTCAAAGATAGTCTTAAATGATCTGTAGCTTTCATACCTATCTCTGTCTCTGAGTGACCCAGACCATTCTTGAATATATAAGTCTACAAGTCTCTGTTTAAATACACGCAAAAAGGCTTTTACATCACCAACACCTTGTTGCAGCCACACGATATTAAATCCCGTTTCACACAAAATTTCCCTTATTTTTGAAGCCCAGCATTCTTTCCCAGCCCTGTCAAGTTCCACTAACATTTGGTAAGCCTTATAAGGTAACCTATTTGGATTCATTTCCAGTAATTTAAACCAATATCTAAGACAGGTAGTTGAGGAGTTGACATAAAGAGGATATCTTCCCAAATCCCCATATACCATCTTGTTAGGTGTCCTGACTGGAACACCCAACAGTCTTTTGCACGATACCAAATGTACTTTCTCAATATGTTCGAGTCTGTTAAGTCCCCATATCTCAGAAGAATACAACAAAATAGGTTGAATTTTTGCATCAAACAACTTGAAGAAAGTTTCTATAGTCATGTCTTTTTGAAAAGTCCTGTTTAATAGCAAAGTTGCTTTATTACCTTTTGTCACCAAATGTTCTGTGCCGGCCTTGGTGCTAATCATTGTCGTGAAACTGAACCCCAGATAACAATATTTACTAACTACTTCCAATTTTGTCCCTTTGTAAAACCATTGTTCATGTCGTCCTAAGAAGCCCCCTCTTCTGAAAACCATAACCTTAGTTTTTTCAAGATTAACTTCCAGTTTCATGCTGGCACAGTATGTCTGCAAGACTCTTAACTGGTTTTGCAAACCATTTGGTGTTGTTGACAGAAGGGCTACATCATCTGCAAAAAGAAGAATGAATATTTCCATTAAACCTGGCATCAACTGGATGCCATGTCGCCCCTTTTCATCCATACAATTGGCTAATTGATTTATTAATACCGAAAATAAAGTAGGGCTTAAGACACATCCTTGTCTCACGCCTATGGGGTTATCGAATATTTCAGATAATTCCCGGTTTGCCCGAATACATGAGCATAATGATTCATACATTGCTTTTAGCGAAACCAAAATCTTCCCTTTTACTCCTTGATTTGGAATACACTTTAAGAGTTTGTCATGCTGAACCGAATCAAAGGCTTTCTTAAAGTCTACAAAAGCAACATATAGTTTTCTACCTTTCTTGCACATAGTTTTCTGAACCATAGCGTACAGACTGAAAATTTGATCCACTGTAGAATATTTTTTCCTAAAACCTGCCTGACTTTCTGATATTAAATTATTGTTTTCTAACCAAGATACAATCTAGTATTCAGTATTGATGTGTAACATTTTGAAACAATGCTTAAGAACGACACACCCCTGTAATTGTCCACTTTATCAGGATTTCCTTTCTTAAATATTGGTATGATAATAGCTTTTGACCAATCTTGAGAATAAATTCCTCGGTCGAATAAAGTGTTAAACAGCTTCAAAAGAAAATTATGGATATTTGTGTTACCATTTTTTAACATCTCGGCTGTAACACCATCTATTCCACTGGCTTTACCTATCCTCAATTTTCTGATGGATTCTCTTACTTCTTCTATAGTTATCTTAGAATTTAATGGGTGTTCTGTTGATTCATTTAAATCTACTTCGACAATGCAGCGCTCATCATTTGTTGATCTGTTATCTTGAAATACGTTTTTAAAATGACTGAACCATTCATCAATACTTATATTGTTAGTAAGTTTGTTTTTGGTACCATACCCTATATTTCTTAACTCAGTCCAAAACTGCGATGAATTTGAAATATTTCTGGCTAAGCATTCTGCTTTTTGTTTATTAAACTGCTGTTTTTTATTCTTTAATAATTTTTTATACTTCTTCCGTGCTTCACAATACACAACTCTATCATCCTCATCTTTTGTTTTTCTGTAGTGTTTGAGAGTTTTTCTGCTTTCTACTTTTGCTTTCTCACATTCACCATCAAACCAATCAGATCTTTTTCTCTTCTCTGTACATTTCTTACGGTACATACAAGCACCAGCTTCTTTGAGACATTCAACAAATATGGTTAAAGCCTTATCTACATTAGTGTCTAGAGTATCCGAAGCCAATGTAAGTCTTCTCTGAATGTGATTACTTTGTAATTTGTTTGTATAATCGTCTTTCTTATTTGCTTGCCATATGAACTTTTGTGTGATGTTATTTTTTGATACTTTTCCCTCCGCTTTTATTCCTGTTTCAAGCTTTCGCTCCACTTTCATTATAACCGGTAAATGATCTGATTCTGTGAGACTGTCAACATCTAATGCAGCAATTTTAACTGATGAAAACAGATCACATGATACGATGAAATAGTCAACTACACTCGACCCTGAAGCTCCAATGTATGTATAACTACCATCAAAGTCCAGTTTACACAGACCATTTAAAATGATACAGTCAAACATACTGCATAGCTCGAGCAGTTGGTTTCCAAAAACATTCGTGCGGCAATCATGAGACTGTCTCAAAAAATCCCTGTATACCGAAAGATCAGTTAAAACACTGCCACTGTCATATCCAAATGAACAGTAATTACCATCAGCTGTTCTTGCATTTAAATCACCAGTCAGCAAAACATAAAAGTCGTCGTGCGAAACTTGTAAATCTAACAAACATTGTTCCAACACTTCCATACCAAACCCATCATGATGATTATTCCAGTATGTGGAATCATGAGGGGAAATATATGTACATACAAACATTATAGGTTTATTTGTTGAAAACAAATCTTTGTTGATTTCAACAATAATAGCATTTTCGTTTCCAACCTCAATTCGTTTAACAAACGATTTTAAAGTCTTTCTTACCATAACTATTATTCCACCGGAATACCTTCCTTGATGAGATAGTTTCTTTGCTTTTAGTGTAAATACAACAAACTCTTGAAACAAAGATGAAT
>CM060307.1:18685502-18748002 GCA_030674185.1 Monoplex corrugatus
GAGGATAGTAATAAAGCAGTGTTCTATATAAAGAATGTAAACTGTTTCTTTTTAATGAAGAAATATGTACGTACCTCACAAGACGCTTACGTGTTTTTCACGAACTGAATTTCGGTCAGTAAAATAATGTCTAATAAGTCAAAACGTTAGAGAATAGTAATAAAGCAGTGTTCTATATAAAGAATATGAACTGTTTTTTTTAAGGAGAAATCATTACGTACCTCACAAGACGTGTACATATTTATTTCAATAACTGAATTTCGATGATGCAGTTATAAGCTGTCCGTTAAAATTGGTAGAAAGTATAGCATTCCAAAGGAAAATCACATCACACTGGTGGTGAATTACCACCTGTTTTATGCATATCCGAAATATGCTGCCATGAATACATTTTACCTACAAAATATCTACAATCAAAATCCATGTTTACTTCACGCAGTTTAAGATCAGATAAGTCAGAACGTGTAATACTGAAAGTGGCCATTTTTATGTAATTTTGTTGTTAGTTAAGAATGTTGAGAGTTCCATGGACAGCAATGAAAACAAACGAGACAGTCTTGATGGAGGCTAACACAAGAAGATCGTTGATAAAGAAGATTAAGAAAAGACAAGCAACATTTATAGGCCATTTTATGAAGAAAGGTGAATTAGAGCACCTGGTCACAAGAGGAAAGCTGGAGGGAAAGAGAACACAAGGTAGACCCAGGGAGAAAATATTGGATGGACTTGCAGAGTGGCTGAGGACAGACAAGGTGGAAGATGTACTTGCATCGACAAGGGATAGATTCGTATGGAGGGCCATGATCGCCAGCACCATGCAGCAGGGCACTTGATGATGATGATGATGTTCTTCGGTCTCATTTTCCTCAGATTACTTGTTGAAGTTTGTTCTTCATGCATTGTTTGTGTTAACTCAATATCCTAACAGAAGCACAACTAATTCATTGTTCAGTTTGTTTGTTTATTTGTTTGTTTGTTTGTTTATTTGTGTGTGTGTAGTGTGTGTGTGTGTGACAGTGTGTGCACCACCACGCTTGTGTGTGTAAGAGAGAGAAAGGAGAGAGAGTGAAAGGGAGAGAGCGAGAGAGAGAGAGAGAGACAGAGACAGAGAGAGAGACAGACAGACAGACAGAGAAAGAGAGAGAGAGAAAGAGAAAAAGACAGCCAGAGACAGAGAGACAGACATACAGAGAGAGAGGGAGGGAGAGAGACAGAGACAGAGAGACAGAGAGAGAGACACAGAGAGAGAACAGAGAGAGACAGAGGGAAAGAAGAGAGAGAGAGAGAGAGAGAGAGAAGAGAGAAAGAGAGAGAAAGGAGGATGGGAGTTGGGATGGGGATTTAAATGGAAAAAGGGGAAAAAACGAAAACGGTTTTATATTTCCATTTTTACCACAAATAGAAAATGTTCAACTTTTGACTGTTTCCTGTTTATATGACAGTCTTTTTCTCCCTCCTTCCCCCCTCTTTCTCTCTCTCTCTCTCTCTCTCTTGCACGTGCACGTGCGCACACGCACGCACGTAAGCACACACACACACATTATTATTATTACTATTATTATTATTATGGTGACTATTATTCATAAATCTATTGTCTGAAAATGGTGTAAAAAACAAACACAGTATCAAAAGGCCTGGTTTGTAAGATCGTGTGTGGCCGCGTCCAATAAAACAAAAAAGAAAGAAATAATAGTAAATAAATGTTTAACAAAAAAAAGCCACGTCCCCCCTTTCCCCAACGCAACTTCCACCAACGAATTCTTGATGCAGGGGAAGTAGACGTGCATTACGTTCGAAGCTGAAGACGGAACTATTGCTTCCCTTGATATTGTTTCGGCTAAGACTGATCAAGGGCCGAGGACGACGATAATGCGTAAAGCTTTATCTGTGCATAATTTCAAATAAACAAGTGCGCATGCACATAATGC
This sequence comes from Monoplex corrugatus, assembly GCA_030674185.1. NCBI lineage: Eukaryota > Metazoa > Mollusca > Gastropoda > Littorinimorpha > Ranellidae > Monoplex > Monoplex corrugatus. The sequence continues at coordinate 18,687,431 of CM060307.1, forward strand.
AGACGCAATTATTCGTATCTTTAAGAGAATATTTTGGGACAGCAGCATATTTTTGACACTGGGTTATAGGTTTCATTTATTATTTTATTATCTTATTATTACTTTTTTTTTTCCAGATGCGTGTACGCACATTGTTTCGTGCACTCTCTGCAGATGATATTTTGATGCAAAGTATGCATACTCTATCTTCGGTGGGCGTATACGTGGGAATTTCGTGTTGTGCGTGCGTATAAGCTTACACACGTTGGGGATTTACAGGCACAAGCAAGGTTAAGGCCTGAGAGTTGGGAAAAATCTCCTTTATCCACCAGGAGGGAGACACTCAGGCAGGATCGAACCCAGATCTTCTGACTGGAAGTTCAACGCCTTACCCGCTAGACTATCACTATCGTTCTGTGGCATCAAACCACAGATCTGTTGAAACTTGACAGGTCTGTGAACCAAACTGAAAGCGGCCTTCGAATCGAATTTGACATTAGGCTACGATTAACTTCCCTTGCCCGATTCTCGACTCTCAGGGACCTGACTTTTGATATGCTTCCGTATTCAAGTCATCGTGTATTTGCTCATAAGCTGTTACGATTATAATACACATATGACAATTGTGTCTGAGATCACACTCACGAAGGGCGTATTTTATTACACATGAATGACTCAAATCAAGCGATCCTTTCGACATAATTGTTTATTGGTTTCGTAGCAACCGACGCGTTCTCAGACGCACTGCATGGCCCGGCGCAATTTTGAACCAATCGCTGCACCGCAAACTATTCGGCGCGGCCGTGTAGTGTCGGAAGTCAACAATAACCATCAAAGCGTTCTGGACGATAAGGTTTTCTATACTCCAGTACCGATACGCATCGGAATTAGAGATAAAGTTATGTTTTAGCCGCGAAATTCTATCATGGCAGAAAACGATTCATACACTTTTGATTTAGAGGGTAATCCTGTGCCTGTTGATAAGCCACCATCGGCCAAAAAACCTCCAGCCGCGCCAAGGAAAAGTCGTGGTAAAAAGCGATCCAATGGAAAAGCTGAAGTTCCAGAACCCAAGGAAAACATCAACTCCCAGACGAATGGCGCGGCAGCAGATGCCATAGTGGAAAGGAGACCGACTTCTTCAGCTGCTTTTACAGGTGAAGAGGAAGCAATGACGGACATGTTTCACATCGATGGCACAGGCTTTGATGTTACACTGTCATTGAGGCAACAGAAAATCTGCTGGGAATCAATGAATCCCAATGGTAAGTTGCAAAACACGAGTTTGGGGTTTATACAAGAGGGATTCATCACACTCGGATAATTCCATATGTGCTGCACCCAAATATGCCAGCAGTTATCTGGCACACTCTGAACCTGTGCAAAATCCTATGCATGGCAAGCTCTGGAAGTGGGGAGGGAGGAGAGAGACCTATGAAATACCAAGCTGACACCATCAGAATGATGGAAACATTAAAGATGAGCATTGAACAGGTCCAGTTTTTATGTTTCAGGCTGGAATTGAACTTTAGATGCCAGATCTTGGGCCCCAGGCTCTATCAAAAGAACCAACCAGCCCAAAAGAAATAGGAAAGTAGGCTGCCAAAGGTTAAACTCACAACCCATGCATTATGAGCATGGCACTCAAACAACTGAGTTAATGGGTCACATAAAATCTGTGACTCAATTGAATACTAAATCCAGAGCCCTGCATTATCATGAGGTGCCATACTACATGTAATTGAACTAACACTGTAACAGACCCAAAAACAGATGGCCAGCCTTAGGGTTGATCCCACAACCCTTGCATTATGAACATACATAGAACTGATGAGCCACTGGAGATAAAAAGACAGTTCACCCAGGGTTGAACCACAGCCTCACACTATGTGCAATGGCATTCTACCAATGACTCATTGAATGAACAGAACTGCATATCTTTTGCACAATATTGTCACGTATTATTTATTTATTATAAAAAGTATAACAACAGTAATGGATACATGAAGCACTGTCAAGCTGCATGTTAGACAGAAACATACACATGTGTTAGCTTCAGTGGTGAACCTGTCACACAAGTTTATTTGTTTATTTACTTATGGTCAGCTGGTAAGTTGATTAATCTGCTTTTAGTTCTTTCTCTCTAAAGTTTGCTTTCGTTTCCTTTTTTGTTTTGTTTTTTGTTTGATCATTGCGCTCAGGGAGGTTACCTTAGTCCTTTGTGCTCACCTGTTGTTGTTTGTTTTTTTGCGTCTCATTTTCTATGCCACTTAAATGGCCACAGAAGCTGAAACAGTTTTTATTATGCGATGATAATGATGATGTCGATGTGGATGATTGTCATGATGCTATGGAGTTCCACTAGGATTGAGACTGCATGACAGGGTTGTACTCTACGCTTATTATCATAACATATCCTGGCGTCAACCAGGCCCGAGAGATACAGACACCTGCGGTGTTGGTCAGAAAATTTAAGCAACACCCTCAATGATGCATCCGCAAAGGATGAGACTCGACTGTGTGGTTCCAGTCTTCCCAATGAGCCCATAGCACGCCCAGCTCTGAGTAGGAGCTGGTTAGAGCCGAAAAATTCCACAATTATTTGTGAAGGTAGTGATGGGGATTCGAACCCACAACCTTCCAGTCTGTGGTCAGTTGCATTTACCACTACACCACGGCGACTGGTTTTGCTTTATTTTCTTTTAGAACAGTAAGAGAAAGGTAGTAAACTTTTCAGCCCCAGTAGATGGAAAGCAGGGTTTTATTAATTATTTGTTTTGCTTTCATCTTTTTCAATTTTGTTTTGTTTCTGTAACAGGATCAAGAAGAAAGAGATCTGGCAGTCTGTCTGGGCTTTTCAAAAGGAGAAGATCCTCATCTGGCTTGAGAGACCATCCACAGAACAGTATTGACTTCAAAAAACTTTTTGGTGCTAGGATAAAGCGGCGTCGCAAAGCTGGACAAAATGAGGATGAGGGCTTTGTGCTCGGCCTTGGACTTTTTACCTTTGAGCAGAAAGATGTCAATCAGTTGCGTGAACGTGAAATCTACTTTGAACATCCAAGTGTGGAGATTTGCTCCAGATGGAGTGGAAAGCTCAATGACTTCATCAGTTGTAAGATGAAAAGAAAATTTGTCATTTGATCATTTATATTCATTGCCTTTTGAATTATTTTGGAGTTTTACTTTCTAATTTGATTTGTGCTTTTGATTTGAGTTTCTCTGTCTCTTTAGTCTTTCTGTCGCTCTCTGTCTGTCTGTCTGTCTGTCTGTCTGTCTGTCTCTCTCTCTCTCTATCTCTTTCTCTTTCTCTCTCTCTCTCTCTCACTATCGCTCTCTTATGCTCGTGTCAACATCACAGACTACAGCATAATAGAAGAGATCCACATATCCCAGGTGAAATCGGTACTGCTGTATATATATCATAACGGTATTGAACATATATTCAGTGGCGCCAAGATCTCAAAAACATTTCCGTCGAATGCATAGATATAGTTAGAACTTAAGCCAGGTCGCATTCTGCATCTCTCTTTGTGTTATCTATACAGAAATCCATCTGTGAATTATGAATAGTATGACTTCTTTGTTACAGTGCTAGACCCTTTTAACAAATACAAACAAAATACTAATATTCTTCTCCTTCGTGACTTCAGTATAAATCTGTTGGAACCACAAATCCCCTGGCATTCAACCTTAAATCAGATTTTACCAGGTTATAACAGAGCTGACTAGAATAACACCAACTTTTAAGGACACTTCTGGATCATATCTGTATACGTATTCACCTGAAAGAGAAATGCATACGTTTAAACTGGCCTTCAGAACCATAGTGTTATAATCTGTATAAAATCTCTTAAACTGCCCAAAACGAAATCAAAAGGACACACTGTATCTCATTTCAATCATTCAGAAATTGATAAGAATGTTATATATCTATCTGATTTATCACAAGCACTGTTCACTCTGTCTACAACTGTACAATCCTCACAAAGCCCTAGAAATGTACCAGACATTCTGTCATATCTGTCACAGATATGCCTCAAAACGACATAACGTAAACATCCCAAATTACCACCTTGCTGACCAAGAGCATAATAAAAGCTTTGTTTCGCAGCGACACATTAAAAGCCAACAAAATGTATACAAAATACAACACAACTAGGAACGAAGTAAAGAACATGGTAAGAAATGCAAAGAAAACTTATTTTAGTGAATTAGTAAAAAAAACAACCAAAGAGACGCATCAGTAATCCGGTGATCTCTAAACTGTAAACGCATTCACCAAGGGCTCATCTTTGAAATGCACTCATATTCCACAAGAACTGATCTCCATCACCTTCACTGAACATTTCTTATCTATCTCAGGAAACTTAACACTAATTGAAACAGATGAAACACATTATATAAGTACTCCAATTCATCCATGTATGTCAAGAGAATAATAAACTCATGATTCATTCACTGTTCCTGTCATCGCCGTTCTTGAGGGTGAAAAATACATCTCCAATATGAGCAGTAAGAATTCATCTGGCTAAGATATAATCTGTAGCAAAATACTGAAATTAGCCATGCTTCACATTGTGGAAATTGTATCTAACAAGTAACATACATTACATACATACATATATAAATATGATTTGACTTTAGTATGAATAACAGTTCACCTGTTTTCATCACAGCGTTAGAGTTCATGAATAATCACTCTCCACTCCACTCTGTTTTTATTGTTTCTTTCATTTTCTTCTTCTTGTATACTTCTCACGTCTTCTGTGTTACTGTTTAATAACATACATTATTCATTATTGTTGTTTGGGATTGACAAGTATTGCTATATATATATGTATCATTGACATGTATTGCTATATATATGTATCATTGATATGTATTGCTTTGTCGTCATGTACCTGTCTTTATCTCATGCTCTTGTATTACACTTAATTGATTGACATATGTATATTTTACATTGATATTTTTATAACTATTTTTCATACTTTCTATGATGTGGCAAATGTTATTTTTAATATATTTTCATCATTGCATTGGTTGACATGTCTTCCCCTCCCCCTTTCACTTGTTTATTCTTAATGCTCTCTTAACTTCCATCTTTTCCTTTGATTCTATGTCTGTAATTTACTTTTTTAAAGTATAACATTATTTAATACAACTATTACTAGCAGTATTGTTATGTTTTGTTGTTATTCCCATTGTTATTGTTTAGAGTCGACATGCATTTATTCACATATGTCTACCTTTGTCTCTCTGTCTGTCTGTCTGTCTCTCTCTCTCTCCCCCCTCTCTCTCTCTCCCTCTCTCTCTCTCCTCCTTTCTTTCTCGTTTGTTTCTTTCAAACTTCTGTTAAGTGTTATTCATTTTAAACAAGTAATATTCACAAACGCAAAACAAAACAGCACGTCATAGAATAGTTCTAAACAGTTCTAAATTCATGCAAAATATCCATATACATGTTTACAAGTATTTACGCATCTCTGAGAAGTATAATTAACAATAACATGATAGAAAAGCAGATAGCCTGAATAACAACAACAAGTGTATGCAGCATGCATGGCATGCATCTATTACTAGTGTTTGAAGGAAATCAGACTCACTGTCATATTCCATTAAATACCGTACAATATGCATGGATACATTAGTAGGAAATCAGACTCACTATCATATTCCATTAAATACAATACAGTATGCTTGGATATATTAGTAGGAAATTAGGCTCGCTATCATATTCCCTTAAAATTAAATACAATGACAGTATTGGATTATAATTTGAATAAACAGTGCCAAGTTTTGGTTGCTATTATCGTCTCTGTCTCTGTCTCTCTGTCTCTGTCTCTGTCTCTCCTCTCTCTCTCTCTCTCTCTCCTCTCTCTCTCTCTCTTTTCCTCTCTCTCTCTCTCTTCTCTCTTTCTCTCTCTCTTCTGTCTGTCTCTCGTCTCTCACTGTCTCTCTCTCTCTCTTTCTTTCTTTCTTCTCTCTTTCTCTCTCTCTCTCTCTCTCTCTCTCTCTCTCTCTCTCTCTCTCTCCTCCCCCCCCCTCTCTGTCTTCTGTCTCTGTCTCTGTCACTGTCTCTCTCTCTTCTCTCTCTCTCTCTCTCTCTCTCTCTCTCTCTCTCTCTCTCTCTCTCTTCCACTGTGTGGTGTGTGTGGGTGTGTTGGCATGTTTCCTTTCATGAGTAATTATGTGTGTTCATGTGCATGGGTGCAACTTTTTCCATTTGACGACGGAATCCGTTTTTTCAAAAGAGTCAGAAACGGAAAATCCGTTTTTTGAAAAAGCTTCAGCATCTGGGGGCTATGCCCCCCACACCCCCCATACGGGGCGCTGCCAGCCCTTGGACCCCTTTCAGTTTTTTTTTACTTTTTCTAAGTTGCACCCTTGCATGTGTGCGTTGGTAAATGTGTTTACTTTCATTAGTAATTATGTGTGTTCATGTCATTTTCATTAGTTTTCAGTTTCACTAGTCACAGAGTTTTCAGTTTCCTTGAATGTTGAACTTTGGGATGTTCAGGAATTTTTACTCTTATTATTAAACATAAGTTTTGGAAAAAAGATATGTACTTCAGACATGACTATGAGACTGGCTGTCCATAAGCTAATTAGATACATAGCTAAAAAATTATTAATGTTGTTGTTGGGTCATTTGTATGTTTTGTTGTCAGTTTTAAGTTTGTCCTTTGAGTGGTTGGGAAGTTTGGGTTCAATTCATGTAACATAATTTTTATATTGTATTGTTATGTCATTCAGTAGTCTGTCATTCCATGTCATATGATTGTTTTTGTGGTTTTGATAACATTGTTTTATATAACATATTGTTTTTATACTTTAGATAACATATTGTTTTATATAACATTTACATAAATTAACCAGTTTCTGAGCATGATTTTGTTATGTTGCCTTATCATGTCTGTATCTAGATGTACGTATTCTATGCCACATTTTTGACATAGATAAATTAATAAGTGAAATATTTGTTTTGTCTTTCAGAAAGCATGAAGCCTTTCTTCACATTTGTTAAAACTTACGCTTGTCAAATGAAATGTCAGGGAAGTCTTGCTACTGTTTTTTCCACTAAGTTTTGTGTATTATTTATTTTCTGTCTTTTGTATACCCTTGACAAAGGTCAGTTGACCAAAAATTTGTGCCTGTCTTGTTTTGTTATTGTAAATACACATTCTGGTTCAATCTTCGTGTTTTTTTGGTTTTCACTTACTTCAACATTTGTAGTTTCAGTTTCAGCTTCTCAAGATGATGTCTCCATGCTTGGAACGAAATCCATATACACTAACATCACAGGTGCCATGTGTATGATGATCATGGCACAAGCCTTAAGCCTGCACATAAACCCATGAGCTGGCCAGGTCGTGAGACTCTACCTAGCCTATGTTTTACCTAGTCTATATTTTATACTGGTATTTTATTAGCCTATCACTGGAATAATCTTGGTTACATGTAGAATAGAATCCGTAGTCAGTTTGATTTATATTTCTTATGCTTGTATTGTCACAGCAATAGAAGGGCGTCCCAAAAACGTGAAGATTTTCCTCCAATCTTACGCAGGAGATAAAAATGGGAAAAGCGTTTTCAAGCACAAGATTTTACCTCTGTTTCAAAATGCTGGAGTGGCAACTGATGTTACAGGTATGTGTGTCTAGAGCTGTATGTGCTTGATCAGTATTAAGGTGTGTGTGTGTGTGTGTGTGTGTGTGTGTGTGTGTGTGTGTGTGTGTGTGTGTGTGTGTGTGTGTGTGTGTGTGTGTGAGTGTGCGTATGTGTGTACAAGAAGATTTATGACACATGTATGTGTTGAGGTGTGCATACGGATGTGTAGGTGTGAGTTTGAATTGTTTATGTATGCGTGTATTCCTGTGCATGAGAATATGTATAGATGTGTGCATACAAATGTATATATAACTTTAGAAGTATGATGTGTGCATTTGTTTTTGTGTATGTTTGTGTGTGTGTGAGATATATATGGACATTGTTTAATGTGCACAAAAGTGTGTGTGAGGGAGAGAGTGTATGTGCATTGTGTCAGAGTGTGTGTGCATGTGTGTGTGTGTGTGTGGGGGGGGGGGGGGAAGGGAAAAGATTGGTTGAAAAGAGAGAGGCTTTATCTGATAAAAATTTGTGAAACTGTACAAGTTTATGTTAATACATTGCTGATGTATATTAATTTTCTTTCTAGAAATAAGAAATGTTGCCTGTAGTAGCAAAGAAGAACAGAGAGACAGACAAAATAAAACATACACATATGCATGCACACACGCATGCTCGCACACACGCACACATGCATGCATGTACATACCATGTCACTGGAATAATCTTGGTTACATGTAAAAAAAGAATTCGTAATCAGTTTGATTTCTATTTCTCATGCTTGTATTGTCACAGCAGTAGAAGGGCGCAAAAGCACATACGCATACCTACTTACACAAACCTAAGTGCACACAAACTATCCCTCACACATTTTTGAACACACAAACGTATAAACAAACATGCACATAACACCCACACATGCATACGAAAATGTGTATGCACACATCTATATATACATACACTCTCATATTCAAGGTATACAGGACTGTAGCCTTGGCTTATTGATGTGTTATTGTTGAAATAGTTATGGTAAGTTATTTCACTTGTTAGCTTTTGCCACCCCTCTTCTAATTGCCTTGTTCTTCTTTCTTTCTCAACACTGAGTACGATAAGCATCATCCACCCCCACCCCCATTTTCCTTTTTTTTATTTATTTATTCATTTATGGTTGTTTTGGGGTTTTTTTTTGTCTAAAATCACTGAAGTGTATAAACATTAAACAAGTGACCACCACTACCGCACATGCGGTGATACACAGAGAATATCACAAGATTAATGTGCTCAGGGTGAGTCATCTCTGAAGATAACAACAGTAATAATATTTGTGATAGTAATACTTCTACTTCTGATGGTGATGATGATGATGATGGTGATGGTGATGATGGTGATGGTGATGACAATAATAAGGAAGTCTGGGGTGGGGGTGGGAACCACATTTGGAAATTTTACTGTGTTTTATCTTTTGATTTAAAGTAAGACCAGTTGCCGGTTATGTTGTTAGCTTATTATTCTGCATTTTGCCTTTCATATAGTGGCAGTTACTTGACTTGTATGGTTTTTTGCAATGTTGTTCCAGTGATACAACACAATGAACACGTGAAACAAGAAATGATCCACCTGAACATTGACGATTTTGATTGGTAAGTTTCCCTGAATACTAGTGCTATTAGTATTACATTTCTTACCTGTGTGTAAATTTGTGCCTTTGTATTAGTACTATCATAGTTCTTGTCTGTGCATAGGTATGTGAGAGTGTGTGTGTGTGTATGTATGTGTGCATGCATATATATATATATATATGTACGTACATATATAGTATGTATATATATATATATATATATATATATATATATATATATATATATATATATATATATATATATATATATGTACGCATATATATGTATGTATGTATGTGTGTATGTATACATATGTTTGTATGTGTATGTAGGTATCCCTCCCTTCCTGTCCTTCTCTTTTGTCTTTCTTTACAATTTACTCATACCACTACCAGGGTGTTCACAAGTTACAAAATGCTAATCTGTTTTTAAGGGGAGGTATCAATATAGCACAAACCAGAAGAACAAGAAAATCAATGTAAGCGCGTCTCCAACACGACAAAACCAAACAAAACAAGCGCAAATTTTCGGCCAACTAGCCTTTGTCAAGCGCGAACGCACGGTCACAGACAAATCACAGACACCAAACAATGGATAATAAAAATGGGACTAAAAACTTCCCTGCCGCCTCGTCCAGTGGGTAAGAGATGGAATGCCCATGTCATCATGAGCAGAGTGTGTGTACACAATATAGCACAGTTTTGCTAACATAGATTATACTGTCTGAAGTCATGTATAGTGAATAGGTGTAGAAGAAAGCCATTGAAGTGACTAAATCTGTGTGGTATGCATGTGTGCTCTTGTTTGCTGTCCCATTTTGTGCATCATGTTGATAGCATTGCACTCATGTCCGTAGATTATGCGCGTGAATGCATTGATATGTGTACTTCATTTTTCCGTTTTTTTCCTGTTGAAGTTTTGTATGTTTTGAAGTGGTTACAGCCCTGATATGGCTCTATGCAGTCGGCTGGGCTTTAAACAACAATAACAATAATTCTGATGCCTGTACACTTCACCAAACCAGGTTCATTCAGCCACAGTCCCATTGCTATGGAATCCACAGGGTAACAATGTCAAATCAAAGCCACCCACCAAAGTAGGCTCAGAATTGCTGCCAGGTCACTTTTGTGATGATCAATGTTGCCTGTTCTGATTCGGGATATACAGGACTATACTTTTACCAGTGATTTTGATTGTTTGAAATTAAAATAAATGCATTTATTATTTCAGAGTTGGTGTTTTGGTTTTTTGATTTGTATCCACAGGTTTTTGATGTCTGTCTTGATTTACAAAAGGCTATATCTAAAAGTAAGTGTATATTGCTGGTGGAATGAAGATTGCTGTCTGACCCTGCCATATGTTATAAAAAGACATGAACGGTATAACAGTGGGGTTTAAGATCCTTTCGGAATATTTGGGTTTAAGATGAAATTAACTGCTTTCTCTCTTGGATGACAATGGTAATTTTTAACCCATACCTGTGTGTCAGTGTCATTGCCATGGGCGGGGATGGTACAGTGAACCAGGTGTTGAATGGCCTGATGAATCGCTCTCAGAAGGAGCAGGAGGTGGACCTTAAGCAGGGCCATAGCCCAGTGCGGGCACTGATTCCCATGGGAATTATTCCTGTCGGTAAAACCAACCATGTGGCCTACTCCATGATGGGTGCTGCTGACCCTGTCACTGCCACTCTCCATATCATCTTTGGTGAGTGCAGTTTCTGTATAAGATAGTGCGTATAACTATAAGCAATATATGGAAACAGAGTGCTGCTCTTGTAAAGGTCTTATGTTACATCAGAGCATATTTGTAAATATTTTTTTTTATGGAAACAATGAAAGTTGCTTTTTGTTAACATTTTCATGAGGCACAGCTGTGTTTATATATCTTCACTCAATGCAGAATGTCTTTCATTAGTCATAATCTTTTAAGTGATTGTGAATTGTAATTTACAACAAGAACTTGGGCACACTCATTTGGATATTGTTTGCCACATAGTCCAAGTTATATAAAACTTGCAGTTAGTGACCATCCTCTGTGATCATGTTGAATTTGTAAACAACAATGTTGAGACCAAACATGACAAGAATTGCAAATAGTGACGGGTGACACCTGGAAGCTCTTAAAGTGTCCAGTCATCACAGCTTCTTAATTCCCATTCAGCAGTCCAGTGTAAGTGGTCGCTGATGACAAAAGACCACACGTGGCCCTTATAACTGGTTTATCAGCAAGAAATAATTTTTTTTTTGGTCATATTTTAGTAGAGTTGTCCATCCACACTCACAATGTCTATGTATTTTCTTATACTTCTCATCATCTTGATGTTGAGTATCATCAGTTTTCTGGATATTGTGTTCGTATTTTCTCATGTGTCCTGTCTGTATCATAATTTTTGTTGTGTGTATGGACTGTGTTCACAGGCCACTGGAGCCCCATTGATGTGTGTTCTTTGTACACAACGGAGAAATTTTATCGCTGGGCTTTCAACAGTCAGTACGGCTTTGCTGGCAATGTACTAACTTTCATGAAACGGTACGGCGCCCTGGGAAGAAAACGCATTGATGCTGCCTTCATCAAGGCTTTGACATCGTCCAAACTCAGGTAGTGGTGGTTATGTATTTGGCAGGTGGATTCTGAGTATGCTTCAGTGACTGTGTGTTTGTTGCAGATGATATTATATTTGAATGTGGTTGTGCTTTAATATGATGTTGATTTACACAGTCTGGTTTTAGATGAAAAAATGTTTGAAAAGGATGACTGGGTGTGTTTGTGTGTATGAGTGTGTGTGCATGTGTATGTGCATGTGTGTGTATGTGCATGCATATGTCTGTGCATGCGTATGTCTTGTGTGTGTGTTGTGTGTGTGTGTGTGTGTGTGTGTGTGTGTGTTGTGTGTGTGTGTGTGTGTTAGGAGAGAGAGAGAAAACAAAGATAATGTCCACACTATTTGTCGATAATGAAATCTGTAAGCTTGTTTTTATATGTTACTTTGTTGTCTTTCTTACTGCTGGTGATCATTTCTTTCATTGCCATTCATGTTTTTTTAAACTTTATATGAATATATGTGTGGGAGATTGTTGGTGACTGCATGCCAAATTTTCAATGTTTAACTTTGGACGATAAACAGTCTAGCATCTTTGATAAAGGAATTTTTCTTACAGGATGGAGAGAACTTTGGAATTTATTCAGGAGGGAGTTGTCACATTCAGGCTGTTGTGCATATCCTTCATCCATATCCACCAAGTACCATTCTGGATAGATTGCAAGTTAGATTTAGCTAATGGTCGGTAGTGAATTATGGATTACTTTTTGTAAAGGTAGTTGTGGTTTTATTTGTAATAATTGATGATGTAATTTTTTGACTGTTGTACAGACACTGTGGATCAAGCTATCTTTGTGTAAGATTTAATTAGTGAATTGTGGTGTGCTGTGCAGAGCATACGAGTGTGATATAGAATTCATCCCTACGCCTGGTGTCATCAGCACAGAATTCAACTCTGTCTGTCGAACAGGGTGAGTAGAATCATGCTGAAGATTTTTTAAAGGTGAAATAATAATTATCAAGGAATTGCTTTTTTTTTTTTCATCGAAGCAGTTAGAGGTATGGAAGCATCGCCCTCTAATTGTAGAAATTTCTGTTGCAGTGAACTGAAGCTGCATTATGCAATATATCAGTCATTCTTACGAGGTTCATAACTCAGGATAGGAACTGTGTTTGTGAGTGCTTATCTCTCTGATAATATGCAAAGTGTAATATCCTAATAGTTTAACATTATATCACTGATATTCTCGAGAGTCGTAACTCAGAACAGCCAAGTGATTAGACACTGGACTTACAATCAGGAGGTTTGAGTTTGATTGTGCCTGAGTACCTGTCACTTGGTGGATGAAAGATGGATAATTTACAGATCTCCCAGGTCAACATTGGTGCAGGCTTGCTTGTGCCTTATCCCTGTTTGTGTGTATACATGAGCAGTACATCAAATCATCATCATCAAGTGTCCCTGCCACATGGTGTTGGCGATCATGGCCCTCCATGTGTATCTATGCCTTGTCGCCGCAAGCACATCTTCCACCCTCTCTGTCCTCAGCCACCCTGCAAGTCCATCCAATATTTTCTCCCTTGGTCTACCTGGTGTTCTCTTTCCTCCAGCTTTCCTGTTGTGACCAGCTGCTCTAATTCCCCCTTCCTCATAAAATGGCCTATAAATATTGCTTGTCTTTTCCTATTCTTCCTTATCAACAATCTTCTTGTGTCTGCCTCCATCAAAATGTCTGGTTTGTATTCTTTGCTGTCCATGGAACTCTCAAGATTCTTCTTAGAAACCACATCATGACTGCCTCAATCTTGTTCTGGCTTTGATAGTTGACTTTCCACACCTCACATTATCAGTTCAATATAACTCTCTTCCTGATGTTAATTGATATTAATTGATAGGCATTTGTTGGTAAGAATGCTTTTCATCTTGTTGAATGCTGTTTTGGCTTGGCCAATTCTGCTGGTTATTTCTGATGTGCATCTACCATCTGGCGAGATGACCGTTCCCAGATTCTAAACTTATCAACCTGTCTCAAAGTTGTGCCATTTGCTGTTATTTTGCATTAGGGGATTTCATATTTTTTACTGATTACCATGACTTCAGTCTTCTTGCTATTTAGCTCCACCCCTTTTTTTTTTGCTCTCTGTTTCTATTATATTCACAAAGTTTTGTAGGTCCCTTTTATTTTCTGCGATTAGCACATTGTCATCTGCGTAACGAATGTTGTTTGTAATTTTTCGTCCAACCTTTAATCCAGGGCATTCTTCTAGTACAGAAATATAGCCTGTGCAACAACATATATACCTGCGCAGAGTTGGCTAAAGAACATACATACCCACATCGAAGAAAATATTCTCAAAAACAAAGAAAACCAAATATACTTTAGGTGTATATGTATGTCAGTCATATTGAAGAAGGGAGGTGGACAGTGACAGTGGTAAGGAGAGCAGAGGGGTGTACATTTTTAAGTAGGTTCAGGCTCAGACCTTCCAGTGTTCTAAGCAGATGACTGTCAAACCACAGCAAATTCTTATGATGGTGCATAGGTGTGAAAAATGTCTGGGGAAGCCTAACATGAAGGATGGAGCGCTGGAGGTGACGACCGACATGGTGCAGGAACTGGATCTGAACAACTCTGTGTCCAGCCGTGAATCTGTCGGCTCTGTCATTGGTAAGTGTTTCTATGGGTGGGTGTGTGGGTGTGGGTATGCGTGTGTTTGTGTGGGCGTGTTTTTATATGTGTGTGTGTGTGTATGTATGTGTGTCATTGTCTGGGTTGAAGTGGTGACTGGCATGGTGCAAGAACTGACAAGAACAACATTTTCTTCAGCTGTGAATGGGGTGGCTCTGTTACTAGTTAGTGCTCACGGCTGCACTTTCCCAGCCATTCCCTTACCCTTTAATTGCGAGCCGTCGGCGACATCGCCTGCGAGTGCTATTTTTGTCCATGCAGGGTCGACCAAAGTCCATATCACTGGCTAGCGTGCCTTTGTGTTCTGGCAATACTGATAAAGAAGGAAGCCGAGTGCAGTTTTCTGTGTGTATTGTGAATTTGTGCAATGATCTGCATTATTTTCGTCACTTTACCTGTGTGCATTCAGTGCTGTGAATATTCATTGTTCTGAAGAAGTGATCTTTACTTTGTCAGATTACCTTGTCTTTGAGTTTTTGTAGAAATTACTAATGTGATGATCGACTGACATCTCCAGGTTGCTCTTTGTTCAGTATAAAATGAGATTATTTTCGTAGTAGTGACGGAAGTATAGTAAAATTTACAATGTTCACATAATTTCCTCAGTTTTGGCAAGGTCTGATTCGTGGTCTTCAGTGCTTTAACTTTCTAAAATTAAAAAAAAAATCGCTTTAGGCTGTTTGTTTTCATTCTTTTTTAGAGGCCTACATTTGACTAAAATCGGGTGTTAGCTGTTGCCTGACCAAGGCACGCGCTGCGCCGGCTATAAACTAGGCCACGCGCGGGTATTAATTAAGCCGGTCTTTATCCAGGGCAACCTGCGACACATCTCTCTCTCTCTCTCTCTCTCTCTCTCTCTCTCTCTCACTCCCTCTCTCTCTCCCTCTGTCTGTCTGTCTGTCTGTCTGTCTCTCTCTCTCTGGAGTTGAGTCTAACATACATCTGTGTGTGTGTGTGACATAGAGAGAGAGACTGAGAGAAAGAGAGAGAATTGTGTTCATCCAATTTTGCATTAGTGTGCTCGTGTGAATTGCGGTACTGTTATATGTGGGATTGCTAGTGGCCAGTAACTAACACGCGCGTGCCCCTGCTTCGCTCACATACATTTTGTCAGTGGCCTCGCTATACGGCAGCGGGACGGGTGAAAGGGTGTGGGGAGTGGAAGGGAAGGGGAAAGATGCGCGCTATTTATAGCCGGCAGGGCAGAACCAGAACTACGGCCAACCCAAGTATCACGGATTTGTGCGCCGTGTGCTTCTAATTCTGTCTGTCCTGCTACGTATGGTTGTCCCTCTGTCTCTGCCTGTGTATGACTGTTTTACTCTGTGCATGTGTATTTGTCAATTTCTTTTGAGCAAATTGCAATGTAAATGACAATTTTTGTGTTTAGAACTGACATTGTTGACGCCAGACTTTTGTGCCTGATTCAGACCGATTATATATGTGATACAGAGCTAAAGCAGGACAGCCCCTGGCATACGCTGAAGGGGAATTTCATGAACGTAGGTGTCTACAGTAACGCAGGGAATGGAGAGGTGGCACCTCAAGGCCTGAGCAAGGTCACACATCTAAATGACGGCAACATTGACCTGGTGGTGGTCAGGTCTGTGGAACGCAAAGAGTTTGTCCGATTCCTCCGCCGCCATGGAAACTCCAAAGATCAGGTTGGGTAGATGAAGACTTAACACAGTTGTGATGTAATGCATTTGTTTATGCATAGGTGTTTTGGCAGGCATTGAGCTTACCAGTAGACTCATCACAAAAAATAGTTATCTGTTTTTAATGTCCAGGTCTGGCATTGGTAAGTCAAAGCGGGTATAAAAATTGTATTGATAAGCCTGTTTTTGTTTCCATAAGGATGCTGGATGATTTAGAAGAAGTTAAAGTTGACAGCATTTGCCTTTTAGACTTTGATCTCAATCTCTGTCCATTTTCCCATCTTTGGTAAATAGGTTTCCCAAGTACTTAAATTCTATGTTTTACCCTTTGATTCTGATGTCACACGCACACACACTAGCATGGTAGAAAAAATGTTCTAGATCCTGAAAAAGCTAAAAATGCACTCACAAAAATGGAGTTCGTAGACCCCAAGTGAAGTTTTGAGCTATAATCCAAAACATGCTGTGCAGTTTTTTACCCCTTTGTCCAAACAAGCCACATATTTTATTGTAGATATGTGAGTATTTTAATGGTCTGTGTCCTGTAGTTTTGATTCTGTCACATTGAGACACATAGTCACCCAAAGATTTCTCTTCCTGTCTGAAAGAAGAAATCCCAAAAATAACATGTAGTATGTAAGGTAAGCATCAGTTCTGTTCCTGCTAAGTTGCTTTACTCAGTGCTTAGATTATAAACATTTGGATAGGGACTCACTGTTGTTCTGCATTAAAATGTAAAGGTTCCCATAACCTTGAGGTTGCAGAGAATGAGGTGATAGAGACCTTAACTTTTATCAAAGCCAGCATTATGAGGGTGGCACTTGTCTCCTTTCCCTTGTTAATCTTCCCTAACAGTGAAGAATGTTGGGTACCCATTTGTACGCTGTTGGGCAGACTGCAAACTGTATGAAGTTAGGATGTTCCCTGGCAGTGGTTCAAAGCATGTGGTCTGAGGTATTATCCATATGATTGTGTGTGTGTGTGTGTCTTTGTGTGTGTGTGTATGTATGTGTTTGTGTGTGTGTGTGTGTGTGTATGTATGTGTGTTTGTGGGTGTGTGTATGTGGGTGTGTGTGTTTGTGTGCATGTGTGTGTGTGCATATGTGTTGGTGTGTTATTGTAGATTTTGCTTTTAATATGAAGATAAGTAAAAAATTTTAAGGATAATCACACTTAGGAAGATTACCTTTGTGCTCACTTTTTTGTTTTTGTTGTTGTTGTGATCCTCTTTCTTTCTTTCTCTGCCATCTTAATGGCCACAGAGGTTGGAACACTAATGACAGTGAGGATGGTAATCATGATGCTATGGAGTTCCATCTAGGATTTAGATTGCATAACTGGGCTGTACTTTATGGATGCTATCATAATATATTCTGGCATCGACCAGGCCTGAGATAGAGACACCTGTGGTGTTGGTCAGAATGTTTAAGCAGCACCATCAGTGATGCATATGTGAAGTGGATGAGACTCGACTGTGTGGTCCCCTTCTTCTCAATGAGCCCATAGCACACTCAACTCTGAGTGGGAGCCGGTTGGAGCCCGAAAAATTCCACAATGATTTTTGAAGGGACTGATGGGGATTCAAACTCATAACCTTCCAGTCAGTGCGAAGCACTACACCATGGCGACTGGTTTGAAGATGAATTGATTAAACTGCAACAAAACTGTGTCGTCAGCTTGTTTATGACAAGTGCGTTGTTGTACTGGAAGTAGAATGTAATTCTTTTGTTTCCAGTTTGACTTTCCTTTCGTGGAAGTACATCGCTGCAAAGAGGTTCGTTTTCGGCCACGCATGCCCATCTCTTGGAATTACAATGACCATGATTTCTCTGAGATCAAGTACCAGATGTCAAAGCAAGAGGTAAATCTCTTTTCTATGAATTTCTTGACTAATATCGAGACCTTTTCATGTGTATAGATGTGCATAGGATGTTATTATGTGTTTGTGTTTGTGTTATGTGTGTGTGTGTGTGTGGGGGGGGGGCATGTGTTTGTGGATAGATGAGGGTGGGAGTGCAAAGAGAGAGAGTGTGTGTGTGTAAAAGAAAAAGAGTGTGTGTTTATTCATGACTCTGTGAGAGTGTGTGTATTGTAAAGAAACAGGTAGAACAGTATTTGTAAACAAGTAGGATAAAACCTGTTGTTAAAGACATAAACCACAAACCTTTCTCTGTATACATAACATGTCTGTGAGAGATACAGAGAGAAAAGAATCAAGTCAGACATTTCAATATACACTCTAAGGTGATGCAAAAGAAACAACAGAGCAGATGAAAGTTGTGACTGACAAGTAAATTGAAGAGTGGAGTTACAAAAAGTTAGTAAACAAAAGAAGCAAATCGAAAATATGAAATAAACGATTAAGCAAGCGAGAATGAATATTGAAACAAAACTAAATGTGTGTCATCAAAGATTTGTTTTAATCATAAAAATGAACACAGTTTGACACCCTCACCCCGGGCCTGCCCACCCCTGATGAATCAGAAAAAACAACAGCAACGATGTATGTCTATATCAAAAGATTTTTATAAACTACTATCTAAAAAGCAACTGAGCTATTTTAACACATGGTCCTAGATGATGCTCAAGAAGCAGCAGCAGCGTCATCGCTCCATGGAGGTCATCGATGACCTGGAGTCCAGCCAGAATCGGCCACGATTGCAGGCCAAATCCATGAGCATGTATACCCTGGACGACTCTGATGAAGAAGAGGATGAAGACATTGAAGAGGAGAATGCCAGCAGTGATGCGGGTGGTAGTGGGGACAAGGAAGGAGAGATTGAGCTCAAGGAGAAGAAAGCTTTGGGGCGAGAGCAGGTCAGTAACTCACGTGGACTTTACTTTATGTATAGATTTTGGATGTTTTTTGCTGTTTCTGAATGGTTTATCCGTAAGTTTATGGTTTGCTGACATGTCTTTTGTTTTATCAAACAATTTGGTAGCTGGGAAATAATGTAAGAAACAATGTTTTCGTCGTGTTGTATAATGAAGGAAACAAGTGAAATTAAGAAGAGAGATAAATTAGTTAACCATCCGACTCCCTTCCTTATCAACCAGCATCTAGTATAGTCAGCCATGATACCTGATACCCAGCAGAAATTTAACTCTTCTTATCCCTCACCTTGACCATGAAGTCCGTGATGGACAACATCGCTGGCGTCTGCAAACTGGCGCTCCTTGACATACACAGGAGCAGAGACCATTTCACCTGGTGATCCTTCGTGACAAAGACTGGAGCTCCCACCATCGTCCACAGCAATGGAGATAGATGAGATAGATAGCTGGTGGATAGGGTGAGAGAGAGAAAGGGTTAAGTTTTTACAGCTGGTGGATTAGGAAGCAGGATTGAAAGGGTTAACGAACTGCAGGTTTGGGCTGATGTCAGAGCCCTTCACAGACAGTTGAGTGGGTCCCACGTATTGACAGTTGTGTTGTGTCTACACCTGATGTATGGCTCAGTACTTGGATGTGCATATTCAGAAGTCACCAGCCATGGCACATGGCAAGATTTCTTACCTCTGTGATTGTCTGGCAGACAGCATCTCATAAATCGATGTCCCATCAGCAGGATAGAACAGTCTCTGTCCACTATGCCATATAATCTTCTTGAGAAGGGGAATAATGTAGGAGTTTGGAATTTGTTCAAGAGGGATTCATCACACTGGGACATTTCCATATGCGCTCCATCCAAATCTGCCAGCAGATACCTAACAGATTCTCTGAGCCTTCATCTGAAGCTTAAGTACTGGCAAAGTCTTGAAATGGGGAGAGGGAATGGAAGAAGGGACATATGAAACACCAAACTGACACTACCAGATGAATAGTAATTTAGAAATAAACACAATAATGAACACAAGGTTTTAAGATTTAGGCTGCGTCATTTTTGGCTGCAAACATGAAGTGAATCAGAAATGAACAAAGCTTCTTTTTGTAACAGCATAATATGAATTATTGAGCCAGATCCTGAAATGCCATGCTTCTTTTATATGTATATATATATATATATATATATTCACATATTCTCTGTCTCTCTCTCTCTTTCTCTCTCTCTCTATCTTTCTCTCTCTCTCTCTTGCTTGCTCACTCACTTGCTCTCACACACATACACACATGCATGCACACACACACATACACATGAGCACAGCCACGCACACCACACACACACCACACGCACGCACGCACGCACGCACGCACAGCACACACACACAACACACACACACACACTCACTCACTCACCACTCATAGCGAGAGAACGCAGAAAAAAGAAAACTGGGCCAGAGGATGCCCCATGTAATTTAGTGGTCTATATATCTACAATGATAAACAGTAGAATGTCACTGCTTTATCTTATGTAAGTACCACATAACAGCATATAACAACATGCTGGCAATCATGAAATCAGGATATAAATTCTGCATCAGCAGTGCACTGAAGAGACCAATCATGAAAGAACAATGTCTTGAGACTAAGAATTAAGGACAAGAGTATTTTGTACTGTATGAACATGAATGGAATTTCTAGTTTTGTTCTGCATTATTTCTTTGTTTATTTTCTTTGTGAACACGTCAACAGTCAGAACCGCCCAAGTACCAGTACGTAGGTCCTCAGTACCAGCCAACGTGGACAGAGCAGGAGATTGCTCGCCGCAGACAGATGGCTCGCAAAAAGGAAGAGAAGAAAAAGGCGCGAGAGGAGGAGAAAGGGAAGTCAGTGTGGAACATAGACAACGAAATTTGCACCACACTCGATTTGGATTTTAAGTAAGTGTATGTGTTTGTGTGTGTGTGAATGAGTGTCTGCATGTTTATATGTGTGAATGTGTCTATGTGTGTGCAAGTATGTCTGTGAGAGTAGGTAGGTTGGTGTTTTTGCCTGTGTACATGCTTGTGCATTTTGCATTTGTTTGTATATGTATAGTGTATGTGTTTGTGTGTGTATGTGTGTGTGCGTGTGTGTGTGTGTATGTGTGTGTGTGTGCGTGTACATAGTCTTTAGAGGTTCCAATGTTTTAGCCTTTGTGAAAGGATTTAACTAAACTTAGGATGCAGATTTGGTACTTTCGCAAGCAGAAATCTATATGTCAGCATTAGAGATATAAACGGACCTTTTTGGGGAGAGGGGGTGGGGGAAGGAGCATTATGACACATTGCAAAAATTAACAGAGTTTGACAGTTACTTACATGGATCTTTACCATCACCAACTTAAGTCATGTCCAGGCCATTAAGGAAGAACTTGCAACCTGACTTGTTGAATTAGTCACAGTTAGACTCAAGTTTTCACCCAAAAGTGTCTTGTTAGGGAAAAAGTAATTGTTAAGTAAGATTCATAACAGTAGAGTAAAAAAAAAACCCCCACAAGAATTGCAGTTGGAGCATAGGCATTGAACAGACTAAACAACATTTAGAAGTCTTAATACACCCATATAAACACTAAGCTGAAGATCTACAAATAATACTGCATACGTAGAGTGTGTAAATTGGTTGTATAACCGATTTTGTTTATTGTTCCTTGGTTTATATGTTTGCAGGGTGCACAGTGGACTGCTGATGGTGTGCGGGCTAGGCATCTCGCCTCACACTGAGTTTGACGAAGTTCGAATCAATTGTCTGCCTTGATTGAGATATGAGGATCCGTCACCTCTTTCATCATTCAGTACTCCTTACCTGCATGTGTGAAGATCATGCTGGCTCCACTGACATTGTATACGCATACGCACACACATATGTATGCATGCATGTATGCATGGTTGCACACATCTACACACACAATGTTCAAATCCATATGTGCATACATATCACACACACACACACTCATACCTACACACATGCACTCCTTTCCTCTCTCTTGTTCAGGCTCTTGTACAGAGTTGCAAGCGTAATCATCAATCTTATTAACTTGCTCATGCAGTTTACGAATTACAGACAATATGTTTGTGCATTCCTGTTCTCTGTCTTCACCCTGCCATTTATCATTCTACCCTCCATTCCCTTTCTTTCTTCGTCTTTTTCTACTTCATGATTCATCCTCTCTTTCTGTTCTTAACATGGTGGTAGTCCTGTTGTGGCCTTAGTGGTCAGCTGGGCTATAAGCAACACAATTCGATATTCTCTGTCTTGTCTGTCTGTCTCCCTTTGTCTCTCTGTTTCTCTCTCTCTCTCGCTCTCTCACTCACTCACTCTCTCTCTCTCTCTCTCTCTCTCTCTTCTCTCTCTTCTCTCTCTCTCTCTCTCTCTCTCTCTCTCTCTCTCTCTTCTCTCTCTCCATTCATCCATCCCCCATCCCTCCCCACCTGTCTTTCTTTGTGTCCTTTTGCCACTTTCTGTTTCAAGATGAACTTGGTATCCTTTCTAAGCATAAAGGTCATCATCATCGTGAGTTGTTGTTGATATAAGAGGGTGTTGTAATAAACCAAATCACCATTTGGTTTCAAATAATGTGTGTGCAATCGGTTGAATAATATATTGTAATAATCATGTGTGGTTTTTGTTAATACATACACTTCTGTTGCGGCTTTTTTCTGCATGTTATTTTGTCTACTGTTAAAGAAAATAAGAGAATAAATAAAATGCTGCAATGTGTCAATCTGTATAACAGCACAGACTTGATGTCTGCATATCACTTCAGACTGCAGAACTGTGCAAAAACTGTAACTTTGGAAAATTGTTGGTTTTGTCAATACAACTGCTGGATTATGCATAATACAGATAAATGTTTAAGATGCGCATGTTGTGGTGACAGCATGGCAGTTACAACCTTTATGAATAAATTTGTGTGTTCAAACGAAAAGCTTGTTGATTACCATCTGTATGAGTTGATATACACAAGTAATCTTTCTGCCTGAATGTGTAATATGATGCATTAAATGAAATTGTTTGAACAAGGCTTTTGCTTTGCTTTTTTTGACCAACGTTTGAACCAAACTGAGGAGTCTGATCTATGAGAAAATATGATATACTTGAGTTCTTCTACTACTACCTTCTTAATGATGTCCAAGAAGTTGAGGCCTTTGTCACCTCACTCCCCTTCAGTTGCTCATATGATGAGAAAGTCTTTACCGGTCTAACTGTCTCTCCATATGAGAGTCAAAGGGCTTTGAAAGTTTCTCTGATGGTCATCTTCATCAGTGATCACCAGGTGAAAACTGGACAGAATTTTGTGGTTGTAGTCTTGTCAGCTTTCGCGTGAAAACTGGCCAGTTTTGTGGTTCTAGTCTAGTGAGCTTAAGCATCTTAAAGTAGATTGCTTCATCCATGTCATGGCTGGTCTTTTTTAGACAATGAAATTGGGTGAAGCAGATTACTCGTTATGTGTGCCTGAGAAAACCAGATGCATATTGCTTCAGGAAAATTTTAATGTAATATGTCCTAGGCATATATCCATGCAAGACGGCTGTGCACTGGTCATTCCATATTGTTTATTTCAGTAATCAGAACTTTCTTTGTTTCATTCTTTGAGTAAAATTATCACTGTTCTGATTAAAATCATTACTCATTGTGATAACATTGTTGTTGCTTGCAGTTTTAGCTGTTTTTTTCGCCACTTGCAGTGCATTTGTTTACAGTGTGCATGTATTGTTATATATTAAATCCTTGTTACATGAAAGCAGAAGACTTCTGATTGCAGACTATTGATTACAAATGCATTGTTAGCAGCTATCAAAATAGTTGAAAAAGGCAGAGAAAGTTTTGAACTGACTTTGATTCAGTTGAAGTCAGTTGTTCAGATGAGTCTATGACACTGTTTGTGTTTATTGCACTATGACGTGATGGGTGTTAATGATCACAGAGATGTTATGACAAATATTATGTGTGTGTGTTTGTGTGTGTGTGTGTGTGTGCGCGCGCGCGCGTGTGTGTGTGTGTATGTGTGTGTGTGTGTGTGTGTGTGTGTGTGTGTGTGTGTGTGTGTGTGTGTGTGTGTAAATGTATGTGCATGTCTGCATTTTTTTTTTTTTTTCACAGAAAATGATAGAAAATTGCAGTTTTACATTTGTTTTGTGATTTTAATGTGTGTTTCAGTTAAATGAATGCAGACAGGACTTTAAGATTTGTGAATGTTGTTTGATGTGTGTTGTGTGTGAACTGAAATTTAGTAAGTTAACACAGAAATACAGGTCGCTGAAAGGTGTTCTGGTCATTTCGTGGATATTGAACTGCTTACACAACACTATCACCAAGGATTGTTCTATTTTACTATGCAATCTGTGACGTTACAGTTTGTTTTAAAAATGATGAACTACTGAAATGTTGTAATCGTTTAGAAGAAATTACTGAATGAGTTTCAAGTGTTGATAATAAAAATCTTATAAAAAACTGTTGTTACTGTACACAGGACACATTTTCAGGCATTTGTTTGTTTTATTTGAACTTCATTCATACCAGTTAAAACTACGACATAGTTGGCTTAAAATTGCTTGTTAATATTACATGATGGTAATGTATGATTAGTCATTATTCATATTCATTTTATCACAATGGGTTTTACCATGTGAAACTCGGGCTGCTCTTCTCGTTGAAAGCATATCACCATGGTGTGGTGTCACCTTTTCTATTTTTTTTTTTTTTTGACCAAGATTTCAGAAAGGCAAGAAGACTAATTGGCCTTCGAAGGGAGAGACCTGGGACATGAATCTATCTTTCCGATATTTTATGCCAGGGCAGCCGGACGAATGCCTTGCTCTTCATGATTTTCAACTGCCATGGGATCTTTTAGTGTGTGTAGGCCAGAAAGCACATGGGTCCAATGGGTCTACCTTTTAATATTACATAATTGTGATACAAGTCTCTGTGTATGTGTGCATTTGTGTGTGTGTGTGTTTGTGTGTGTGTTTCAATCTTTCCGTCCAATTATTGCAAATAATATTTTTATATTTGTATTTCATGGACAGTGTCTGTACTCATTTGTAGTTAATGTCTGTTGCTTTAATTCATGTATGTGTTTCTCATCAAGAGTTATGTTTGTAGTTGTCAAAAATCCTGTCTGTATCCATCGTACTGAATTTTGTGTTATCTGAATTTCTGTTTGTCTGTCCATTATCTGTCTTTCTGTGTAGGTTTTTTTTTTATGTGGAAGTCTCTGCTTGTTGTCAAGAATTTTGTCAGTATTTATGAACAGTACAGTGTTTATGGCAGAACTCTGTCTATTTCTCTTATCTGGAATTCTCTCTGTGTCCGTTATGAAGGAATTTTTTTCTCTTTGTTAACTCTTTGGTGATGTGCTAATGCCAGCACATTGGCGCTCAGAAATTTCCTAATGATGGGCTGATGCTTGGACTTTCGTGATTTCCATAACTTCTTTTCCAAGAAACCAAAAATATTAAAGGGAAGCAAAGGAAATGAGGCCCAGAGATGTGGAATCTGTTCTGCGCAATAAAAGGGCTTTCTGTCTGCCTTGCTTTGAGATCTACTGTACCAAGCATGGCATATCCAAGAAAACAGCATATCTGGTAACTTTCCATGGATTGTATCTAATGTAAGTATTATTTTGCAAATGTGCATGACTGTTCAGTTATGAAACTTTTGAAGAAAATGATTTATGTAGATCCTCTTTGATACCATTTTCAACATCACACTGTGAGTACAAAATGTCTGTTATCAACTTGAGTACTAACCATGTGAAATGCAGAAGTTTCAGAATGTACAAAAATATGCATTTCTTTTTTCTGATTTTTTTTTTCAAATTTGTAAAAGTAGTTAGAAATGGTGTGTCACCTGAGTAGTTCCACCACTAACCGTTGCGTCTGTAAAGAATTAACAGTTAAGACAGTGTCTAGAATTCTTTTTCATCATATAGAATTAACAGTTAAGACAGTGTCTAGAATTCTTTTTCATCATATCACTTTCATCATGTCACTATGTCCAGGCTATGCCCCTGGAGACATCCGTCCAGTGCTACAATTTTTTAGACCTTAGGGATTGAAACAGGCCAATCAGTGTCTGAATTGTTTTGTTGTTGTTGTTTTTTTTTGCATTCCATTTTTTTTTGGGGGGGGGGGGGGGGGGTTATGGATGTTGATTTCTGTGTGCACTCCCCAACATAGGTCCATATGTCCATTTTTCTGTTTACTTTGTCTGTTTAAATATTTGTCTGCGTGCCTGCATATCTGTAAGTTTTTGTATATCTGTGTGTTGGTGTGTACATATGTGTTTATATAGGAAAAGTTTTCTCATATCATACCTGCACAATATTGTTGGAGTTTTTCTTGTTCTGCATCATATCATGCATGTATCATTGATTAAGCATTGATTTACATATATATGCATACATTTTCTGCAAAGTGCAAAGAGCTGTAGGAGCTTGCTTCTCGGGATTTTGCACTATAATTATAAATCTTTCATTATTACTGTTATGTACCACACTCCTTACCTGAAATTTTGCCTGTGTTTGTTGGCTAAAATTCAGCGTTTTTTGTCAGATGTAATGGTCTTATTTATCAAGAAGTTGATCTGTCTTGTTTATATAGAATTCTGCATTATACTTATGTTGAATTGATGGGGGATTTATGGTTTTATTTATCAGAAATTTGATGTCTTGGTTATGTAGAATTCCGCATTGTACTTGTGTTGACTTGATGGGGGATTTTTCTTATAGATCACCGCACTTTTGTGTGTGTGTGTTTGTTTGGGAGTGTGTGTGTGTGGTGTGTGTGTGTGTGTGTGTGTGTGTGTGTGTGTGTGTGTGTGTGTGTGTGTGTGCGCCATGAACACTTTTCTGTCTTCTTCAGTCTTTCTGTCACATCTTTTTCTGCCTATTGATTCATTCACCTGCATTTTTCTTTCAAAAGTTCTCCCCATGTAACCATTGAGGTGCTTAAAAACTCTAATGACCAAGTGTCCATTCTGCAGTATTATTTTCCAGTTTGACCTTTTATAGTATTTATTTTATATGTATTTCTAATTGATGCTATGTAGTCTGGATATGATCAAGAGGAATGACTGGTGCTTCAAGCACAGCATAGCTTGTGTCGTCTATGAATTATTCATGTAATCGATAATTCCTCAGTTGAATATTGTTTGATTTTTGTATAGTGGAGTTGTTCAGTTTTGATGAAGAATGGGATTGGATTACAAAAAAAAAAAAGAAAAAGAAAAAAGAAAAGTAAGAAGGAAAGAAAAAAGTTTAAACCAGTGAAACAATCTCTCCTGTCATTTGAAAACTGTTTGGCTGGATTTGTTACCCATTTCAAAAAAAGATCATTTCACATTAACAAGACAGAAGCATGTGTTTTTTGTGACAAAACATGTGTCAACAAGATTTTCTCAGCTTTTCATGGGCAGATATTTACCAAATGTTGGTCAAAGCTGTAAACTGTTGAGAAGTCATGAAAGCATAATTTAGAAAGGTAAAGCTCCAAGGACCAAAAGATTGTCCAAAAGAAGCACTTTTTGATGTAGGATTTAAACAGTAGTTTCTCACGAACTTCTGACAATATTTAACAATTTGTTTTCATTGTTGTGACAGTTTACTGCTGTCCTCAATACATGTCAAGTTTTATTTCAACTGAAGTTTCTTCAAGGTCAAAGTGACCTTGAGAAGTACAAATCTTGATTTTCCACAACAGTTTTCAAATGACAGGAGAGATCGTCATCCTGGCCATAATCAGTGTGAAATAAAAATGTGTCTACTATTTAGGAACTTTCTTTTCAGTTAGAATTCTGTAATTGTTAACTTACCCACACACAGAATTCTATAGACGTCTGTAACTCTTTGTTCCTTTTCAAAATTCTGTGAGTGATTGTTTTCAATGATTGTTTAGTCTGTGTTTTGTCTTCAATTCTGCATTTGTCTAAAATTATGTCTGTGGTTGTTACCAAAAGTAGTCTGAATTTAGTCCATGTTTATCTGAAGTAGTCTGAATTTAGTCCATGTTTATCTGACTTCAATGCCGTATTTGTTATCTAAAATTATGTGTATGACAATTTCCAAAAATTGTTTGAATGAAGTCTCTGTTTATGTTCAGTTCTGCATTTGTTATATAAAATTATCTCTGTGGTTGTTACCAAACAGTGTCTGAATTCAGTCTGTGTGTATCTTCAGTTCTGTGTTTATTAGTTGTTTGTTCATCATCCACAGTTTTGTTGGTATTCATCAAGAGTTGTACCTGTGTTAGTTAACTTGGAAGTGTTCTTTGTTATCCAGAAAGCTTTTGTTCCTGAGATTTCTTTCTCAGTTTGTTGTGTAATTTTCTGTGTTTGTTATCAAGAATGCTCTCTTTGATTATCAAGAATTCTGTGTTCATTGCCTAGATTATTGTGTGCCTGTCATCAAAAACGTTTTTTTTCTTTATTTTGTTTTGTTCACCATTGCTCAGATTTTTGCTATGAAGGGAAAACATGACAGTGGCAAATTATCACCAAAAACAAAAACCAAAACACAAAAAAAGCTTTTATCAAGAATTCAGCCTTTACATATCTAGAATTTAGTGTTTGGTATCTAGAATCCAGTTATTTTGATTTCTGTTTGTGTGTTTCTTTGTTTGTTTGATAATCTATCAACACATGTCTAAAATTCTATGTTTGTTATCTAGAATTCTGGATTATTTCCATGGTAGCTTAGAGGATGAATCAAAACTGGAGTGTCATTATTGTTGTTTAAACACGATGCAAATATTGCTGCTGACTAAGAGTAAAACATAATCCTAGTTGTGTACTTTTGCTAGTGCTGGTAGAATTTTCACCTGCTGGTAACTCATATGCTGATTTTGTTTACATTATCATGTTTGTGCATTTACTTTTAGCT
Organism: Monoplex corrugatus; assembly: GCA_030674185.1. Classification (NCBI taxonomy): domain Eukaryota; kingdom Metazoa; phylum Mollusca; class Gastropoda; order Littorinimorpha; family Ranellidae; genus Monoplex; species Monoplex corrugatus. The sequence goes on from CM060307.1 coordinate 18,716,266, forward strand.
GTAATAGCAACAGTGTTCAACTCTGGAAGTTGCTGTTATAGCAGTGAGTCACCAAGCGGAATAATTGTGCATATGCTCAGTTGTGTATTATAACATGATAATGCCAAGCCAGAGCTATAGTATTTGACAGTATTGAACCGGAGTAATGCCATTTTAAGTTCATGATGTAATCATTTTGTTTAGAAAATCTAAGCTTCCTCATGTTGCAGCTGTAATGTGTACTGTAACATGGTGTTGTTCTCACTGTTAGTTTTGATCAGTAGAGGATAACATGATTATAGAACGAAATGATTATTTTGTGGTAGAAATCATCGAAGCCTGTTTCATGATTTTGGTAAATGTCATAAAAGAAAACCATATTATCTTGCTGAATCATGTGTGATAGTACGAATAATGTTTATTTCCCTCTAAAATCCCAGTTCTTTAGATTAGTTAATGCTTGGTGACATCTCCATCTAATTTCATGATAGATTAGATTGTACTATTATGTATGATTATATTTGTCTAAATGAACGTGGGTTTAACACAGATGACATGTGTCCATTTTCCAGCAGCATTAATAATGCTTCAAATGACCATCTTAATGTTTGTTCGATCTTCTTACTTGTTGTCGTTGATTGTAAACAACATCGTTGTATGAGCAGTATTGCCACCACATATACCAGAACATGCATGCTATGTCAGGTGTAGTTTTAGCATGTGGGTAAACCTGTCACATCAGTATTTTCTCTGGGTTTGTTTAAATGATCCAGCTCTGTTGTACCTAGCTAGTGATGCATGTTGTTGGTTGCATGTAGTATGGCACACAGTGTTAAAGTCAGTCAGTGTAATGTAGAACTTGTGTACAAGCTTCTTTTGTGTTTGTGGAATGTTGTCAAAGATGTGTTTTTGGGGGGGGGGGGGGGGTTTCCTAATGATGTGGCCCACATGTATTGCAGCATGATTTGCATACTTTGTCTACTATGAGTGGTAAAGTTCAGTTTCTGATAAAAAAAAAAAACAACAACAAAAAACAGGAAAGAATTTGAAGGAAAATCAAACATGAATAATGAACTGATAAGGCAGAACAAGAAAAAGGAAGAGGGGACAGAAAGAAAAGAGAAAGGCAGAGACAAAGAGAGATACAGACAAAAGGAAATTTCTGGCGCAGAATTTCCTGAAAGAGGGGTATACTAGTTAGTTTGAAAGAACCTCCAGCATTCCCACAGGAGATTATGTGGACATTATGTGTGCTGGGATTTTTTCTTTTTGTTTGTTTGTTTGTTTGCTTTTATCATACAACAGCTGTGTGTGACTAGTGGTCAGAAACGGAACATCAGCTAATTTGGCCTTAGTTATGTAATTTAATGGATCACATTTATTGTACTATTATTAAACGGATCACATTTACTGTACTGACACTCAGTATTGCTGCCAATATTTGTAATGGGTTCTCAGTCTGTGACTGTTCTTTTCATGTGTATGTGTATTTATCAAGACCTTGCCAGCACATAGGGCTTATGTGCAGGTTTATAACTTACACCATGACATGGCATCTGTAGTGTGTGTGTGTGTGTGTGCATATGGAATGTATTCAGAGCACAGAGACCTTATCTTGAGAAAGTGAAACTGAAAACTCTGTGTGTGTGTGTATACTGTACACGCACACAAGAAGTCCTTGCTGTAATATCAGGACAATGTTAACAGTTGCTTCATTTTCCAAAATTTTTAAAATCTGTCTTACTTAGCTGTAGGGCTTATCTTTGAAAGGAAAACAACATTACCTCACAAGAAAAGTAATTAGTTCTCCGGAACTGAGAAAATGATATTAATGTCTGCTCATCTCTTAATAGTCTGACATCTTAGGAGGGGGAAAAAGATTTTTAGGATTTTGACTTGAAAATCAGTAATTCTATTGGGTTCAGTAAATTCAGAATCAATTTTGTTGACAAAGTTGGTTGTATGGTGGTCTGGGTACTAGTCTTGGATGAGGGGAAAAACTGAGGTCCCGAGTGCAGCATGTACTTAGCGCACATTAAGGATCCCATGGTAACAAAGAGTTGTCATAAGCAAACTTATGTAAACAAATCCACTTTCACATGTAAACAAAAATACACAATATAGGAATCAAGGGGGAAAAAAGGATAGTGCCAAACCATGACAACATGCTTTTTTAAAAGACAGTAATCTGCATACTTCATGGAGGGGGGGAGGAATCCGTTGTGACGCGCGCGCACACACACACACACACACACACACACACACACACACACATACACACACACACACACACACACACACACACACACACACACACTCACAAATCAGTCTGAAGTATCTACCCTAAATTGATTTTGATATAACCTGTTCAATCTGTGCTTTCAACCATTACTGTAGTACTGTTAGTGAAAGTAGGAGTGTACCAATTATCCTGATAAAGCAGTCCTTCAGTAACATCATATAATACCATACATAACTTGATAGTATCCTGTCTCCATTTTCCCCAGAAATTGGAGAAAACTTAAGACACCTTTTGGTTCCAAGATAAAAACCTTTGGTTGTTGTTCAGGTGAAGAGGTCTTGCAATAAATGACACATTTTAAAAAAAAGATTTTAACAGTTTGATATGGCATTGATGGAATGAATTTTAAACAGTGTTTACAGTTATCAGTGTGAGGAATTCTCCAGAAACCAAACCAAAAACAAAACGAAAAACAAAAAGAAATACAAACAAACAAAAAACAACCACCAAACAAACAAAACAAGTAAATGAATAACTAAATTTTTTGTTCTGAGCAGTACTTTTTTTCAGATGCATGTTGTTTGGCCCATACTGTGGAATCTGCTTTGTCTGTGTGTATGCTTCCATGGGTTTACAGGATGTTTAACACTGGTATTTGATGTACCCCTTGCATACATACACATGGAGTTTCAGGCACTAGCAGGCCTGAGAGCATTTTAACCTGGGGGATAAAACAAAAATCTCCTTTTACCTGCAGTATGTACCCATATGGCACTGAACCCATATCTTCTGATTGAAAGTCCAGTCTCCTAACCACTTGACTTGTCACACATGTCAAACTACTGTCTGTGAAACCAGGCCATAGTATGACACCAAGGCCCACTTGAGCAGGAATGACACAAGTGAGGGATTGTAAGAGGGCTTCTGGCCAACCTGAAACATAATGCCCTTGTTTCTGCATAAAAGAATGATCCTGAAACGTTTTGAATTGTGCAGACTTTATAGGTTTCTTTTCCTTGGGAACCTCACAGTAACACTCTTCTGAAAATGAACTTGCCTGTCTCTACAATACAGGTTATGAAAGAAAGGTGCTCCAGCTTGTTATCTGTGCTGTTTGTTTGTGAGATGGGTGTATATTGTTGTTGTAGTTTGATATTCGCTTGTGTGTTTGTGAAGTGAGTATATACAATAATGGTCGTCATAAAAGTATGTGTTGGCTAATTGTCATCATGAATGTTTGCGTTTATACGATAATTTTCATCATAAATGTTGATTTCTGTACAATAATTGTCATTATAAACGTATGTGTTGTAGAAGTCACATGCTGATGTGTTCACTGACTTGTTGTTCACAATTATTTCCATGGTACAATGTATGATGTTTTTGTAATGTCAGAAAGTTAAGCCAACACTTTACATTCCATCTGTATACATTCAGACAGACTGTGAAATGCTCAAGTGTGGACACAATTCTTTGAAAATGAAAAAAGAAAAAAAATGATGAAATAAAACACAAAAGAAAATCTTCACCCAAATTTTCATTCATTCTACTAGGTAAAACACAATGGGTTAAATGACAATATGGCTTATCATTAACAGCGTCCTGAATCATAAAACTGATGAGTAGTAATGACCATCTTTCAGCTTGCATCTCTGTGGGCTCTGAAATGAAAGACCACTGTGGGTGTTTTGTTTTTCTCCAGCCCTCTTTTTGTATCATTTGTTATTCTGTAGATAATCATTCTCTTACCTGTTTTCCAGATTTCTTCCTTAGACACAAGATCATGTTTGGAGGGGATATGTGATATTAAGCTTTTACAAGCACTTTGGTGGGAATAATTGCATAAAATTTTATGTACAATTTTTGAGTGGTTCACAACGAACCCATCTGCTGTATCGCTTATGTGGGTGCGGACGTTAAACTCCAGAAAAAAAACAAAAAAAAATTGGTGGGAAGACAACTCTTTATACACACACACACACACACACACACACACACACAACTACACAAATGAATTCAAACAAAAAAATTCAGCATATGTATGCTAGTGGTTAGGATATTTTTACCAAGTAAATCCATCCTTTTGTCAGATGACAAGTTCAGCTGAATCAGAACTGTCTATATGAAGACATCTTGATTTTCAAGATGTCATGGAATTGGAAAACAGAAATGGTATGGTCTGATTGCTTGATTTCATTTCATCTGTTTTCCTTTCTGTTTGATTTAATATTTTGCTTTTGTTTAAATGATGATGAACTTTCTGATATCATGTACAGTACAAGTGCTGCTGAAAAAATAGTGCACACTTTGATGTTGTTATATACAAGCGCACACACACATCACAAACACATATAAACTCTTAAATTCCTAGTGGCATTTTAATCAAAAATAGAATCTTCCCTGGGTAAAGAAGAAAAAAAAGATAAACCTTCCTTGATCATTCAAAAGATATATACTGTTGAATTTGTTTTTCCTTTTTTTTTCAGACAGATCCGTCCATACCACCTTTTGGTCTCCACGTTGTGAGCTTTAGAATGATTCTTATGATTCATTTCTCATGACATGTTTATACAGTAGCCTATATTTATACAATATTTATCATTCCAATCTTCAGATCTTTCCTTTGGAAATGATCCCAGCTTGTGTTTATTTTTGAATACTGTTGTTGGCAAGATACATATATTTTTGTTGTTGTTGTTGTTGGTTTTTTTTGTTTTTTTTTGCTTTAAAAGTTTTACATTGTTTTACACCTGCTTGGTCTGTGACATGACCCATTGCTGAGATGGTCAGACTTCAACGTAATTGTTGATGTGCTTTTCATGGGAAACATAACCTCTTACAAGATAACCTTTACAACCATGTATGATTTCTTTTCCAGTCTTATTGTTATGTTTAATCTTCATGCATTGAAAATGAATTTATATATGTATATATATCTACATATTCTGTTCTTCTGTGCACTTGAATAAAACGTGTGAGCAGCATACTGTAATATAAACATTTCATTTCTAAAAAAATCTGGAGTTGTGTTTGTGTGATGGCTGAGTGTTAAAATAAAATGAATGTCCAAGGTGTTTTGTATTTATTTGTATTGAATACCCTATATTTTATCATTGTGGTCACTTTTTGCATGTAATGCAGATTGCTATTCTTGAGAAACAAACTGCCATGGCATGACACGACACTTCCTTTGTTCCCTTTCTCTCCTTCTGTGCACTTAGTCTTTTTAACCATTTGACTACCACACCCTATCCACCAGCATCCTGCAGGAAGCTGGTAAATAGGTGAGGGAATCAAAGAGTGAAGTTTTTGCTTTGCTAGCATGGTTGACAGTGCAGGATGCTTGTTGACAGGGTGCGAGAGTCAGAGGGTTAACTTTGGCCTCCAGTCCACCCAGCCAAAAGTGGGTACATGACCCTGTTCAGAGTAGGAAAAGGAGTGGGGCCTGCCCTAAAATATCTCAGACCCAAGAATAGTGAGATCTCTGTGACTTCACTTCCCTACGACCCAGCATAAAGTCATGATTATCTTTACCAAACTATATGCTTTTTTTGTTGTTTATTCAGTGGCTTTCGATGCAGACCGTTGGTTCTCTCGATAGAGAATGAAGATCTGATACTTCAAGTTAAATCATAGCCTGCAACGTTTGATAGAGCTATGGACTTAGTATATATCGGATGTCTCGAGTTCAGTCCCAGCCAGCAACATTAAACACTGGTCTGTTCGCTGCCCATTTCAATGTTTCCTTCATTCTTGTGGAGTCTGCTTATTGTTCCATAGGTCCCTCTTTCCCCAGCCCATTTCAAGACCTTGCCTAGCGTATAAGGTTTTGCACAGGCTCAGAGAGTCTGCAGATAATTACTGGCAGATCTGGGTGGAGTGCATATGGAATTTTCTAAGTGCATATGGAATTTTCTAAGTGCATATGGAATTTTCTAAGTGCGATGAATCCCTCTTGAACAAAATCCAAACTCAATGGTTTTCATCAGAATTGAGCCATGGATTCCACACTTTTTACTGTGAATTCTTTCACAGACATAAGACTTGCTGAACACAAGACCCTTGTTTGTCATTTCACCCAAAGAACTGAATCCCAGACCATTACTTTTTTTTTTAAGCATTCTGATTTTTCTCAGAAGTGTGTATGCATGTTGCCTTGTTCACGCTGAGCAGACAATATGTTGCTGCAAATTCTGCACACACTTTTTTGGTGGGCATGCATGCTGAATGTTTTCATGCTTCCATGTACCATCAGACACTGACATGACTAACTGGGTCTGTAATGTTCATAACTGGTGTTCTGCATGTGTATATATATGAAAGGGGAGAGGGGGGGGGGGGGGGTAGGCACTAAGTGATTTGGACATAAGTTGGAGACTGGAAAAATAAAAAATCTCCACTTTTTGTTCACCAGGCAGGAGGTACCCAGACAGGATCAAACCAACCTTCTGATTGAAAGACCAACATCTTATCCGTTTAACCTTTACTGTTGTTGCTCAGGGTCGAATACAGGAAAATAGGACCTGGAAGATAAAAGTGGCTTGTGCCTGAGTTCTGGATTCCTGTCTAACTGAAGTATAGAACCTACAACCACTTGCTTCCTAGCCAGGCCCGTCACCCCTACACCACCACTTCACATTTGGAATGACTGATTTAATGGCCCCTTCCCTCTTTCTCTCCTGATGATTACACTAATGGACTTCAAACCTCCAGTCGTTATTCTATTACAGTGATCATTTGTCTGATGGAACTTTTGATAATACAATTTACTTCTGTCATCCCTGGAGAACGTTTTTTTCTGTACTGCAGGATTTTTACCCTTCCTTCCTGCTGGTGGAAAACCAGGTAAAACAGATGTGTTCCTTCTTCCTTGCAGCACGGTAAATCATTCTCGCTGTATTTGCTTTGAAGATGGCACCAGTCACATCAACAGTGTGCATTATCAGTACTTGACTGGGTCAGTCACAGGGTATCGTTTATCTACTACATATGTGCTAGCCACCCCCTTCCCCTTCTTCAGTGTGGGAAAGGGGTTGGTACTGCATCCTTTCTCTTCTTTCTCTCTCTTCTCTAAATGCACGAATGAAGGAAATACAAATCCTGAGACTCCACAACCAATGGGAAGTAATGATTGATATAAAATAGGAATGAAAGAGTTAACAAAACAAGCAAACAAAAATTTCACTTGTTAAAAAAAAAAAAAAAAACCCACCTGTTTAACACAAAATACACACATGCAGTGTTTCAGCTTTCATGAAAGATAATCTTTAATGCAACACAAGAAAACAATAATTCTTCGATGTAACAAAATGAAAATAGAATCAATCTTATCTTGACAAATGATGACATTGCTTCACAAAAGACACAAACCACATGTGTTCAACAAAAACAGCTGTTTTAACCTAAAAGAAAAGATTGTTTTCACTTAAACTTTATTACAGAGAAATTTTCAGCTTGACAGGCTACCGTTACTCACAAAATTCCAATCCAATTTCCAAACCAACATAGTCGCACTGTTATTATGCAGCCTCATGTAAATGAATTTTGTTATTCTTAATTCTTTCCAGACGGCCAGTGTGCACTCTGGCAAGTTCCCAGCTGCCGGGCTGTTAGCGTCTGTTTTCTTCCCTGCTGACGCACTGTTTTTACTACTTTTCTTTTTTATTTTACAGCTACTAAAGAATGATTGATGGCAAAGTATTTGATATTACCAGAAAGCTCAAAACGTGATCTTTGCGAGTATACTATTTTCAAATAAGAACTTCCAACACTTACAGGCACCGCTATGACAAGAACAACGTAGGTCACAGAATATAACCCAGACGCAAGCTCACGTCCCAGTAGTAACTGTACCGCGCTGTACTGAAGTCTAAAGGAACCTTTGAAACCTATTCTCTCTCTCTCTTTCTCTTTCCTTCTATCTCTCTCGCACACAGAGCCAGCAAGAAGAGAGAGAGAGTGAGTGAGTGTGAGAAAGAAAGAGAGAGAAAAGAGAGAGAGCAGTCAACTTAGATGGTAAAGTTTATAATAACTCCTGAATTCCCACGCCGGTACCCAGCAAACAGTTTATCAAGGAAGATAGTGCAGACCTAACACATGGCATTGGAATTTCCTGGTCAGGGGGGTCACTTTATTCTGTTATCAGTCAAAGCATCAACTGTAAAGCTACACCAACTAAACACTGTCCCTTTGCTAAAACTTCTGCTAAACAGTACTGGTAGTTGTTTCGGATATTCTTTACAGTAAAAGCTGCCAGAATTTTTAAAAACTTGACTGGCACTGTATGGCCGGTGCGTCTGTGGGGAACAGACACCTTACCGGCACTGGGGGTACGATGCGTCAGGAGTGAACTTTTTTGGCACTGGCTCCTGGCAGCTGGTGCGTCGTGAAAAGGTTAATGTTGTTGTTTGTTTGTTTTTATTTTCTGGTAGGTGGGTGTTTGTACACATTGACAATTAACCAAAATAAACAAACTCTTCATTCCACAAAAATAAAGGTCATGAAAGGTCATTTTTCTTTGGTTCTGTTTTTGTTTTGTTTTTTTGTTGCTTTGTTTTGTTTTGTTTTGTTTTGGTGTGCCGATTTTTCTCGGATGTGTGTATTCTGCAAAAATGGTGCAGGCAGTATTCTGCTGCACAGTGAACTCTTTGACGACGGGCTACTTCGATCGAAGTAACAGCTGAGCTCTCACTGAGGACGGTCTACTTCGATCATAGTAACAGACAGTCTAAGGTATATAACTCCCTCTACTTTTGTTATGCTAATGAGTAGTTGGCAGTTGCTTCCCTTGTGGAGGGAACTTCCGTTGAACACTTCAGCTACATTTTGCCGGTCTCTTAGTCTAAAATCGACGGATAAGTTCACTTGCACCCGCTTCTCAGTGATTTCACTGTGGCAGCCCTAGGCCAGCGGGAGAGTTCAGCTGTGGCAAAGTGCAGTCACAAAAGAGTTAATGTAATGGAGCTCAGGCATTAGCATATGTACACATATGCTGACCTGGGAGATAGGAAAACTCTCCACCCCTTATCCACAGGCAGGAGGTACCCAGGCAAGATCAACCCAGACCTTCCAGACTGGAAGCATGATGTGTGACCCATATGAATATCAAGCCCATCAAAATATAAGGCAAACAGCAGAGCATGGAAAAATGCTTCTGACAGTTAATCTACTGCAAAAGAGAGCAGTTCAATTCACATTTATGGCACAGCCAACCTCGCGGCCATATCAATCTTCAGAGAGGATAATGAAATCAAATACATAAAACTGTAATGAAATCAAATATACATCTGTTCAAGTTTCAGTCTAAAAAGGAATTTGAAATTCTGCCAAATCAAATAGATTCATTTTCTTCAAAACACAGAAAGACATGTCTCCACAGGAATGTCACACACAAAAAGCGAATCTTCCCTTATCGTCTAAAAAATGTTTATGCCTTGATGTCATGTTAATCTCAACACTGAATGAGACACTACAATACTGAAGGGCTCATCACCAACCCCTCTGATGCCATGAATTGTGTGATAGAATACATAACCCCTTTTATGCTATGAATTGTGTGGTAGATTACATAAAAAGAACAATGACTTTTGCAAATTGTACTAAAGCTACTACTTCTGCTCATTACTGATCACAAAAATTTATCTTCTAATTCTAAACTCGCCCTGGAATCAGAATTTGAAAAGAAAAATGGAAAAGAAACATGCATCTGCTTTGTCATTTCATGTGAAATGTTATGGACATGAATGCATTTTTTTCATTTCTTGGTAATGAAGTCAACACCAAGTCACTCACACATGCACACACACACACACACACATGAACACACACACACACATAGGCATGAACAGATATAAAAGGGGGAAAAATACAACTGAACGCATGGTTGGAAAATTTCTGAGGCTAAAACTGAACAGGTGAGTGAATCATATACAAAACACTGCTCTTTTTCATACTTTCCAAACTAGATAAGTTATGGGCAGGGGGTAGGCTCATTCAGAATCGATCCTTGAGTGAACAATTACTTTCATAAACAACAGGCTGGCTCCTCCAATAATAGAGCTGTGGATCAAGATCTGGTATCTTGATTACAGTCCTAACCTATGATATAAAATCTGGCCTGTTTGTTGCCCATCATAATGATCTAATCAATCTGGTGGTGTCAGCTTGGTGTTCCCCCACACCCCTCCATTTCAAGACCTTGCCAGTGCAAAGGGTTTTGCTCAAACTCAAAGAGCCTGCCATACAACAGATGGCAAGTAGAGTGGCGCATATATGGAATTGTCTGGTATGGCAAGTAGAGTGGCGCATATATGGAATTGTCTAAGTGCAATGAATCCTGTTGAATAAATTCCAAACTCTAACAGAGGATTTGGCAGATGTTATCCAGCGAATGTTTGAACAGAAACTGCACTACTGACTACTGAACCCCACCAAACTGACCCTGCAGCAGTGCCGAGTCTCCTCTGGTGGTGGCCCCATGGCTGATTGACATTACTACCTGCTATGGACTTCACGGTATTGGCACTTCAACTGACAAACTTGGGTTTGATGGCATGCTGAACATCAGAAATGGGTAGCCAATAGCTCAGAGACAATGTCACATGAGCGGCAGAGAAGACTGGATAGCAAAATTCAATAAACTGTGAATGACCACACTCAACTGATTTTGGTTCATGACTGACCACAATATCTTTATAATAACATATTTGGCATCCCTATGACACACAGTTAACAACCACAAATATCAAAATCATATTTTTTCAAACATGCATATATAACACAACACTTGCCTATTCATAAAGCAGCCACCCTCAACAAGTCACACAGAATGAGTGATGAACACTAAACATACTCTGAAAAACACAAGCCCAAAACATAACATATTCATATAACAACAACTGAAAATTCCAACTTCCATAACCTGGTTCCAGCATTACACAACTTCTTTTTCAATTTGAAGTGAATTTACGAAATCAGCATAAGAGCAGAAGTGCATACGCCAATGTGATGTTTACACAAAAACTGTGTGTAATTAATAATGCATTCTTCTTCAAAGGCATCAATAAAATAATGATGGTGAATGAATTAAACAGACGGTGAATGAATAAAACATGGCAAAGTGTGCTCTGCTCTGACAGAAAAACAAACAAAAATGTACACCAGATAAGACATGTCCATGAAGGCCAAGCAGAATGAAAAAACTGTCAAATGTGTCCGGCAGAGCCAAGACTACTGCAATATCACTTGGCTAGAGGCAGACGTTGTGAAAAGACAGGACATCACCTTTCTGTTGACTGGACGTATTCTGGGTGAATAACTTTCATTCTACCAATCAACATTCCTAAATGTCAAAGTTTTTTTTTTCAAATTAGTTTGTTTCACACTGCTGTTCCCATTTCTTACTTGCTGACTTCTTGTACAGTTACGAGCACATAAACATACACACACTGATTCTGTTTCTGTTCAACAACACAGCAACACTGAGATAATCAATAATGAGTAGATGAAACAAAAACACATAAACAAAAAAAAAGAATGAGAACGCATGATGATTAATTAACGGAACAAGACAGGCACCAATTTTCAGTCAACTGGCCTTTGTCTAGCAAACATACAAGAGAAAAAAAATAAATAAATAAAAGAAGAAAAAAAAAGACCTCACCAACTTTAGGACAAAAACAACAGAACAGACAACTTTCCTGATGTTTCGAGTGCCGAGCTGGGGAAGATAACTCTGGCAGCAGATCACTAAGAACTTGTGAATTATTCTAACTAAGAATGGAGAAAAAATGTGTATAGATATACATACATTTAATATAATCATTTTGTATCACAGAAATGCCTGTGTTTTTCTTACTCTTTTTTCATTTTTGAAAGTAATGAATGAATGGATTAATAAATAAATAAAATTGTTGATTGTTCATTTAAACTGCCTACTTCTCGTTACCTTCCCAGATTATTCATCTTATTGCTATCATAAATCATATTCTAATTCTTGACACTATGTCATAAATTCATTACATATACATTCATAATCCATTACTATTTGTTTATTTATTAATTCATTAATCTATTTTAAAAACAACAACTCTGGTTTGCTTTCTACTAGATCTATTCCATACACATCGTTCTGTCATTCTCCCCTTTTACTTGTTTCTGTACTTATTTTGTTTAGTCTCTGTTCATGTATCTATTTATTATACATAAATGTAACAATATATACATGTATTGCAATTTATAATACTTTGTCATATACATACTTTGTCTTGATTTTGTTACTTTTATGGGGATAATTTTACAGTTTTATATACAATTTCTGTGTATTTTGTGTGAACGGCTACCACTGCGTGATTGTATTTTAACATTCTACAATTTCATTCTAATATGTTATAACTGACCTCATCTTCTCCCTGCTGTGTATGTGTGTGTGTGTGGGCATGCACTTCCACTTTACATGTATGGATGTGGTGATATGTATGGATATGTGTAGTAAAACAAAATATAAACAAGAAAGACACAGACTAAGTGTACATAAATAAATATGGAAATATACAATTGATTTATTATAATTTTCAATTTTTGACGCATTGAGATTATGGCTAAGATATATTTGCAATGATGAGGCGTGTGTGCCCACATACACATATCTGGGACGCCTGTTAAATGTGTTCAAAGCTGAAGGACGAATCATTTTAGTACTCAGATTTTTTTCCCACCCAACAAATCATGTAAAGCAGAAATAAATAATTACGTGTGTGTGTGTGTGTGTGTGTGTGTGTGTGTGTGTGTGTGTGGTGTGTGTGTGTGTGTGTGTGTGTGTGTGTGTGTGTGTGTGTGTGTGTGGTGCGTGTGTGCGTGTGTGTGTGTGTGTGTGTGCGTGTGCGTGCAGGAAGGGATGGTAGAGGAAGAAGTGCTGGTGGGGGACAGGAGCAGCGGTCGTGGTGACATAATTCACCAAGGAATATTTCAGAAATAACTCTTTCCACACGTGAAGCTGTCCTTGTTTCATTCTTGTCTCTATACTTGCAGACTGTTGATGGGGACCACTATGGTCCAAATATTGGGAAAGAAAAAAAAAAGCATGTTTGTTGTTCTTTTCCTTCTATGTGAGCCAGCTTCCTCCCCCACCCCTTTCCAGTAATAATTCACAAATGCTTTTATGATTTTATATCACTTATCTTCTCCAGGTCAATGCTCAATGAAACATCCAGAAAGTTGTATGAGGTTTTGTTTTTGTCCTAAATCTAGTGAATTTGCTACTCTGTTGTGTATGCCTGAAAAAGACCAGTTGGTTATAACTTGCACCTGTTCTATTTCATTAATTAAGTATACATGCTCATTCCATTTTCCTGTGCTTCAGGTGTGTATTTGTTAAATGATGGCTGTCACTTTGATTTGGACTGTATAATCAATAATGGATAAATGAAATATAAGCATAATAAATAAGTTGTAAGGCACAAAGCACATGAGCTGGCAGATTGGCAGACTTACCACAGGGGAGCCTTGGTGTCAAAACCTACAAGTTAACCCTTTGATGCCCACAGTCTATCCAACAGCTTCCACCAGCTCCACAAGTATCAAAGGGTTAAAATCACTGCCTGCTTGTGCACAATCACACCGGATGTGGCTTCTATGGCACACAACAAATAATCCTTTAACACAAGCATGTTACAATGCATGTCATCTGTTTCACTGAGGCAAACACATTTAACAACACATCTATGCTGATGTACATCATCAGTGCATTTTCTTCATACATGTTTTCTTGCAATGGCTTGGTTAAACCTGACTTCTGAATGAAGTCACTTAACATCTTCTCATGATGTCTATATGATTTGTATGTTTCTCATCATGATACCTATGTTCGAAGGATTTTTTCTTCTCAAGTCCTACTCTTCCTACTCTTATTTCAAATCAGCAAAAATAAGAAGATGAATATGTACGGTCATATTTTACTAAAGAGAACTTATGAAATTGGACATCATATGAGAAAATTGGGGGTTTGAACAAAAACGAAGACATCCAACAGCTAATTCTACAGGGCCTTTTCATTCACAATGAAATACTTAGGGAGTTGGATTTCAGAGGAACCCCAAAAACTACCAATATCTAAGTGGATTTACCAAATGTGGATTCCAAGCTAAAGTCTGCTACATACAATTTTCCCCACACTTCAAAAAACCTGCAAAAAAATAACCATATCTATACACTCACCAAAGTAGACTCCAAACTCTTGTGTACCATACACAAAATTTCCCTCCAAGATACACTATTATATTTTACAAAGAATTTCCCTCCAAGATACACCATATATTACTGTCAGTGCTCATAGTTTTGGTGAAGCTGATGTAACCTGTTCACCTACAATGTCAGGAGCTGTGGGGTATTGCCTTCTTGCTCATTGCAAGAGCGACTGATAAAATAAATAATAATTACAATTATTACAATATTTATACAGCGCAAAGTCTTGATAAAACTCAAATCTAAGCGCTGAACATACACATATGCAACCTTGTAAACTGATTTTACTTTTTGTGCAATTTTTGGATGACTGATACGCAAAGTAGATAATTACATTAAATGTCATAATACAAATCCTCTTTCATTCGAAGATTTGACCAGTTTTTACTTAAATTTGGACAAATCAGAGAGGTTAACATTCTCCTAATATTTGGTTCTGAAGTATGTTGTGTGACTAAGGAAAATAAACACAGCCCACAGATGACAGACTGTTTTAAGAAAGAAAGTGAAAAGACAAAAACTTGAAATAAGTAACTTAGCGTCTAACTAAATTACTTAATAATGCAATTGGTCAATGATTCGGGAGAAAATGTGCCTGCAGGTCTTTTCTGTCTGATTCTCTATGATTTCAAAGAGAGGTAAAGATCCCGCATTAAATCCTTTGAAGAAAGTGGAGGAGGAGGGATCTCTGAAGAGCAGAAGAACCTGAGTTATGTCACATTGGAACAATGTTCCTTCCTTAGTCTTTCCTCAAGTGAGCAAACATTTTCAGTCATATGATATAGAGCATATCATTAAACATACCAACATCTCCACGCAAAGACCATTACATCTGTTCTACAAACACAGCACTAACATAACAAACACCAAAACCACTGCAATAATAATCCCCACAGAATAAACCAGTGAGAACATACAACTCAACAGAACAAGACACTGAAGTATTCAGAAGAACTGACGTGGAACTTTTCAGCAGTACTGCTGCTGCTGCTGCTGCTGCTGCACGTTGGCGGCCTCACTGCCTTCCTTCTGATGGTCATTGCTCATGTTGGTCACCTGGATGTTCGGTTGGTAGCCACGTGATGTGCGCTCTTGCATCACTTTTGATGCCGAGTGTAGCCGGTTCACAAAGTCGGGGACACCTGGAATAGCAACAGTGATTAAGCTGGAAGTCTTACCATAGTACCAAATATTTCTCATGGCCGTTAAAAAAAATTTAAATATTAAAGTTTCTACCACGTTAGTCTCCTGTGATTACAGATTCATGGGAAATCTTTCTACCCATGCACACTCACAGACACATACAGTGACACAAAATCCTCCTTCACTGGCTGAATAAATTTCTCACCATTTGTATGCACCAACTGAAAAAAAACATGGACTTTGCAACATTGTGCAAGGACATTTGTTCTTGTAAATCAGTCAAGTGTTTCTTAACTAACATTCAGTATCATGCTTTATTGGTTTCATCTATTTAAACAATGTCTGCACACAAGACTGCAGTCAATAGTTCAATACACTCATTCTACCAATCATCTGACCACATGGTTCCATTTTAAACCTCTCCTTGTTTACATTCAAATAAAGTACAAAATGAAAGACCTTAAAACTCTAGGTGCTTGAATCAACTTGGCATTTGCTGCTTCTGCTTGATTTCAATACTGGCATGTGAACCAGTCCACAAGCTAAGACTGTTAAGTCTACAATATTCCCTATAATGTCACCAGATATCTGAAAAAAGTACATGAGATGTCAAAGTATGAAGGGCTTTCTTGGTTCTGCTATACACAAAGTCATTTTTATCTGCAGTGGTCTTGCTGCCATCACTTACACACCTATGATCCCCAGCCCTTGTCCTTTGAAAGACAGACCCCAGAAAGGGGTCAAAAGTTAGCAAGTAACAAGATGTGAACAAGATGGTGGGGTGTGTGGGGGCAGGGTACTTGGTGCAGATCAGTTAAATTTCATGCAGTAAAAATAATTCCATTGGCTGTCTTATCTACCACAGATAGAAACTGATACATGATATGATCTCTTACATATCTACAACACTGAAATGCTTCTTCTCTCTTCGAATCCTGTGAAGCAATTGTAACTATGCTTTGTGGACAATAGATGTTTTTATAATACAAAATAAAAACAAGTCTGGAAAAAATGTTGTTTTCTGGTTATTGTTTTTTTTGTACACCCTTTATTTGGGGTTTGCCCCCTGCCCCATGTTTTCCTCTTATCCAGCAGCACTACCCCCACACCATTCATTTCAGCTCTCTGATACACCTCCAAGTATACCAATACCGATGACAGCATGAAAGCAAGGCATGAAAGCCACAGAATCTGGGATTATTTTTTTAAAACACTATGATCATGAAGATGAGGATGACAGTCATGATGCTATGGACCTCCATTTATCGGACAGGGCTGTACTCCATGCTTACTTTCATAATATACCCCAGTGTCAACCAGGCCTAGAAGATACGGACACCTACACTGTTGGTCAAAAAATCTTAGTATAACGCATCCATAAGGTGGAAGAGATGTGACTGTGTGGTCCCAGCCTTCCCCAAAACATGCTCAAGTCTAGGTAACAGCCAGTCTGTGCCAAAAAAACCAACAAAATATTTTTTTTTGATGGACAACAGTTAAATTCAACAACCTCCCAATCAACACTCCATCAAGCTAACCACTTTGCCATGTTGACTGGCATGTGTATCCTATAAAGCTGGTTGTTAAAATCAACTGAAAAGAAAAGAACCTTTGCTGTAAGGTGAGAACAATTTAACAGCGATGTGTTACCTGTGCTAGCCAGCCAGCTGTAGCAAAGACTGGGCAGCTGAGTCTGTGGGTCATCAAAGTAGCTCATGTAGTAATTGAACCCATTCTGCAAAATATAAACAACATGGTCAGCAATCAAACACTTACTGTTAATTCTATGTCTGCAGATCATCGAAGTACCCTATGTAATAACTGAACCTATTCTGAACAAAATACACAACACAGTCAGCATTAAATCATTTTCTAGTCTGCTGGTCACTGAAGAAATAGATAAAACAACTTTTTTTCCAGAAATATGCACTATCAAAACAGTTTGTACCATGAATTCAACCCACTCTTCTGGCAAAATGCAACATGGTCAACAAATTAGTGGATCTACAGATCATCTAAGCCATGTGAAAACATTGACCCAATCTGCAGAATACACAAGGTCACAAAGACAAAATAAAATACAAGTTGTTTTTTTTCAACGAGTGAAATAATCAGGCTGGTTTATGCAGTAACCAAGTCTACCCAGTAAACAAAAACATGTGTCTGTTTCTGTCACTCATGCTTGGTGAAGAGTTAAAGGTCCTGTGTAATGAGGCCCTGTACAAGTAAGGTCTTGTGTAATGAGGCCCTGTACAAGTATAGGGTCTTGTGTAATGAGGCCCTGTACAAGTAAAGGATCTTGTGTGATGAGGCCCTGTACAAGTAAAGGGTCTTGTGTGATGAGGCCCTGTACAAGTATAGGGTCTTGTGTGATGAGGCCCTGTACAAGTGTAGGGTCTTGTGTAATGAGGCCCTGTACAAGTAAAGAGTCTTGTGTAATGAGGCCCTGTACAAGTAAAGGATCTTGTGTGATGAGGCCCTGTACAAGTAAAGGGTCTTGTGTGATGAGGCCCTGTACAAGTAAAGGGTCTTGTGTGATGAGGCCCTGTACAAAGGGTCTTGTGTAATGAGGCCCTGTACAAGTAAAGGGTCTTGTGTAATGAGGCCCTGTACAAGTAAAGGATCTTGTGTGATGAGGCCCTGTACAAGTATAGGGTCTTGTGTGATGAGGCCCTGTACAAGTAAAGGGTCTTGTGTATGAGGCCCTGTACAAGTATAGGGTCTTGTGTGATGAGGCCCTGTACAAGTAAAGGATCTTGTGTGATGAGGCCCTGTACAAGTAAAGGATCTTGTGTGATGAGGCCCTGTACAAGTAAAGGGTCTTGTGTAATGAGGCCCTGTACAAGTAAAGGGTCTTGTGTGATGAGGCCCTGTACAAGTAAAGGGTCTTGTGTGATGAGGCCATGTACAAATAAAGGGTCTTGTGTGATGAGGCCCTGTACAAGTAAAGGGTCTTGTGTGATGAGGCCCTGTACAAGTATAGGGTCTTGTGTGATGAGGCCCTGTACAAGTAAAGGGTCTTGTGTGATGAGGCCATGTACAAATAAAGGGTCTTGTGTAATGAGGCCCTGTACAAGTAAAGGGTCTTGTGTAATGAGGCCCTGTACAAGTAAAGGGTCTTGTGTAATGAGGCCCTGTACAAGTAAAGGGTCTTGTGTAATGAGGCCCTGTACAAGTAGTCTCAATACAATGCAAAAGGGCTAAACTTCCTTTATTTAAACATGTGCAAATTGTTACAATGATCAGCATAAAACAATCCATTTTTTAAAAAAAATCAAGATCTAAACAATATTTTCTGGGCACATGGGCCACTGTACGTTTTTTTTATATTGAATTGTATTCATGGCCTGTGGGCCTGAGTATGACATTTACATTGTCTGTATCTATGGAATGGGGAGCACTGTTTGGTATTTATACTGTACTCTATTGGTGTCTTGTCACACCAGAAGATTTACGCAAAAATCAGACAGCTCTAACTTGAGAATTCCCATCTCACAGTGCAACAGCACTTTTTTCTATTCCATCCATCTCAATTACTTTATGCACCTAACTAGTCACTGGTTGTCCATGTAGTTTCCACAGAAGCTGAACCATCGATGGTCAAATGCAAAGTGGGATCCACACTACTGTGTGAAAAGTCACGCCTATTTTCTGATTCGCAAAGAGAGGTTTGCGTATTATCCCTCAAACTAAAAAGTGAAGCTATGCACTTTTCAATGTAGTACAACACTAGACTTTGGCCAGTCTTTTCGGGTGTAGTTACTTGGGTAACTGGAATCAAACAGGAACATTTTTCAACACTAATAACCCTGTCACTAAAGGCTGCCTGTCAAACATGGACAAAGTCATCTTGCCATTATTTCCTACATATTCCCTGTTATAAATCAGTACAGTAAAAAAATGACCACTCACTAGTATTAACATTTAATCAATGAATTATGATCAACATACCACACATATGCCAAAAAAAAAAAATCTGGACTTCTCCAGAACAGTAACTTCTCTCTACACATTCTTTTATGAACACACTGATAATGCTCACTTTTTTTTCCAATCTGCAAACTGTAGACTATTTCATAGTCATACAGACAATTGGAAGTGGCAAATTTTGCAGAGATCTAAATACTATTGGTGGAAACAGGATGATCAACTGACGACATGTGTTGAAGTATATTTCCAAACTATGCTTGCTGACATAAAAGAACACACATTTTGCAGACCCACTTTTGATAGGTATCATACAACATTATAAGATAAACAGAGGGTAAAGGATGTCCTATAACCCTTAAGTTGTTGAGGAATGAGTAGTAGAGACCTGAATTTTTCTCTGGGCCAGCATTATGAAGGCAGTGCTCACCTCCTCTCACTTGCTGCTTCATCTTTGATAACTTTAAAGACAGCC
Organism: Monoplex corrugatus; assembly: GCA_030674185.1. NCBI lineage: Eukaryota > Metazoa > Mollusca > Gastropoda > Littorinimorpha > Ranellidae > Monoplex > Monoplex corrugatus. The sequence goes on from CM060307.1 coordinate 18,736,272, forward strand.
AGACACCCAGTCATAGCTGGCTTGACTGCAGGCCACACACACAAAGTTTTACCATACTGTGAAGAGGTCCAAAGTGAAGACAGTCTCTTCAGCGTGACAGATATACCTGGTCAATGGTGGTGTAAGGCTCAATGACCATCTGCGAGCGGTACTGCTTTACTCGGACAACGTTCTCTGCTTCAGGACATTTGGGATGGGACACTGCTCTGGCTACAATCACCATCTTGTGCTCATCCTCTTCCACCTGGCATGAAACATTCACCAATTTTAACCCTTTCACTCCCAGCTTCCCATATGAATGTAGAGCAATAAATAATGATAAAGCACTGTAGCTGTTGAGGAGTGAGGAGCCAGACTTCACCTTCATTCAAGGAAAGCGTTATGAAGGCTGTGTCCATCTCCTTTCCCTTGAAGATTTACCTTACCCAACACTGGACAATCGGGTGTAGTGAAAGCCACATGCTCAAAGATTTTCTCAAGCCAGAATTGAACACATGCATTCAGACTGGAAGGCAGCTCTATAACTATGGTGAACATCTCTAATTTAATAATTATGTATCAATAAGTCATTCTTTCATCTTGTTGTATTGTTCACATGTCAATTGTTTCTGGCTCTACATGACAAAATCTATATGAACCAATACTTTTCTTTTGAATAAATACACAACAACATGCATCTCACTCACATGTAGTACTAATGGTATTCCAAATACTGTTTTTTGATGCAATATCTAAACTACTGCTGGTGTCTGTATTTGATTAGGTATGTAAAGCATGGTATAACAAAAAGACAACTACATGGCACTTCGCTTTCAAAAATACATTGTTTTTCTGTGCATCAACAAGACAGAGGTCTATATTTTCATGATGGAAGGTTTACATACTAACCCTCAAACTAAAATGCGAAGCCATGCACTTTTCAGCCCAGTAACACAATAGACTTTGGCCAATCTTTTCAGCCAAAGCCTACCCTATTTCTGTTATTAAACACTGGAAGGTTCTGGGTGCCATCTGTCAAGACCCCTCCACCTCGTGGGTAAAGGGTGGAGACTTTTCTGCTATCCTAAGTCAACATGTATGCAAATATGTTAGTGCCTATATCTCCTTCATGTGTGTACACAAACAAAATATCAAATATGCACAGAAAAGATCGTGTAAGTCATGTCAGTGACTGGCTAACTCAAACACGAAGAAACCCAGCATGTATGCCCACCAAAGATGCAGACTGTGCAAAAAAGCACAGTGGAATTGGTCAGCTCACCTAACAGCACGAGTTGTCCATGCTCACTTTAAGTCTGATAATGTGTAATGACCATTAAGTCCAACTGAGTTTTAGAGATAGCACTTATAAGAATAATTTCTAACAACTGAATCTGCTTCTGAAGATATATTACATGATGCTCATGATGGTTAACTAAAAATGCACTTCATTACGACAACTATCTGAAACTGTATTTCATGATGATTATGATGATCATCTAAATGAACATATGGAAAAGGATTCCTTTCTCCCATTCACAGTTTCAGTTTCTCGAGACAACATCACAGCATTCAGAATAAATTCCATATGAATTGATGTCACAGATGCCATGAGATGGAAGAGAAGAAACAAAACAAAACAGTTAGTTTGCAAACTATACAAGTTTTGATTTACAAGTATTCTTCTGCTTTATCACAAAATCTTCTTAAAATACATTTTTTAATCATCAATCCTCAGCTACTTAGCCTAAATAGTGGATGCCATGCAAAGAAAAGCAAACAAAAAACTAGTATATCTTAAGTCTTGACAGAAGTGGAAGACATGCATTACCTTGCTACGGCGAACATAGCAGTAGTCTCTAGGGTACATGGGATACTGGAACAAGGCAGAACATTTTCAGAACAGGTTAAGACTTAAATGTGTACTCTAAAGACATATGCAAGGTGAAATACAAACTTAGTGATAAAACCACAACATATTAACTCGAACGAAACTGCAGTCTATTGGCCTTTGGCAATTTCGTGTATCGCCGGTTTTTTGACACACCTGTGAAAAATTCCAAAATCTGAGTTTTCATTTACACACAACAAACATCTATCAAATGTATTCCTTCCCTCTTTACAAACATGTGGTGCAAAAGTAGTACAAAATGGTTCTGAGAAAAAAGTCTGCTGATGAACAGGGCAGATACTCCATACTCTAGGTTAGAGAGGTGATAGTGACCTTAAGCAATATTTTTCAGGGCCAGCATTATGAGGTCAATGTCCATCTTCTCTCTCTCTCTTTACATTATCTTCCATAACCCTGAACAGGGCCAGGTACCCGTTCGTGGCTATGGGAGGCTGTGCACACTCCGCTTTTTCCCTGAATCAGACTCTTGATCTGTACAGACAGACTGGGAGGAGAAGCTCTGCTTCCATATCAATCTCATCTCAGACTCTACAAATGCAGTGATACAAAAATATGAAGATAATACTATCAATAAATGAAGAGAAACTCATATACAGACAAAAGCACAGCATGTGCACAGTCATGCATGCTTAAACGAAGTAGCAAGAAATAGGTGCATGTGAGAATGACAGCTCTGGGGAGAGACAGACAGATTGGTAGACAGAGGACATGGACAGACCACAAAAAAAAATAAAGATATGAATGCCAATGAAAAATTTAAACAGAGGAAGCCTACATACAAACTATAAAATAAAAATGTGAAGTGGCCCTATAATAAAGATGAACAATCCCTATAAAATCCACAAAACCAAATATATCAACATCGCAGCACAAAAGTCTAGGCAGTGACATTAGTGCACCAAATCAACTTAAGTTTAATTTAAGTTTAAATTCAAGTGTCATGTTTATAGTGTACATATATATTACAATAATTTAAACTTCAGTTTATTGTTTTTTTAAACAAATTAAAACAAAGGGACACTCCAAAACAGACAGAAAAACATCAAAATATGTATATCATATCCCTGTTAACATGATGATTATGTGTTCTTGTTTGTTGACTGACCGGTGCTGAATCTCTATGATAATAAATGTTCATATGAATTTAGTGAACTTTGATGGATTTGAACAGAAAAGAACTTGCACAGCAGGTAAAAGTATGCCTATAGGCCATTCTGTTAGTGTAAATAAACACCACATATGTTCTGAATTTACAAATAAAAATAAACAAACGCAGACTGAGAGATGGGGCAAACAGAACAAGGAGACTGTTATGCTTACAGGGAACTTGTAGACCCAGTGGATAATAGAACTGTTACTTGTCACATCAACATCCACAACGTTGATGGCCATTGTCTGCTGGTCCCAGCCATTCCAGAACACAAGGTCCATCTGCAACACAATGCTTTTTGTCAGCAAACCACTCATCCACTCATAGCACACCATTTCACTTTCAGTGGATTTTGTGCAACACTCAGAGCCTGCCATATAATTCCTGGCAAATACGGGTGGATCTTATATGAAACTACCTGATTAGATGAATATCCCTTGAACAAATTCCCAAGTTCAGCTCCACTAGTGCGCTGCTTGTCTACCATGACTTGTAAACCTTTTATCTGCCCATGAAAATCAGTCAATTGCATAGTTAACTGCAAAATTCATTTCTGTATACAACATAAAAAGATTTATCAGGACACAGGAATTTGGAAAGACAGAAGCACACCAACAGCCCTTAACATCAAAATTCTACGGTGTCTGATTTGGTCAGTAATGCCATATGGCTATGAAGCCTACAAATACAGAAATGCAGATGAAAATAAGATCAAAGCAGCAGAGATGTGGTTCTGCAGGCAGCCTCTTTCTTTCTTTTATTGTTGTTTAAAGCCCAGCCAACTGCGCACAGCCATATCAGGGCAATAACCACTTCAAAACACACAAAACTTCAACAGGAAAAAAAAAAGAAAAGAAAATTAAGTACACATATCAATGCATCGCGCACATAATCTAAGGACATGCCCCTGGCGTAGGACCATTCCGTCCAACTTATCGCACAGGAGAGATTTAAAAAACACACCTGAATACAAATGTAAGCATACATAAGGACACCAAAACATATATAAAAACAGGCATAAATTACCTAAAATTGCTTCCACATATCTCACCTCCTTAGAGCCAAAAATGCGCTTGATACATGTAGCCATGATCATGTACCCAATTACCAATCCGAAGTAAAAGCACGTAAGACTTTATCGAAAAAGTACAGGTGAATGGACCATTAAGGCAGAAAATAAGTAGAAATGACAGAAAGCAAGGCAACAAAGCAGAAACAAAGAGGGTGACAGAAAACAGGAAATTTCTAGCGCAGAATTTCCAGATGGTGAGGATACTATTTATACTGAAAGAGCCCCCGGCAACCCAAAGGGGGGAAGGCGGCCTCTTACAATCTAAATCTAATGGACCAATAAAAGAACAAATGAAAGCATTTTTAAGGAACTCACAATCCAATGTCAACTACAGGCAGAAATCAACAAAATAAAAAATGAAAAGCATCGACCATGCACCTGCAACAGCAATACAAATCTAATGACAACAGTTTTGCAAGGAAAAACTGAGACCAAAAGAAATTCCGGCACATCACCAACATCCGCGGTTTTAAGGTCCACATAATGTCACAGAGAAGTCAAGCCTGGAGGGTTGGTGTGACATCTGCAGCAGACACCACTGAATTCAATGATGCTGATAAACAGACAGAGTAATGTTTTAAACACTGGGTATTAGTGCAGCCAACTAAGTTGAAGTGGTCATCGGCACAGCTCAGGAGTGATGTAGGCAAACTGGCATTCCAATGATTAATACATGTATGATGTAAGTATACACACAAACGAAAACATAAAAAAAATTTAAAAAAGATCAATGTGTTGTCAGTTCAAGATATCAATTTAAGTGAAAATAAGGGACTGACGCAAGGCAGTCACAAACAATTTTGTCCACTTATGTATATCTTTTTATCTTTTATTTATAAACCACTTCCCCAAAAGACAGAATTTTCCTTCCCCTATCCAACATAACAGAATAAACACAAGACATTAGACATGTGGCAGCTCTGCAGCTTGATGTTTTATTTTCCAAAGCTATATACCTTTACCCAAACATTTCAGAAACTGTGAACATCCTCTCACCTGTGTGTTGTAGAAAGCTCTTGGGGTGATATCACTGAAGGACCCATACACTGAAAAAAATTGTAATGATGAATCATTTTGAAACAATAAAGTTACACAAGAACATTACCAAAAAGTATATATTCTGTATTAATTATGTGATAATCGTCACAACAACAAAAAATCAACAAGAAAAAAAAAACCTAAAATGGTACAAAAATTCTTGAAGTAGATATTTGTAATGAAAGTTACCTTTTTTTTTTAAAAAAAACAATGAAACTTTTTACATTTTTTACTGCATTGGATTACATAACATACATAATGACCATGTCTCTGTGTTTTCTTTACAAAAAATAACAATTTTGAAATGGCTGAACCAGCCAAGAGAAACAAAAATATCACAAAACCAGTAAAGCTTTTTATTTCCCTAAGATGTCTAAGGCCTTCATGAGATGCTGGACTTCAGCAGTTACTTTGTAAATGATAACTACACAACTGAATAGTGAAGATATACTTAGTGATTTTTATAGTTAAGTGATTTTGTAAAAACTATAGGTACCAGAAATACACAAAAATAGAATCAGAATGTATATTCAATATTTATCAAAACACCAAAACAGGTGCAATTTTCAGCCAACTGGTCTTCATCAAACATAAAATTTACAAAAGACAACAAAGAATAAACAGACAAAACTTGGAGGAAAAACCAATAGCAAGACATACCTATCATTCATGAAACAGTAATAAGCAAGACTGATATATAATGAGAAGTGAAAAAAGTACTTAAATTCTGAATTGTCTGGGGAAAAAAGATGTTTTTACAGTCTATATCATATAGTATATGACAGCTACACTGACACAACTGCATGCATTGAGGAAACATGCAGACAGACAAAAGAGCAGATTTCTTGATATTTAGACTAGAAATGAAAGATATTTTGAAAGATAGCGCTGATGAAAGCAAAAACAACATAGACTACCATAATGACCACAGTATACACCAGTCACTCCAACATATCGCACTTTAATATGATAAATAACTGCATTGTAGAGTGATGTGCATAAACTTCCTTAGTATCCTGATTATTATTATCATGATCTGGTTGCCATGTCATAAACTATGATAAAGCCATCCCATTCCCCTGTTCCCTTGTGACTGGGGTTAAACTAAAGCCTAACATTAAATTATTCATTTTCATACTGGTGCACACCACAACACACACACACACACACACACACACACACACACACACACACCCTAAATGCAACACACATGCACACAGACCCACAGAGTAAATTAAGTAACATCAAAAAGTTGATGAATTAGTTATGCTGACCTCTGTACTCATACAGACTGTGTTCCTTCATGAAGCGGCGCCAGACTTTGAGGTGCTGATGATCAATGACAATTTCCCAGCCATCAGGGGCAGGAGTATGTTTGCTATGGGCTTTAATGGCATGCTCCACCAGGTGCTCCATGGTGTCCATCTCCGACAAGGCTCTGCAAAAAGCACCCATACATAAAAATTAGTCTTGCTTAGAACTGGCATGCTCAGGCTTTGTCAGCTAAATCATCCATTGATACAAATGATAAAGTTATGACTATGAATGACATGAGTCACTTACATCACGTCATCAGCCAAGCCCCTCATAGTTTTGTTGACTGGGGTATGAAATTACTACAACCACTTAACCTGAATTCCAATTAGGCATATCGTTTGTTCCACAATAACTGATAATATCTAATGAAGAACAGCGCTAAGCATCAGTGAATAGGTCAGCTGCAAGAACAAATGCATGCATAACAGTTTCACATATGTACAACTGAATCTGGTTAAATATTACCGATACAAGAGTCAAGTAACCTCTCATCCAGCCCCCTCCCTTTCCTGGCTCCAGCTTCACACCTCCTTTATTCCAGACATCTGTTATAACAAAATCATGACTTGTTTCATCAGTCACTGAGAAATCAATACCACAGTTTGTCAAGTATATTTATCTTGACCAAAGAGACTGTGAATCTAGACCTGTTTTTGGTATGTTTTTTGTGTGAATGAGAGTGTTCTTTTTCTGCTGCCATGTTTTCTGCATCCCTTCTGCATTACCGCGTCCATGCTGCTCATTTCTGTTCAACTCCCTTGAAACTAAGGTCAGCATGTGACCAACAAAAAAAGGTCATGAAATCTGGAACATTTTTCACAATGTTATGGCTATGGGTAAGATGACAGACCAGAATGGGATTGATGATGCTATAAAAAAAATCTTTAATATATACAGAATTTCTATTTCAGACTGAGACTGCATGACAAAGTTGTACTCTACATTTCTCTTCACTGGCCTGTGAGCTACATATATCTCCGGTGGTGATCAGTAAATTGCTTTATGTATATTATATTTATATATACATGTATAACGTAAAATAGATGGGACTCGACTGTTTTGTCCCAATCTTTCCAATGAACCCACTACATGGTCAAATCTGGATAGGAGCCCAATGAGAGTGAAATATCCACAATGATATGAACTGCACAATGATATGAACTGATTCAGGTTTGAACTTCCAACCTCCCAATAATCAGTCCACTGCACTGACTGCTTTGCCATGGGGGCTGAGAGATCATTAAGGGCAGTTTTACTCCCACGATGTCTGGTGGATGTTTGGTACCCATGGGAAAGATTTAATTTATGAAACATGGAAGGTAAAATAGGAGTCAAAAGAGAAACAAAGGGCCAGGGAGTAAGAATTACTGGTGACATGATTGAAAGTGTGGTGCTGTTTTGAAAACAAAATTACTGACCTATCAGCCATATGAAATAGTAGCTGTAACAAACAAACTTATCTGTATCAAGTTCAATGACTAAACTGTAAACATTACTAAGATTTACTTGTGACCTAATTTGTTACTCGCTAAAAGCAGATACTGTCTCTGACGCAACACTGCCAATCAGCCGAATGAAACGATAACATTAAAGTTTAAACAAAGTTATCTCACGTTCAATGATCAAAGATTACTAAGATTTAGTTGTGACCTAATTTCTTATTTGCTCAAAGCAGATTCTCTCTGATGCAACACTGCCAATTTCCTTTGTAGGTTCAACTTTAACAAGATTAGTAAGCTGCTTATCAAACACTGCAGTCACAGTGACTGAGTAACCACTCCTTGAAACCTCTTTAAACATAGACTAAATGGCACACAGAATGTTGTTTTTCATCTAGCGTGAACAAATCTTTTTCACACTGGTGCTAATGACGTAAATAGTATTAACCTACATTTGTAAGCTGGCTTTCTACTTCTAAATCAAATGCTACCCAAATACTAACTACTAGTGCTATCAAAAAAGTATCAATACTATGTAGTGTGTTTCACTGTTTGGGAAATTAAAAACAATCTTTTATAGCAGATGCTGAGTTGGCCTATGTCTGTCATTGTGTGGTAGTTGTTAGTAACATTACAAGAAAATAAAGGTGTGTGGGGGTGGGGGTGGGGGTGGTGGTGATGGTGGTCTTGATTGCTTTCACTTTCAGTAATAATTTAACTATGACAGTAGGCCTTCAGGTTTCTATATATTTCACTTCCAATGTTCCAATTGCAGACATTAAGATGTTCTGGCTCCTCCAGCCCCACCCTCTTTTTTACTTACATGTACTAAATATTAGTTGCTTATAAATAGTGATAAACTGGTCAACATGGTAAGACAAAACTTCAAAGACATCCTTACTTTTCCTTTGGCACTACAACAAATGCTCTAGAGTCCATTCTTGTACAACAACACTAATCAAGTGGATTAGGTTGGCAAGATATGAATGAGTGAGTAAGTGTGTGTGTGTGCGTGTGCGTGTGTGTGTGCGTGTGTGTGTGTGTGTGTGTGTGTGTGTGTACAACACTCCTCTTCTCAAATCTCTTCACTGGTTACCTGTTGAAAAGAGAATTCGCTACAAGATTGCTTTGTTATGTTTTAAGTCTCTCAACGGTCTTGCACCCCCTTACATCTCTGACCTCCTCCATCTGTACACCCCCTCTCGTCAACTTCGTTCCTCGGCTGATACTCGTACCTTCCGCATACCATTCTGTCGCACTAAAACCTATGGTCAACGCTCCTTTTCCTATCAGGCCCCTGTAATCAGGAATCAGCTCCCTGTCTCTGTTCGCCACTCTGCAACTCTCACTTCTTTCAAGTCCTCTCTGAAAACCCATCTCTTCCAGTCCCTCTCATGATACTTATAAAGACTCTACCACCTAACTTCCCCAAATTCCCCCTTGTTGTCTTTTGAGCCTTGAATGTCGGCTGGTGTGTGTGTGCGTGTGTGTGTGTGTGTGTGTGTGTGTGTGTGTGTGTGTGTGTGTGTGTGTGTGTGTGTGTGTGTGTTTGGTTGTGTCTGCGTGATACCTGTAAGCGCTTAGGGCTCTTGTTTTCATCAGATTAGGCGCTATATAAATGCTCTTTATTATTATTATTATTATTATGACAATGACACAATCATATTAACAAAATTACAATAATTTATTTTTCAACAGAAGCAGTTATTGGCTAAAATTAAAAGCCATTTTCCAACCAGCCTTTGCTAATCTACATATCTGCCTAGAACTTTAAACTCAATGCACATTACCCATAATCATATTTTTGAGTGAAACACAGAGAACTTAGGGTGTTATGTGAGCTGATCACAATCCACTATGCTGCTGCACAACTTGTATCTTTAGTGGATGTACATGAAGGATGTATCCCACATCACAATTAACATGCAGACCCATACCAGGCTACCCATCAGATCAACAAGATATAGACAGCATCATCAGCATACTTCATTCAGACACATTTCACAGTCTAATGTGATCACAAATTGAATGAGAACACTTGAGCATGTTCATGTTGCATGTTGTTAACTGTAATGAAAGGTAGGCACATAACATACTCTGTGTGTGTGTGTGTGTGTGTGTGTGTGTGTGTGTGTGTGTGTGTGTGTGTGTGTGTGTGTGTGTGTCACTGTGTGTGTGTGTGTGTGTGTGTGTAAACATGTGTATTTACCTTTGTAATTCTTCATCTGTCACACCATCACGTTCCCACTGGAAGATGCCAGCTGCAGACAACAACACACACAATTGCTTGTTCTTGTTCCTACAATGGCGTGCAAAGTTAGCCTTCAGTGTCTGCAACAAGCGGTTTTCACCATAAAGCTGTCGATACCACGAAAATGTCTGGAAAGCTCGCCACGTTCGCTGTCCTGCAATAACATTACACTGTTTCGCAAACAGGGAACAAGCCTTCTGCACTTCGGTGCTGATGCTTTCTGCGATTCGTTTCGCTTTATGTCGTCCTGACGCACCAAATGCAAGACTGATCAACTTTTCTCTGACGACAATGTTCTGGAACTGAACGGCGTGGGCACAGTAACGGGACCATGCAAGTCTACTTGCCATAAATATTCCCTCGCTAGCCATTATCACTGATCAAAGTTACGCCTCCAAGGAAATTGAGTCAACTAATGTCAGATGGACACTTCGCCGAGTCCAATACGTAAGACGACAGACCAGGCGTGCCGTTTAATCCATGTGTTTTGTGACCTTGGTACAGCGTCTTTTTACTAAGACGAGGTTAAAGGCGAAAGACCAAAACTTCCCCAAATATTAGACTGCATTCTTTGCAATAAGTATTATTGTCTATCGTTGTTTTCATGCTTCGCTACAAAAGACAGTTTGATGCTATGTAGTTAATAAACTAATACGCAATCACTTTTACTGCATAACAGTCAACAAATATATGTCACTGATGGATCATTTTTGGTCTCACAACAATTATGCGTTCCCTCTATGTGCGTCTCTCACCACCGTGAGTTTCTTCGGTCTCACACATTGACACACTCGCACTGCACAAACTCAGAGAGAGAGAGAGAGAGAGAGAGAGAGACAGAGAGAGAGAGAGAGACAGACAGACAGACAGACAGATAAACAGACAGACAGACAGACAGAGACAGCCAGACAGACAGAAATAGACAGACAGACAGACAGACAGAGACAGAGATAGACACAGAGAGAGACAGACAGAGAGAGACAACACACACACACACACACACACACACACACACACACACACACACACACACACACACACACACACACACACATAGAGACAGAGAGACAGAGAGACAGAGACAGAGACAGAGAGAGAAGCCATTAATTAAATCAATGTTCCTATGCATGCAACTGCTGCAGAAGATAGCTCCAGTCAATAATATCTGGAATGTGAATGTTTCTAGGACCATGTATAATTCCCGGCGTCTCTATGTATGTAGTCCGTTCTCAAGTGTAGTAGGCCTACTACATGAAGGGGGCTGCCGGTGTAATGTTAATATAAATACAGTAAGCAAGTGTAGGCCTGTAAGAATCTCAGCTGTGTTTCATTAACCAGAAAAAAAAAACACGAAAGAAGAATACGAACGCGTATTTAATACAACAAGACATGACAGGTGTAAATTTTCGGCCAACTGGCCTTTGTTAAGCGTAAGATTACAGACAAACAAACACCAGATACAAAAATTTTGAGAAAAAGACTGAAACTTCCCTGCTGCTGTGTCCAATGTGAGAAAAGGAATTGAGAAAAAGACTGAAACTTCCCCGCTGCTGTGTCCAATGTGAGAAAAGGA
>CM060307.1:18758002-18763002 GCA_030674185.1 Monoplex corrugatus
TTTTTGTTACCGGCCACCACGAGATGTGCCCTACCGGGAACATGACGACGAGGTGGGGGTGGGGCGAGTGGCGAGAACTTTTGTGACCAGGAAGGATAGAAAATCTCTCGTTATTACCGAGATGATTATCCACTAACTCTCGTTAAACCCAATGGTTTATTAAAGATTAAGAAGGATAAAAAACGGGGATTGAAAAATGTCTCGTTACTACAGTGTTCTCGTTATTACAGTTGTCGTTATTAATGGACTCCACTGTATATATCTCTGTGTGTGTGTGCGTGTGTGTGTGTGTGTGTGTGTGTGTGTGTGTGTGTGTGTGTGTGTGTGTGTGTGTGTGTGTGTGTGTGATTTTCCCATTCTCTTAAAAAGTAAAAGAATAAAGCAGCATGTAAAGACAGACGGTAGATTTTATTTGTTTACTATGAGTCTGTTATTGTGTTTGTCAGTACCACTGCTTTAAAATAGTTTATTGTTTTGTTGTTGTTCTTGCTTGGTAGTGTGAGAACATTTTACCATGATTAAGATAGGTCATCATTAGAGTTGATAGGTCATTATCAGTATTCTGTAGTATCAACGAATCATGCAAAGAATATATTTCGAACGCCCCTTTACATCACACTGACTCAAAACATTTCTAAAATTACCAGTATAGGAAGTGCATTGGTTTTTTTCGCTAAAGTTTTATCATCAGGTTAAATGAATATGATAAATTGACATCGAAAATGTAGTCACAAAATATGAATCTGATAGTTTGATCAGATATTTGTAAAATGTAGATATTTGTTGAAGTAGCTTTGATTGTTGACAGCCTTTGTGTAGTTGATAGCATTTTAACCATACTTAAAAGTTTGTTACTTTGAAAGTCTTCCAATTCTCAGAAATTACATAGCATGCCTCAGATGACTTGAGTGCCCGTATTAGTTTCCCAGTCTGTCGACACTTACTTTTAACAGCAGGTAATTTTTGTATGCACACATAATTTTACAGTGGATGACTATGTTTTAAATCATTTCATGTACACCATTTTGCACAGGGACTATGAAAAGAGACAGAAACTGACGTCTGTCACATTACCGGATGAGCCGCTATGTGAAGTATCATTCAATCCTGCGAACTGGCGACATATCTGCGTATCAACAAGGGTTTCACTGAATGTTTGGCACATTGAACAGAACAGTGAGACGTGCATTATTCTGCCTCAGTATGTTGATGACACTTTATTCTATATTTGCTTTTATGTGTATAGTGTAAATCAGTTTCAGTATGCTGAAAATACGTTGCGTTACATTCCATGATGGGTGGAATGTTTGTATCTCTGTAGTCTGTCTCATTATGCTGGCAGAACTATGCTTTCTGGGCGCTGATATCGTGTGTGGAGCCTTAACATTTTTACTTTCTATCATTGTAATTTTACAATTCCATGCTCGGCGATTAGTTGCTGTTGTTTCTGGCGTTTTTACACCTCTGTGTATTAATACCATATTGCACATTGACGATAATGGCACATTCATGCTTTTGCCCCATGTTGACAGAGCAAGGCTTCGGGCTTGGTTTTATCATGTGTAGAAATATTGAACAGTCACAGAGTGTAACGCATTGAACAGGTATATTCTTGTTCCTCAGTTAGTCAAACATTCTGCATTATTTTCCATTTTTATGATTTGTTAGTGTTTGCTTTAAATGGATCAGTGAGTTTGTGTGTATGTGTACATGTATGCACGTGCGCACATGCCTTTGTATGATGTGTGTTGGGGAGTCGGTGGATGAGTGGATGGGCGTGCTTCCAGTTCAGAGACTTAAAACATCTCCATGATTCAGACAAAATGCAGTGTCAGCAGGTATATTACTGTTTTTGTTTCTATTTTTGGGGGGGGGGGGGGGGTGGCGTGTGTGGAGGGGAACCCATCTTTAGGATAACAACCCATCTGTCTTAAATGTAACAACCCATATTTAGGTAATAGTCATGGCAAAAATGTAAGGATTACACCAGAAAAGAGTGATGTTCGGATGGATTATACTGTTTATTTGTTGCTGTTATTAAATCGAAAATTACCTTGAACGGCAGCAACAAATCACAATATTGCAACAGTGTCATCTTGATCGAGTATAATGACAGAAGACATGGCCGACTACAACTCCTTTGATCACCAAGCTCCACGGCAGCCGACAGGAACTGAGGAAAAAAAAACGGGCCATGTTCATCGCTGTGTGGAATGGCAGACGAAAGAAGAAGGATCCAATGTCTGCTCTTTCTCCTCCACCCTACCCTGCCTCTCTTTCCCTCCACATTCAGAACGTGAAATTTTCCATTTGTACAGAACATTGAAGTCGACTTATTCCATTGAACCATATTTGACTAGGGGAAGTGAGATGGAAGGGGGCAGGCATGATAACATCAGGAGAATACACAATGATATACTCTGGTGGTAACTCACATGAAAGAGGAGTAGGCATCATGTTGGACAAGGACAAATCAAAAGCAGTTAAGGGATACTGGGCTGTGTCCGACAGAGTTTTGCTGGTCAAATTCGGAGGCAAACCTTTTGATATCAACATCATTCAGGTGTATGCACCAACATCCGCAAGTAATCAGGAAGACATCGACAACTTCTACGAAGTATTAGAGATGGCCAAAGTCCAATGTAAATCACAAGAAGTTACTGTAATAATGGGAGATTTTAATGCTAAAGTGGGACAGGATAGGGTGGAGGATATAGTTGGACCTCATGGCCTTGGTACGCAAAATGAAAGGGGAGAGAAACCTGTAGAATGGGCACCGATGAATGAGTTCATAGTAGGAAACACCTGGTTTGAGCAGCCTAATAGAAGAAAATGGACTTGGATGAGTCCAGGAGATAATACCAAAAATCAGATTGACTACATCCTGATCAACAAAAGATTTAGAAATTCTTTACAGTCAGCAAAAACACTACCAGGCACAGACTACAACAGTGATCACAATCCTGTAGTGGGAAGATTTAGACTGAAATTGAGGAAAAGGAAACAGACCAAAAGTAACTTCAAACTAAACCTTGGACTCTTAAAGACAGATGAAGTGATACGTAAAACATTTAATGCACATGTTTAAAACAAATTCAGTGCTCTGGAAGATGTTGGTGACAGTGACGAACAATGGACAAAGTTGAGAAATTCGATAAGTGAAGTTTGTGAAGAAATCCCTAAGACAGATAGAAAAGCAAAAAAGAGCTGGATGACTAATGAAATTTTGGGCTTGATGGAGGAAAGGAGGAAGGCAAAGAGAAACGAGGAGATATACAGGAAGATAAACAAGAAGATCAGAAATAGGTGCAATGAAGCTAAGGAAGCTTGGCTGAAACAAAGTGCAAAGAAATGAAAGACCGACACAAAACGGATCCTCAGGGTATGTACAGACGAATTGAAGAAATTGTCCACAGGAAAAATTCATGCACATCAACTGGTTGCTTAAAATCGAAAGATGGCACGCTTATCATGGAAAAAGACAAAATATTAGACAGATGGGGAGAGTACATTAAAGACGTTTTTGAGGATGACAGAAACGAAGAACACATTATAAAAAAGAACTTTGAAGGACCACCCATAATGAAAGATGAAGCTAGAGCGGCACTGAAAAAGATGAAACCAGGAAAAGCCCCAGGACCAGACATCATTACTACAGAGATGATTAAAACCCTGGAGGAATTTGGCATAGAAAAAAATAACAGTCTTCCTAAATGAAATTTATGACACTGGAAAAATGCCCAAAGATATGTCAAAATCAATTTTCATTGCACTTCCAAAGAAGACAGGGGCTATTGAATGCGAACTCCATCGCACAATCAGTTTGATGAGTCATGTAACAAAAATCCTTTTAAGAATGATCATGATGAGGACAAGGAATAGAATCAAAAGAGAAATAGCAGAAGAACAGTGTGGATTTGTGGAGGGGAAAGGAACTATTAATGCCATGTATATCATAAGAACTATCATAGAGAGGTCAATTGAGATGAATAAGGATTTATATTTATGCTTTGTTGACTACACCAAGGCTTTCGATCGGGTAAGACATGATGAATTGATCAACCAACTGGAGAGACTCAATGTTGATGGAAAAGATCTACGAATAATCAGAAATATGTACTGGGAACAAACAGCTGCAGTGAGAATAGAAAACAATGTAAGCTCTTTCCAAAACATCAAAAGAGGAGTCAGACAGGGTTGTGATTTGTCACCAGATCTGTTTTCACTTTACAGCGAAAACATCATGAGAAACCTAGAAGAAGACCCTGGATTAAAGGTTGGAGGGAAAATGATAAACAGCACTCAATACGCAGATGACACCGTGCTAATTGCAGAAAATGAACGGGACCTACAAAACCTTGTGAATATACTAGAAATAGAAAGCAAAGGTAAGGGGCTGGAACTAAACAGTAGGAAGATTGAAGTATGGTGATCAGTAAAAAACATGAAATCCCCTCTTGCAAAATAACAGCAAATGGCACAACCTTGACACAGGTTGATAAATTTAAATACCTGGGAACGATCATTTCATCAGACGGCAGATGCACATCAGAAATAGCCGGCAGAATAGACCAAGCCAAAACAGCATTCAAGAAGATGACAAGCATTCTTACCAACAAATGCCTATCAATTAACATCAGGAAGAGAGTTCTTGAATGTTATATAGAACCAATACTGTTGTACGGATGTGAGGCGTGGACAGTCGACAAGCAAAGCGAGAACAAGATTGAGGCAGCCGAGATGTGGTTTCTAAGAAGAATGTTGAGAGTTCCATGGACAGCAAAGAAAACAAACGAGACAGTCTTGATGGAGGCAGACACAAGTAGATCACTCATAAGGAAAATTAGGAAAAGACAGGCAACATTTATAGGCCATTTTATGAGGAAGGGGGATTTGGAGCACCTGGTCACAACGGGAAAGCTGGAGGGAAAGAGAGCACCGGGTAGACCCAGGGAGAAAATGCTGGTCGGACTTGCAGAGTGGCTGGGGACGAGGAGGGT
>CM060307.1:18768002-18785502 GCA_030674185.1 Monoplex corrugatus
AGAAATCATTAGTCTGGTGTGTAGGACGAAATCCGCTGTTCTTTCCAGATCCTGTCTTGTCCTAAGCAGCCCCCTACCTTATGTGGCTCCTATCCAGAATCGAGTGTGTCAAGGGCTCGTTGGGAAGATTGGTACCACACAGACAAATCTCATTCACTTTCCCATTTCGCCATCGAAAATCTTGCTCAGATTTCTTGATCAACATCTGAACGGTCTATACGACTTATTGACGTCTGCTATATATTATGAAAAATGAGCAAAGAGTATATCCTACACCCTTATAATGCTAATCCCGAGAAAAAGTTATGGTCTTTATCATTTCACTCCCACGTGACCTCAGGGTTATGGGGCAGATTTTGCTTTTAGTTTCCACAGTGTTATTGTTGTGTTTTGTTTTAATGCAGGAGGATGGGATAAGTCATTATTTTGTTTGGGTCTTCACCAGCTGGGTCTCTTTGGTATCCGTGAAGTAAGTTTCTGTAGTGTGTGTGTGTGTGTGTGTGTGTGTGTGTGTGTGTGTGTGTGTGTGTGTGTGGTGTGTGTGTGTGTGTGTGTGTGTGTGTGGTGGAGTGTATGTGTGTGGTGAAAAAGGAAATGAAAAGGCTGTGGTATAAAGTGACTCGAAGGTGAAATTAATCATGTATGTTATCTGTTTTACGTCTGGGTGAATGAGTGAGTGTGTGTGTATATTATATGTGTGTGTGTGTGTGTGTGTGTGTGGGATGCGTGTGTGTGTGTGTGTGTGTGTGTGCGTGTGTGTATGTGTATGCAGAATATCTGCACAAATGTTCGATTGTATACAAATCTTGATATTATTTGTTAGGCAGATTCAGCACTAATTTCTCTGTTAGGACGTGGGTTCGAGTCCCGTTAAATCTGATTTTTTTCTTTTATTTAAAAGTGGTGCTGTGTGGCTGTCTTTTTTTTTCTTTTTACTTAAGATACTCTGATTTCCTTCCTCTGTTCGTACTTTGCTAAAGATTGTAGTTTAAAACATGTACAAAGATGCTGACTGACTCCAAACTCAAAGCATATGTGTTTTTTCCTGTCATGCTACATAGTTGTGTCGTATAATCGTGTGCTATACAAGCTGTTCACATGGAAATGTCTGTTAAAGAGTTTGCATTGCTTATTGCTTTGTCTTACTAGTCAGAGGGACTAATACTAGTGATGTGATTACTTTTCACGTACTTTTGTGTGGAGCAGTTTTCAGTCATACAGTTCCATTGAAACTAAGGCAGAGTGTGTGTACATTTGTGTATGAGGATGTACATAATAAAGTAATGCCTCTAAGTTCAATGCTTTCTCATGTGTCTGAAACGAGGACAAATTAGTTCTGTACACATGTATTTGAATCTGTTTTTGAATGGAATAATGTTACCAAGTTTTATGTTTTCTCAATTCATTGACACCTCTTTTTTCAAGCAAAGAAACTTGTTTTTATAAGTTATAGAGGTGTTGATGATGGTCAAGAAGATGATGGCCAGAAACTGAGTATAGGTCAAACAACCTTCATGCTCTGATATGACAATCATGCTGATTAGGATGGCAGAGTACGTGTGTTTGATGTCAGTAAGGAAATGGCAGTGGTGGCCAACACGTACAACATAGGTCATCCCTTAACATCACTCGCCTTCTCCACCAGCTATCTCAACCTGGCACTGGGCTCTCCTAAGGTTGGTCAGTGTGTGTATATCTCTCTCTTTGTGTGTTCCTGTGTGTGCATGCCTGCGTGCACGCGCGTGTGCATGCGCGCGTGTGTGTACGTATGTGTGTGTGTGCATGTACACACACGTTTGTATGTGTTTGCGTGTTTATAAGATGGAGTCATTCTTTTTGAGACATGTGACTGAGATTACTATATTCTGTTATGAACATTTGTATTTAAATGATAAGCATTTATTTCTACATTGAAATATGTAAGAATTTTAGTTAAAGTCAGTGTTATGCACGACTAAGTAGTTTTCATCCTAGGCTGTTATTTTCGAGTGGTAAATTTGGACTTGAGATAGTGTAAAATACCTGGAAAGATCTGTGACCAGTGTTGGCTCAGGTAGAAAATTTTGTTTGAAAACTCTTCCCATCTACTGGCTGTGCTGACTGGCCTGAAAATTGAAAATTGTTGAGATGGCATTTTTTACCCGGAAAGTCAGTATAGCATACGATTTTTGATGATTTGAGTGTATTTCTATCAACTGAACTAATTGTCCGTCAGACTGAGGGAAAAAAAGTTTAAGCAGACTGAGGAAAAAAAGTTTTAAGTGCTGATCAGATCATTATCTCGGGCAGTTTTCATCCCAGATTATTTTGCATGGTGATGTTGGGCGCAGCAAGTTCTGAAAGAAGTGGAAAGATGTGTCAGAAGTGTTCATCTGGTTTGTCAAGTTTTGTCCAAAATGCCTCTCCCCCTCCCCAACTCCCTTGTTGGCAGCTGTGCTGACAGGCCCTGAATCTGAAAATGTTTGACTTTGTATTTTTTGCTGGGAAATGGTACAAAAGGGTGTGCGCGCGTGCACACACACACACACACACACACACACACACACACACACACACACACACACACACACACACACACACACACACACACACACACCACACACACACACACACACACACACACACACACACAGTTACTGGGTCAATACAGCAGCAGATACTATTACTACTGCCAATGCGAAGGATACCTAAGGAAGAAAAAATGTACAGAATCAAATACAAAATTTCCAGGGGTATCATAAGCAGCCGAGATGTGGTTTCTAAGGAGACTGTTGAGTTCCATGGACAGCAAAGAAAACAAACGAGATAGTCTTGATAGAGGCAGACACAAGAAGATCATTCATAAGTAAGATTAGGAAAAGACAGGCAAGATTTATAGGCCATTTTATGAGGAAAGGGGAATTGGAACACCTGGTCCCAACAGGAAAGCTGGATGGAAAGAGAGCACCAGGTAGATCCAGGGAGAAGATATTGGACGGACTTGCAGAGTGGCTGAAGACAAAGAGGGTGGAAGAGGTGCTTGAGTCAACAAAGGATAAAAACAGATGGAAGGCCATGATCGCCAACGCCATGTGGCAAGGCACTTGATGATGATCATAAGCAGCATGCACTTAGTTCATCCGAAAGAACTAACGATTAAAATCAGATTGTTTCGGGCAAATTACGTAGAAACTCCACTGTGATGGATAAACAAAAGTACACGTATGCAAAAGAGTGGCGCCATGCAGTGGCAAATACTTCACCCTGCGGTGGAGTGTGCGAGAGGGCGCCGCTATAATTCTGTTGTGATAGGAAGGTCAAAATGATCCAATGCAGTAGCAACAAATAACTTAGAACCAAACTGAAGGGCTGAAGAATTTTATCTAAAAACGAGATTTTTTGTTTGTGTGTGTATGTGTGTGTGTGCATGTGCTGGCATATTTGTGTATGTGTGTGCTTCTGTTATAATTATGTTTACAGGGACTGATTTTTGAGATGAAGGCGTACATGGATTCAAGTGTAAACACTCTGATGGACACCCATTATGGAGAATTTGTTGGACTGGGAGTATTAGCAGCTTCTGCCAATGTCTGTGTGGTAAGCTGGTTTTATCGTCTGTATCGAACTGGTGATTTTTAGACTTTCCCCACTCTCCACATCCGTGGGAACAGGTTTTTTTTTTTATCAGTATGAAAACTATCCACACCTTCAGGAAATGTCCTCTTTTCTGTCAGCGTTTTTGTTTCAGCCTTTACCTTTCTGTCGCTTTTATTTTATCTTTTAGAAAAATGGAGATTATTTCATATTACCCCAGAGCGATATGCGCCTGTGTCCGTGTGTGTCAGTGATCAAAACGTGCTTGCAAGATTTTCTCAGTCGTTTGTCTTTTGATCTTTGCGAAATTTGGGTCAAAAGTATTGACCATCGAGGAGTTGCGAATGCGTGAGTTTGAAAGACAAGGTTTGCGAATGCGTGAGTCTGGAAGACGAGGTTTGCGAATGCGTGAGTCTGGAAGACGAGGTTTGCGAATGCGCGAGTCTGGAAGACAAGGTTTGCGAATGCGTGAGTTTGGAAGACAAGGTTTGCGAATGCGTGAGTCTGGAAGACGAGGCTTGAAGATCAAGAGTACACACACCAAACATGACTTAAAACCAGTACATTTTGAGTATGGTATGTGAACAGCACTTTCTCAGAAACTTATGACAATAGTAAGAATCTAAATTAAACAGTGACGATTTTGTTGCTGAGGATTGTTTGCTTCATTGAGACCTTTGTCCAAGCTGGATTATCATTTTTTAAATTTTTAAAAATTTTTTTTTTTAGCATTTTCCTCTTCAGGTTTTCACTGTTAAACAACAAAGGGTTTTGAATTCTGCCACTGTGCTTGTCAAATCACGCAATTTAGATCATAATTATCACTTTACTGGCGTCCTCTCTTCTGGACTGGCTTGCAATCTCTGCTAAAATTGATAACAAACTTGCCATTATGTCTGACCTTAATCCCAAATACATGTTGGGAATGTACATGTAAATACCAGCTGTCATGTTAACTTCGTTTCAAGATATGACAGTTTCATTCTGGATGTTTTCAGTATCAGGTGGCGAAAGAGCTTTCACATATTCTTGACCTGTAGTCTGGAATGGCCTCCGGTTCGACTTCTTCTTTATACAATCACCCTTGCGTTCAAAAAGTCCGTAAAACCCCATATTTTAAAGAAATGTTTCTGAAAACCCCCAGCATAGCCTTCTGATCATGGACCAGTTTATTGCCAGAGTTTTTGCAACTGTGTGTGGGCTTGTGAGGTGGGAGCATGGGTGATATGTGTGAGTGAGTGAGCGTGTGTGTGTGTGTGAGTATGTGATGGTGATGTATTTGTGTGCGTATGCGTGTGTGCGCGCCCAGGCGCGCCCGTGTATGCATGTGTATGCTATATATGTGTTTGAAACAGAATTTTATCATTGTTATTTGGCTGATGTCTAGTGTATATTTTGTATACTGCATATGTCATCGTAATTGTGTATTATGATTGTTATTCTATAGCATATCATGAGTTTTATTTGCTGTGTTATAGGTGTACTATAAGGCACTCCTATAGCTCCAGTCGTGTGATGGTACTCAACATATTATTATCATTATTAGTATGATTATTATTATTATTATATTGTTGTTGTTTGTTGTTGTTGTTGTTAGCTTGCCTAAACTGCTTGCTGTCGCACCCTTGAGAAAGACATGGAGGATTTTATTTGTACTACGTTAGATCTCTCTCCCAAACACCGACCACGGGATTAAAGGAAAAGGAAGTTTCGGTGTTGAGATAAACTTCATTCATTTTCTAGAAATCACCCTGATCTTGTCTCCAAGTCTCCCAGCCATTTTATCAGCCCATGATGGATGGATCTGTACCAACTTTTGGTCAAAACTGTCGACTGTTGATGAGTCGCGAAAAGGTCAGTTTGGAAGGTGATGGTCCGATCTCAAGGTCACACACTAAAAAATACATAAGCTAAATACTTTTTGAGGAAGGTGTGTGCACGGTACTTTTTTGAAAACTCCTTACAATAATTGTTTAGAATCTTTCTTCACTATTGTGATGTCTTGAAAACTCCTTACAATAATTGTTTAAAATCTTTCTTCACTATTGTAACTTCTTGAAAACTCCTTACAATAATTGTTTAAAATCTTTCTTCACTATTGTAACTTCTTGAAAACTCCTTACAATAATTGTTTAAAATCTTTCTTCACTATTGTAACTTCTTGAAAACTCCTTACAATAATTGTTTAAAATCTTTCTTCACTATTGTAACTTCTTGAAAACTCCTTACAATAATTGTTTAAAATCTTTCTTCACTATTGTAACTTCTTGAAAACTCCTTACAATAATTGTTTAGAATCTTTCTTCACTATTGTGATGTCTTGAAAACTCCTTACAATAATTGTTTAAAATCTTTCTTCACTATTGTAACTTCTTGAAAACTCCTTACAATAATTGTTTAGAATCTTTCTTCACTATTGTGATGTCTTGAAAACTCCTTACAATAATTGTTTAAAATCTTTCTTCACTATTGTAACTTCTTGAAAACTCCTTACAATAATTGTTTAAAATCTTTCTTCACTATTGTAACTTCTTGAAAACTCCTTACAATAATTGTTTAAAATCTTTCTTCACTATTGTAACTTCTTGAAAACTCCTTACAATAATTGTTTAAAATCTTTCTTCACTATTGTAACTTCTTGAAAACTCCTTACAATAATTGTTTAGAATCTTTCTTCACTATTGTGATGTCTTGAAAACTCCTTACAATAATTGTTTAAAATCTTTCTTCACTATTGTAACTTCTTGAAAACTCCTTACAATAATTGTTTAGAATCTTTCTTCACTATTGTGATGTCTTGAAAACTCCTTACAATAATTGTTTAAAATCTTTATTCACTATTGTAACTTCTTGAAAACTCCTTACAATAATTGTTTAAAATCTTTCTTCACTATTGTAACTTCTTGAAAACTCCTTACAATAATTGTTTAAAATCTTTCTTCACTATTGTAACTTTTTGAAAACTCCTTACAATAATTGTTTAAATCTTTCTTCACTATTGTGATGTCTTGAAAACTCCTTACAATAATTGTTTAAAATCTTTATTCACTATTGTGATGTCTTGAAACCTCCTTACAATAATTGTTTAAAATTTTTCTTCACTATTGTAACTTCTTGAAAACTCCTTACAATAATTGTTTAAAATCTTTCTTCACTATTGTGATGTCTTGAAAACTCCTTACAATAATTGTTTAAAATCTTTATTCACTATTGTGATGTCTTGAAACCTCCTTACAATAATTGTTTAAAATTTTTCTTCACTATTGTAACTTCTTGAAAACTCCTTACAATAATTGTTTAAAATCTTTATTCACTATTGTGATGTCTTGAAACCTCCTTACAATAATTGTTTAAAATCTTTCTTCACTATTGTAACTTCTTGAAAACTCCTTACAATAATTATTCAAAATCTGTGATGTCTTGAAAACCCCTTACACTAATTATCTAAAATCTTTTCTTCACTATTTTTACAATAATTATATAAAATCTTTTCTTCACTATTGTGACAGTTGCCGTCGATGCTTGTCAAGTTTTATTTCAGCTGAAGCATTTGCTATATGCTACTATGGCCTTGAGAAGTACAACATTTGGATTTTCTGTAATAATTTTTGTTTTAAAAAATAGAGGTTTGTAGAAAGGCTTTACCATCTTGGTTCTTTTTTTTTTATCTTCCTTAGACAATCCGAGATAATGGAATGCTGCAGATGTGGTCAGCGGATAATGGTCAGGTGTTATCTTCACTCCGAACTGGTGAACTGGTGTGTTGAGAATCTAGCATGTCTTGTTATTCTTCGTCTTTGTGTGTGTGCGGTGTGTGTTTTATGTATGCATATCTGTGTGTGTGTGTAGAGTAAAGTGGAGGGGGTAACTGTGTGTATTTGTTTGTGCATAGAATGCATGCGTGTGTACTTGCACTATCAAGTGTGTACATACAGTTTGTGTATGCCTCTGTGTGATGTGTGTTGTGTGTGTGTGTGTGTGTGTGTGTGTGTGTGGTGTGTTGGTGAACGCGTGAGAGAAAGCATGTGTGTATGTAAGTATACAAGTGCATGATGTGTACATGCGCGTATGTATATGCGTGAATACATGCATACATCAGTATATGCAAAAGGATCTAAAATATCAGTTGGAAAAAAAATGTTAGCATATTTTATTGTTATTTTGTGATCAACATGAAATGTGTGTGTGTGTGTGTGTGTGTGTGTGTGTGTGTGTGTGTGTGTGTGTGTGCATGTGTGTGTGGTGTGTATGTATGTGTATGTGCATGTTTGTGTATGTGTATGCGTGTGATTTTGAGATAGGCTTGCAGCCTAGCGTGCAGTCCTGTGGCCCAGTTTGCCGTGATGGGCAGCGTGGATGGTTATGTTTACTTTGTGGACTGCACCAACGTTGACAGTCCGAGACTGGTTCACAGGATTCGTCTCTACTACTGTCGCCTCAGGGTCTTGGAGTAAGTGAAACTTGGCTTAGCGTTGTCATTTGATTGGAAAAACAACATTTCTTTATGTTGCTTAGGGATGAAACCTATTTATCTCTATCACTCTGTCGTTACCCTGTAACTTTCTTCCCACAGGATGCTGGTGGACAGGGTGCACAAGTGAAATGTCTAATTTTTGTGTGTTTCGGTTTTCAGTTTTCTCATGACAATGTATCCACGCCAGGAATATGTTCGTGTGCACTAACACTGTCAGCGCCTTGTGATTTTCATCAAATATTTGTGTGATGATAATACAGTGAACATTTTGGCCATGTGTAATAACAGCATAATACGCAGGAAAAAGAGGAGTCAGAGAAAACAGTTGAAATCCGTAAACAATTAAATACAGAATCTGCATGTTATCTTATAAGCCATACCGATAATAAAATAATCAACGGGCGCTACAGCTGGGTAGTTAAGATGTTCGATTCCATTCAGAAAATATGAATTTGGTTTTGCCTGGGTAGTAATTGTGATAAAGGATGGATTTTTTTTTTCGATTTCCTAGATCAGGATATGGTCAGACCCGCTTATATATAAAACATCAAATACGCACGTTAAAGATCTTTTCAGCCATTTCAGCGTTCTTGGCTTACAGAAACACGAAAATATTTAGCATACATACCCACCGATATCAGAGTGTGCATACAGCGCCGCAACTAACACCTGCACATTGTGGACCAACTAACGTCTGTACATGCATCCGACAAAACATTGCTCACAACACGAAAACAAATGCAAAGAATAAAAAACAAAACAAAATGAAAAAAACAAAAGACTTGTAGTGATCATACTTTTTTCAGGTTTGATCAAGATGGCCGGTACCTGTTCACCGGAAGTAATGACAGACACGTATTTGTGCTGGATGGTCGTCCGTCTCGTGCCTTCACTCCTATTGGATATGTTGGTGAGGAAGACAAAACTGAGAAAACAGAAAGAACAGAGAGATAGAGCGAGAGATAGAGCGAGAGAGAGAGAGAGGAGCGAGAGAGAGAGTGTTAGAGAGAGCGAGAGAGAGAGAGAGAGAGAGAGCGAGAGACAGAGAGAGCGAGAGAGTAACAGAGAGAGAGAGAGAGCGAGAAGAGAGAGAGAGAGAGTGTGTGTGTGTGTGTGAGTGTATGCGTGTGTGTGAGATAAGTAGCTGATGTAGCATTAAATTTGTTTTTATTTTATACCTTACTTATTCCATATATCATCATTGTCCTTGTTTCGTTCTGCATCCCTGTCTGTATCACATGTATGTCAAACAAAAAGAGAAAGAATATAACAATAATAATAATGTTTATTTGTATAGCGCATATTCCATAAAGAAACATGCTCACCAGCGCTTTACATCTCTCAAAAAAAGCAAATGGTGATAAAAATGTTCACAATTACATACACATGAGAAAACAACAAACATTAAAGCTATACAAGTTAGAAGACACATGAGAAACCACAAAATATTAAAGTTTAAATTAAACATTGACTTATATCAAACAAGGAGAGAAAAATGATATAATATCTTAAAATGTATTAAATTTACCCACGTGCACGGTGTGTGTGTGTGTGTGTGTGTGTGTGTGTGTGTGTGTGTGTGTGTGTGTGTGTGTGTTGTGTGTGTGTGTGTGTGTGTGTGTGTGTTTTCGCGCGCGCGTTTGTGTGCTTTGCAGTGGTGAACGGTTGGACAGCCGACATTTCAGCTATCAATGACAACTCCACGGTGAAGGTGGCAGTGGCGGTAACCACGTCAAAGCACAAAAAGCCACACTCTGACTGCATTGTCCGCTTTGACATCTCTGACGCTCTCTTGGAAGGTAAACCTCATGCTAAATCTTTCAAGTTTTCTCCCTACCCGCTGACCTGAACGTATGATTCTGAGCCTGGTTCATGAAGTGAACGATCAAATGAGAAAGGTGGAAGAATGGTTCAGACGTTTGCCTGCTTATAACTAAACTCGAGGTTCCAGGGTTCGTTTCTCGTAGATGCCTCGACTTTTCTCCTCAGTTCGACTGGAAAATCGAACTGAACATGTAGTCCTTCGGAAGGGGATGGAAATAAAATAACAACCAAAAACAAACAAAAAACAAAACAAAACAAAAAACCGAGTGTGACCTGTGTGGCCTGTGTATGCTAAAAGATCCCACGTCAGTTGAAAATCGTGAAGAGCAGGGCACTCGCCTGGCTGCCCTAGCATGAAAATATTGAAGAGATAGTTGATTTCGTAGGTCACCTCCCTTTAAGTCTTGGTTAAAAACAAACAAAACAGACAGAAAAACAAAAAGACACACACACACACACACACACACACACACACACACACACACACACACACACACACACACACACACACACACACACACACACACACACACACACACACAGACAGTACGTAAAGGAAAAAGTGAGTAACAGAGGGAAGAGGAAAGAGAAGAGAAAAGAGAATATGTTGGAACTGTGTGTGTGTGTGTGTGTGTGTGTGTGTGTGTGTGTGTGTGTGTGTGTGTGTGTGTGTGTGTTGTGTGTGTGTGTGTGTGTGTGTGTGTGTGTGTGTGTGTGTGTGTGTGTGTGTGACAGGGAGGATGGCAGCTTGGATCAGGGTCAATCGCTTAACAGCCTTGAGTGTACCCTACTTCAGCATTTCATGTGTGTGTGTGTGTGTGTGTGTTCGTTCGTTCTTTTGATTTAACGTCTGTTCACTATGAGTGATATTAGACGGACTTGTGGGAGTAATGGCAGGGATGCATTATGTTGACTTTGGAGATGAGACTACGCGCTTTGGTTTGTGTGTGTTGTGTGGTGTGTGTGTGTGTGTTTTGTGTGTGTGTGTGTGTATTTAAGACAGGGAGAATGACAGCTTGGATCAGGGTCAATCGCTTAACAGCCTTGAGTGTACCCTACTTCAGCATTTCATATGTGTGTGTGTGTTTGTGTTGTGTGTGTGTGTGTGTGTGTGTGTGTGTGTGTGTGTGTGTGTGTGTGTGTGTGTGTGTGTGTGTGTGTGACAGAGGAAGGATGACTACCCCCCCCCTATCTTCCCCCTCCCAGTTTGCATGTGTATTGTGCCTTGAGTTTTGATCGTTGCTGGGTGATTGATATGGTGAACGATGAGACTACGCGCTTTGGTTTGATTCTTGAATCCAGATTTGGCGCTTCATAAATGATATTGTTATTATTATTATTGTTATTGTTATTATTATTATTATTTTATTACATTACTATTATTGAATAAGCAAAGGAACAAACAAGCACATACACTCAGAACGAAAATAACGCAAATCAGAAAACAAACAATACAAAACAAACAAGCATGTGGAGAGGCAAAATTTGGTTATTCCATGCATTAACTAACACCAGCCAGCGCCGGGATATATTTTTTGCTTTGATCTCCAAAGTCAACATAATGCATCCCTGCTATGCCATTACTCCCATCTGATGTATATGCACATAAAACATCAAATAAGCAGGTTGAAGATCCAGTAAATCATGTCAGTATTCGATGGTATATGAAAACACGAGAACAACCCGCATGCACACCCCTGTTTTCACCCCTTCCCCATTCCAAGCCTTGCCAGCGCATAGGTGTACGTAGGCTTAAGTTAAGGCGTCTGTCAGATAGCTGCGGAGATTTTGGTAGAGTGCTTATGGAACTGTCCGAGTTTGATGAACCCTTTCTGAATAAGCTTCAAATTTCAATATGTTCAGTGCACCTTTCTAAATAAGCTTCAAATTTCAAATATGTTCAGTGCACCTCTTTCTGAATAAACTACAAGTTTCAAATATGTTCATTGCACTCCTTTCTGAATAAACTACAAGTTTCAAATATGTTCATTGCACTCCTTTCTGAATAAACTACAAGTTTCAAATATGTTCATTGCACTCCTTTCTGAATAAACTCAAGTTTCATATGTTCATTGCACTCCTTTCTGAATAAACTACAAGTTTCAAATATGTTCATTGCACTCCTTTCTGAATAAACTACAAGTTTCAAATATGTTCATTGCACTCCTTCTGAATAAACTACAAGTTTCAATATGTTCATTGCACTCCTTTCTTAATAAACTACAAGTTTCAAATATGTTCAGTGCACGTCGGCAGATTAGGTAGACTGGCAGATCATATCCAACAGTAATTTTTTGTTCAAGGCTAGTTCTCCATGTGCAATTGCTGAAGATCTTGTGACAGGGCTTAAAGGTCTTGTGACAGGGCTGAATGCTTGTGAAGAAAATCTCCGTAACTAAAGAGTTTTGTATGAGATCACTATTTTCTCCAAGATCTCAATGGCGAAACTGGATTGCTTGTTTGAATGTCTGGTTCTTGTTTTCAGTTTATTTCACA
Organism: Monoplex corrugatus; assembly: GCA_030674185.1. Lineage (NCBI taxonomy): Eukaryota > Metazoa > Mollusca > Gastropoda > Littorinimorpha > Ranellidae > Monoplex > Monoplex corrugatus. The sequence goes on from CM060307.1 coordinate 18,780,370, forward strand.
GGCAGAATCGGTAGGATTCACCTAAACTGGGTGTGATGGTGTAGGTATTCAAAATAAGTCATTGACCCCAGATAATAACAAGTTATTGACCGCAGATGAGATGTGGATAACTAAATGTTCACGCAGAATATTGCGCCCACCCGGACGGAGACAAAAGGACGTAATTATGGCATAGTACAGACTGCTGTGGGAATATTAAACCACAAAAGTCAATTTTTATTCTTGCAACCACGCTGGAACGGTTCTGCGTACACGAAGACGGCGGACACCGCGTGATGGAAAAATAGCCCAGTTAATCATGGTGCAAGCAATAATCTGCACAGTTACTTTTTACGTTGGTGAGGCCTCTCGGCACACAGCTGGTAAACAGCTTAATGTTTCGGTGTGATTATATTTGTGGACAGATCTGAAGGGGAGCTATGTGGACATCAAATGCGAGTTCAAGGCTGAAGCAGTCAAGAAAATGACCTTTACGCTGAGTTTTGCTTTCAATGGCATCGTGATAGGGCAAGGGAACCGGGCCTACACCGTCTGTCACCTGTCGGGGAATATACGCACACTCACGTTTCCTGATGAACTGCCGCAACAGGTATTCTCTCTGTCTCTGTCTCTCTCTCTCTCTCTTTTCTCTCTGTCTCTGTCTTTGTCTCTGTCTCTGTCTGTCTGTCTCTCTCTCCATCTCTCTCCATCTCTCTCTCTCTCTCTCTTTGCCTCTGTCTCTGTCTCTCGTTTCTGTCTCTGTCTATCAGTCTGTCTCCCTCCCTCTCTCGCTCTCTCTCTCTCTCTCTCTCTCTCTCTCTACCCTCTCCATTTCTCTCTTTGCAGGAGGTGGGGGTAGGGTGTTTCATATCAATCAGAAATAAGTCTGAGTGTCTGTCTGTTTATGGGTTTGTTGAAAAAAAAAAAACTTTCGCAGGATTTTCTCAGCAGATTATCGATGTAGCTTTGCCAAGTTGTAGACTGTTTAGGAGTCGTGGCTGCGTAAGTTTGAAAAGAAAATCTCCAAGGTCAAGGTTTCACTGACTAAAAATCTGCCTAAAGTCAGCAGTTTTTTTGTGAAGTGTGTGGATTTTGTCAGAAATTTTTGATATTATGTAAATCATGGTTTTACTGTTTTGACAGCCTACCACAGTCCTTGCTTTACTTCATGTTTTATTTTGTCTGAATGTATGTATGCGTGTATATATGTATGTATGTATGTATGTATGTGTGTATGTATGTATGTATGTATGTGTGTATGTATGTATGTGTGTGTGCGTGCGTGTGTGCGAATATGTGTGCATGTGTGTGTGTCTGTATGTGTCTGTGTGTGTCTCAGGATGCCCAAAACCAGCCTCAACTGACGCCTGACGGTGCCATCCCCGGTCACCAGCTTCCCAGCAGTCATATCTTGATGTCTCCCCATCTCAAGTGGCTGGCCTCCTTTAGTCTTGATGGTGCTATCATGCTTCGATCTGTGGCCAATACGGTCAGCACGTTAACCTCAACTTTGTGTTTATTCTGTTTTGGGTTTGTGTTCCACAATGGGTTGTGCTCTTTTTTTAGGCCTGATCTTCAGTGGCGTTGATCCTATGCAGTTTATTGCAGCTCCACAGCACATTACCATTATCATGTTAATTCAGTCTCGATTTCCTGTCCCACGGAGCCCATGGAGCCCGCGATGTCGAGGCACCGTTAGGCCACCCACCAGGGGAGTCACAGCCCTGCGGCCAGGTCACTTCCTTGTAGTTCGACAGTGCACATTCTGATTAAACTTACTGAGGATAATGTCTACTCAGCTTGGCAATCGCTCAATGGTTGAGCCAGATTGAATGAGCAACCCCACTGGTAGGCAGACCATCACGTAAACTGAGGTCACCTCGAGGTCAGGGCATGAAGGGCCACAGAATCTGGGGCGTTTACGCTACGCTATAATGATTGATGATTTCTTGGTAACGGGGATGATGATTGATGATTTCTTGATAGCGAAAAACATATCATGATGAACATGAGGCTCAGGAGTACCGTCTGCTATTAAGCCTTTGTGACGGGCTCTACCCTAAGCTTACTTTATAACATATCTTGGCGTCAACCAAAATATTGCAATAAAAACAATAAAACAAGTACCGCGACTACTACTTACAACAGCAACAACAACAACAAACTACTACTACTACTACTACTACTACTACTACTACTACTACTACTACTACTACTGCTACTACTACTACAACTACTACTTCTACTACTGCTACTACTACTATTGCAGCAGCTGCCATCACCACCTTTACCTCTAGTACTTAAAACAACACAACCGCTACTACTATTACCACCATCACCAACCTCCACCACCACCACACTATCGCTACCACCCGTCACTACTATTGGTGATGAAGATTACAGCGGATAGTTTATTCCTAACTGAAGTAATAACTTAGGAGTTTGACAGTAAAGGTTATCTGAATTATGAAGAAATCTGACCATTGAACAAAAACAAACAAACAAAAAAATAGCGGCGTTGCATTGCGAAATTAACAAACGATTGCTAAATGTGGCGATTTGTGTGTGTGTGTGCATATGTGTGTGTGTGTGTGTGTGTGTGTGTGTGTGTGTGTGTATGTGCATATGAGTGTGTGTGCGTGTGTGTGTGTGTGTGTGTGTGTGTTGTAGGAGATGGAGGATGTGTGTAAAAGGTGTGTGCATTCGCTAAGTGTTGGTTGCTTGTTATGTTTGTGTCAGTGTATGTGAGTGAGGGGAGGAGAGGAGGTGTATGTTTGAGAGGAAGAGAGATTCTGTGCATGTGTGTATTGATGGATATATGTGTCATAGTGTACGCGTGCGTGTGTGCGTGTGTGTGTGTGTGTGTGTGTGTGTGTGTGTGTGTGTAGGGCTTGAGATGGAGGGGTGTGAGTATGCTGTATGTGTAGGCTGTTCATATGTGTGTGTGCGTGTGTGTGTGTGTGTGTGTGTGTGTGGTATGTAAGTGGGTACGTGCGATGTATGTTTAGGGTTGGTTGGTAGGTGTGCGTATGTGAATATGTGCATGGATGGATACAAGAGTGTGTGTATGTGTGTGTGAGAGCGTGCGTTTGTTTGCTTGCCTGCACGGGCATACACGTGCACAGTGATGCCAAGCAGACAACGGTTTGTGTTGCATGGACAGAACCAGACACTCAAAGTACAGCCGTTTGGTCACAGTGAAGGTGGGGTCCTCTGTGCTGCCTTTTCTCACGACTGTCGCAACGTCTACGCCTTTGGACAAAACGGTCTGCTGTGCTGCTACAAATGCAGGTCAGATCACACTTCGTTGCCAGTCTCCATCATCAATTTCAGTTTCAGTTTCAGTTTCAGTTTCTCAAGACGACGTCTCCGCGCTTGGAACAAATTCCATGCGCACTTAAGTCACAGGTACCATGTGTATGATGATCATGGCACAAGCCTTAATTAAGCCTGTACATAAACCCACGAGCTGGCCAGGTCTTGAGGTCCTATCTAGCCTATGTTTTACCTAGTGTATATTTTTCATACTAGTATTGTATCATCCTATCATTGGAACAATCTTGGTTACATGTAAATGACATGTGTATCTTTGTATCTTTAAAAAATGAATCCTCGGTGGAGGCAAGTATGTAATCGTCTTATCACTATATCCCTGAGCTTGCAAGTGGAATGAGGTGGTAGAGAAATGAATTTTTCTCCCGGACCAACGTTATGATGGTGATGTCTGCCTATTCTCCCTCGATGTTTTGCCTTTCCCAATTCGAAACAGGGTCATATAATTATTTACAGCTAGATGGGTTGGAGGCGGCACACAGACAGACAGAGGGACCTCTGTGTTTGTGCTAACCAGGCCTCTTTTTTTAAATTTTTTTTGCTGTCCCATTCTTTGCACCTACTCTTGTCACTACCCCAGCTCTCCAATACACATCTAACCCCACGAAACTGAGGCTAACATGACAACAGGGTATGAAGACCACAAAACATGGTACAGGTTGTTTTTTTCACTATGCCATTGTGGTGAAAATGGGGATGACAGTGATGATGCAATGGAGTTCCATTTCCGAGATTCAAACAGCGTGACGAGGTTCTTCTCTGGGACTACTTTCGTATCATATCCTGTTAGGCTCGAGAGTTACAGACACACTGTGGTTGGTGAAAAAAAATTGAGCAACACCAGGCTCGAGAGTTACAGACACACTGTGGTTGGTGAAAAAAAAATTGAACAACACCAGGCTCGAGAGTTACAGACACACTGTGGTTGGTGAAAAAAAAAATTGAGCACACCAGGCTCGAGAGTTACAGACACACTGTGGTTGGTGAAAAAAAAAATTGAGCAACACCAGGCTCGAGAGTTACAGACACACTGTGGTTGGTGAAAAAAAAAATTGAGTAACACCAGGCTCGAGAGTTACAGACACACTGTGGTTGGTAAAAAAAAAATTGAGCAACACCCTCAGTGACGCATCCGTAAAGTGGATATGACTCGACTGTGTGGTCTTAGTCTTCCCAACGAACCAGTAGCACGCTCAACTGTGGGAAGGAGAGTTTGGGACTGGAAAATCCCACAATAATTTTTAACCAGGCCTCATTTCTCATTTCTGGAGGATTGGGGTGGGGGGTGGGGTGGGTGGGTGGGTGATAGAGTAGTGGTCAGACAACACACTGCTGAAAAAAAACCGATTATATATCATTGCTAAATGGATGGATAACCTAGATATGTGCCTTTACATGAACACTATGCCCCAGTCCACTGAGCTATTAGTGCGTGTGTCTCTCTTTAGCGACGGGGAGGATAAATCAGCGAGGTAAAGAAGATGGACACAGTTCTTGTCATGCTGGTCCTGAGAGAACTAGAGGTATCTGTTCTAAACTAGCTCTTCCTTGACCGTTTAAATCCATTCCATATGACACTTCAAGTGCTGGGAAACCCTTTACCTTACTTTTACCTTCACGTTGATGAGAGGGGAAACTGATTCAGATCGACCTTTGACATTCAGTGTATTATTTTGTGCTTGTCTTAAAATATAGTGTTTTACAAAAGATTTCGCAGCTATTTATAGATGGGAGTTTCAGCAAGGTTAATGTGGCAGATTCCTGTGTTCAATTAAGGAGTCGGCACCAACCTGAAAATGTGTTGCAAGTGATTCTCTTGCT
>CM060307.1:18793002-18813002 GCA_030674185.1 Monoplex corrugatus
CCTTCTCTGTACTCTCTCCAGTCTATCCTGATCTTTTGCCAAGTACGGGTCCCATACAGTGGCTCCGTACTCCAGGGCAGACCGCACTAGAGAGATGTAGGCTGTACGGCGGCACTCTTGGGAACAGCTGCCCAAGTTACGACGGAGGAATCCTAGTGTAGTGTTTGCCCTCTTGCAGATGTTTGTTATGTGCGTGGACCACTTTAAATCTGCCGATATTTGTACTCCCAGGTATGGATTTTGCTCTACATGTTGGAGGATCTCCTCATCAAGCTTTAAAAACACACATTCGTATGGAACAATAACAACGACAACAACAAAAACGAAACCAACACACACTCGTATGCAATAGTAATCATAAAGCGGCTGGTCGCAGTTGCCGTTCTTTACCCCTGCAGATGGAGCAGTAGTGTGAGCAGACTGTGCAACAACATAAATCCTGCTCGTGATCACTGTTGGCCGGCAACATGAACAGCTTTCACACGCGTTTCTAAGATAGTGTTGATTAGAACACAGAAAAGGAGTTTTGGCCCGTCATGACATCGGCATGGAAAGGCATAACCTGTATCTTTTCAATATTTATCATCTGCTCAGGTCGTCATGTGGTTGAGGGAAAATGAATAGTTAAGTAATGTATAACAGTATCTCTTCAGCTTTGCTTGGTTTCCGCATGCCATTTCTTTTTGCGGGAAAACAAACATGAACAGTTAACCCTTTCGCTGCTATGCCCTTTTTTAGCTCCGAAAACACTATTTGCCAGGCCATATTACATCACGGAGGGTAATAATTAAAAAAAAATTCTGACACAAAAACTACTCAATAAAAGTCCATAAAACTAATACTTTTCTGAAAGGTAATTGAATCCTCTATACACTGATCACAATTACACATCCATTCAACAGGACAGATGAAAGTTTATGTCCAATGAAACAGGATTTATTCTTTTTACACTATTCTAGACATGATATCATATAAGTATAAAAAAAGGGAAAAACAGTGAATAATAAAACTGAATTATTGTCAGAAAGCAAAAGAATGATAATGAAAAATGTATTTCCATACCTTCTGTCCAAGAAGAATCACAATCACCAAATACATGTTCATATCTACACACACACACTTTGCGACTCGAAAGAGTTTTCAGTGTCACTGTTGTTTTTTCTTTCTTTTTCTTTTTTTTTTTTTTTACAAATTTTGCAATAGCACATCACACAACACACAGATGAAAAATACATACACACACTGTGTCTACATAGGGCATCAGTCAGCAACTAGTAGTTTTTCTTGGTGTGGTACGCCACGAAGCAAGGCTGCACACAAAGAGATGGGTTCGAAGGACAATATCCACACACAAAGTTGGTTTCTTTCCTGATGCCCCTCTTGCTGTACACCTTGCACCTCCTGTCAGAGGAAAGCTTTCTGACAGTCTTCTCCAGGGTGGTAGGGAAGTTTGTCAAGCATCTCGTTGTTGAGGAAGAGCCGGTAGTAGTCCACAGGTCTGTCCCCATCAGGCTGAATCTTCAGGCCAGGTTCCCCTGTGAACTGTGGAATATCTGGCTGGGTGTTGTTAGGTGGCACAAGGGGCTGGTCTAATACTGCACCTCTCCCTCTCCCTCTCTGCTGAGAAGCTCCCTGTCCCCTGCCTCTGGTCTCACAGTCTCTGGTACCACCTGTGGATATAAAAAAAAAATCAGGTTCACATCCTTGTGCTTGGAAACAACACACACACTCACACACACTCACACACACACACACACACACACACACACACACACACACACACACACACACACACACACACACACAACACACACACGCACTCTCTCTCTCTCTCTCTCTCTCTCACAACACACAACTACATTGACACATGCACCACTGCAACACTAGTTCTCACTCAGTCTTGTTTCAAGCACACACACACACACACACACACACACACACAAACTACACACAACCATATAGACGCACATACACACACAGCTACACACACACACACACACACACACACACACACACACACACATAAGTACAGTGATGACACAAACACACTCAGTGCCACGCCCACACACCCATTCGGCAAAGTCTTCTCTTTTGCAGTCACAGCTCCGCGATAACACTCCATTTATCAACACACTGACACAAGACAAACAATGGGTCATACCTGTACTTCTGCCAATGGCCTGCCCTCGCGGTAGACGCGTGGTGGCTTGACCACGAGCAAGCTGCTCCACCGTGTCAGTTCCGATGTAAGCTGTAGCAGACGACGCTTGTACTGTGTCCAGTTTCACTCTCCCCCGTCTGAGCCATTGTTCTCCTGACTGGCCTTCACCCTCTTCAAAATCTGGGTCAGTTACAGCCTCCAACTCGGGCTCTCTCTCCTCTTGCTGGACTATTCTCGTAATTGCGATGTTGACACACCCCCTCCGCTCCTCTGGAAAGTTGGTTCGACTCCAGCGAGCCATTTGACATAGCAGTTTCGTCATAACGACTAAATTCGTCGTCCTCTATCAATTGTAGAACTTTCTTATCATCAGTGGTAACAAAGTCACTGTAATCTTTTGCTGTTCGCTTTCGTTTCACCCGCTTCGGCCAGGTTGAGTTTCTTCGTCCGCCATGATGATCAGTGAGCTCGAAAGTTGCAGGGGGTGGTTTAGGTAACAGCCCAGACTGACCCCTTTTAATCTCATTGGATCCTTCGCTTTATAAATATTAATAGCAGACACACTAAGCTTTACCTCTGGTCTTAAAATAGAGCTTGGAAAAAGTCTTACTATGACGCACACGGAATATCCCGTGACGGGGCCATATTCGGGGTAGGCGGAACTTCACGGGAATTGCCGTGATGGGGCGGTCTAGTGAAAACGATATCTCTTCAACTCTGATTTCCTTTCTTTGGAGAGGGAAAGGGAAAATGAACAATTGTTCGATATTCAAATTGGTCATAGGGGAATGATTTGGTGTAGTAGAGACCAGAACTCTTCTCCGGTCCAGCATTAGGAAGACATTGCTTGTCTTCTCTACCTTTGGCATCTTTACCTTCCCCAATCCTGAACAGGTTTAGGTAGCTACCCACAGCTTGGATAGATTCAAGGCTGCACATACGAAGAAGTTTCAGTGAGCAAGATTTGAACCCGTGCAAACTGTACACTTAAAGTTTTATTTTCAAGCCAGATTAGAATCCTTGCAAATAACATACATTTTTGTGGGAGTCAGATTCAAACCTTTGCAGACCGCTGGCATAAAGTCTTTAGCGAGCAACATTGGAACGTGTGCAAACCCCACGCACAAGAGTCTTTTTGCGAGCCAAGTTTGAACCTGAGCGTGTAAACCAAATCACGTTTTCTTTTTGCTAGCCAGGTTCGAAACTGTGCAAATCCGCAAGCACAGATTTTTTTGAGCCAGGTTCGAACCTGTTTCAGTTTCAGTTTCAGTTTCATTTAACTGAAGATGACGTCTCCGTGTTCGGAACGAATTTCATATGCACTAACATCACAGGTACTGTGTGTACGGTGATCGTGGCATAAGCCTTAAGCCTGCACTTAAATCCATGAGCTGGCCAGGTCCTGAGGCCCTACCTAGACTAAGTTATACCTAGTCTATATTTCATACTGGTATTTTATCAGCCTGTCACTGGAATAATCTTGGTTGCATGTAAATGACATGTGTATCTGTGTATCTTACCTTCATCGAACCTGTGCGAATCTGTGCATCGGACTGGACTTTGAGAGCCGTACCTCTAGGCCACTTGGGTCTGTACAATGTATAATAATAATGGAATTGCTTTAATTTTCGTAGGTCATTTCCTGGCTGAGGCAGAACGAAGAGTTGCCTGATATACAGAAGCTGGCTCGTAGCGAGTTTCTGCTGGATATTGAGGAACAGACTCGACTTCAACTAGAGGAAGCGGCTGAAATTCAAAACGTGATTTGCCATGTCTTTTGTTGGAATATCTGTTGATAGAATGTCTTTATTTAGCGATGATTTCCTAATGTGTGTTTCTGTGTCTGTTTTTGTGTGTGCGAATTTGTGAATTCATGAGTGTGTTTGTGTGTATGTATGTGTGTGCGTGTTTGTGTGTGTGTTTGTGTGTGTGTGTGGTTATCTGCGTGTGTGTGTTCGTCTTTGTACATGTGTGTGTTCGTCTTTGTGTGTATGTCGTGTGTGTTGTGTAATTCATGATTATCCTTGTGTGGATGTGTAAATATGTGAAAAAATCTGACAGTTTTATTTGAGATATGTTTTAATTTTGTGTGTGCATGCACGTTTGTGTATCTGTATATTATTTATAGAAATAGAATTAAAGAAAAAGAATGAAACCAAAAATAGCAGAAGAACAATGTGGATTTGTTGAAGGGAAAGGAACTGTTAAAATCATATATATCCTAATAACTAGACTCTCATGGACAGATCAACTGAGTTTAATGATTCATATTCATATTTTCATGATCACGCCAAGGCTTTTCATCGGGTAAGACACAAAGAATTGATCAGCCAACTGGAAAAGCTCAGTATTGATGGAAAAGATGTAAGAATGCTAAGGAATACGTTTTGGGAACAAACAGCAATTAGAGTAGAAAATAATGTAAGTATTTTTCAATGTATTGAAAGAGGGATTAGACAGGGATGTGTTCTGTTACCAGATTTGTTTTCACTTTACTGCGAAACCATCTTGAGAAACCTAGAAGAATGCAGTGAGATAAAAGTTGGGGGAAACAGATAAATAATCATCGTTATGCAGATGACAGCGTTCTAACAACAGAAAACGAAAAAGAGCAACAAAATCGTGTGAATATAATAGAAATCGAGAGGCGAAATAAAGGGCTAGAGCTAAATAGTAAGGAGACACATGGTAATAAGTAAATAAAAAACAAACAAGAAATCCTTTCGTGTAAAACAACAGTAAATAGCCCAACATTAGGACATGTTGATAAGTTTAAATGTATGGGAAGAGTCATCTCATCAAACGGCAGATACACACTAAAATATCCAATAGAACTGGCTAAACTAAAAGAGCATTCCAAAAAATGAAAAGCGTTCTTATCAACAAATGCCTATAAATTCACATGTGGAAGAGAATTGTTCAGTGTTATATAGAACCAGTACTGTCATACGGATGCGAAGCCTGAACAATTAACAAGCAAAGTTAAAGCAAGATTGAGGCAGCTGAAATGTGGTTTCTAAGAAGAATGTTAAGAGTTCCATAGACAGCAAAGAAAACAAACGAGGGAGTCTTGGACAAAGCAAAAACAAGAGGAACATTAATCAATAAGGTCAAGAAAAGGTAAGCAACTTTTATAGGATATTTTATGAGGTGAGAGAAATTTGAGCACCGAGTCGTAAAAGGAAAGCAAAATGGAAAAAGAGCACCAGGTAGACCCAGGGAGAAAATAGTAGACAGTTTTGCAGTGTGGCAGTTTTGCAGTGTGGGTAGGGACAAAAGGGGTGGGACATATATTGCAGCGACAAAAGATAGATTCGTATGGAGGGCCATGATCGCCAACGCTATGCTGCAAGGCATATGAATATAATGATGATGGTACATATCTGTCTATCTATCTATCTATCTATCTATCTATCTATCTATCTATCTATCTATCTATCTATCAATCAGTCTATCTATCTATCTGTCTATCTATCTATCTATCAATCTATCTATCTGTCTATCTACCTGTCTGTCTATCTATCTATCTATCTATCTATCTATCTATCTATCTATCTATCTATCTGTCTATCTATCTATCTATCTGTCTATCTGTCTATCTATCTATCTATCTATCTATGTACCTGTCTTTCTTTCTGTCTATCTATCTATCTATATATCTATCTATCTATCTATCTATCTATCTATCTATCTATATCTATCTATCTATCTATGTACTGTCTTTCTTTCTGTCTATCTATCTATCTATCTATCAATCTCTCAATCGTTAAAACCGTTACAATAGCTCGAACATGGAGACATTGACAGGTGTGTGTTTTTTCATTGCCAGTTGAGCGAAGAGATTCTGAGTAAGAATGCGAATATGTGCTACGCTCGCGATCTCCTCAAAGAGGAGTGTTGGGACAATATGCTCGTCAAGGGCAGGTCACTCCAGGTTGGTAATCGGTTCAAGAGTTGCAACGTTTGATATTTAAGATATTTTAAAATGCAGTTTTTGTTTAGTAAGAAATATTAAACTTTATGTTTTTAAATGTTCATTAAGTGTTGTTCATTAAAGTTTACTTTTGCTTTGAAAGAATGAATCATTAATCTTTAGTTTTTCTGACAATGGATTTTAGCTCTGTAAGATTTATTTCATTCATTTTTACTTTTTTTTTAACAATGCACTAATGCTATGAAAGAATTCAATCTTTCTTATCTTTCGTTAATGCAGTTGTGCTGTTGTGGGATTATCAGTTATTTCCTTCACTTCTTCACTTCTTCTTCTTCTTGTTTTTTCTTTTTTGCTTTACTATTTATTTTTTTTTCGTTTTGATTTTTTCATCAAGCGCAAGTTACTTTTGGTAATCAACTGTTGTGTTGCATCGACGCACATTTACCACCTTATATTTTTACTATGTGATGTTCCTAACTGATTAATTCATTCTTTCATTCTTCCTCTTTTTGTGCTGCTTTTTCGTTTCATTGTTTTTGTTCTTGTTTTTTTTTTTCGTTGCTTTTTTTTTTCTATGAAGGACAGTTCAGTCTTGGTAATCAGCTCTGATCCTGTATCGCCGGATATTGATTACGATGTATTGTTGCTTTGTACGAAGTATTCATCAATTTATTCATTGCTCCGTTCTCCTCTTTTCTTTCTTTCTTTTTTCGATTTCTTTTTTAAAGAAAAGGAGATTATTTCATGTAACCGAAAAGGGAAATATGTATACGTACACGTGCGCGCGTGTGTTAGTGAACGTGTATGTGTGTGCGTGCGTGTGTGTGTGTGTGTGTGCGCGCGCGCGCTCATGCGTGTTTCTGTATATATATGACAAAAAAGTGTTATTAAGATTTTCAGCTCTTCGTGGATGGTTCTTTGTCATATCCGGATCAAATGTATGTATCATTGAGAAATTGCAAATGCGTAAGAGTGAAAGTCATGGCTTCCATTGTTAAGGTCACACGGAACCAAAAAAGATTAAAATTCGTCCTTTGTTTGGAGGGTGTGTGAGGAGCACTTGCTCGGAATATCGTAATTCTGTTCTCACTGTCTGCTATTGTCCTCGCTTTACATCAAGTTGTATTTCCGAGATATGTGATGGAAATGTATGTTTGGCTTGTTGAATAGAAGTTCATTGACCTCGGATCGTTTTCAAGGTCACTTGTGTTTTGTTTATCATGCACATGGCCAATTAGCCTTCTTGCCTTTTTAAAGTCTTGGTAAAAAATTGGGTGGCTTTGCACTGGAATCTCAATGGTAAATCCACTTTGACAAAAGAAAATATGGATATGAATGACCATGAATATGGGTACATGGCATAAAAGGAAGATTACCAGTATGGTTTGACCTTCCTGTGTCTTTATGTATCGACCAACCAGATACATCCATAATTAAACATTTTGCCTTTGTTTTTATCATTTTGTGTTTTTGATTTTTCGAAATCCAATTTAGTTTTGTCCGCTATGGGGATGCCATGGGTTCTTTCACTGTAAACAGTATCTCCACCTTCTGGAAATTCTGTTCTAGAAATTGCCTCATTTCTGTCAGTCTGTTTGTTTCTGCCTTGTTCCTTTGCTTTCTGTCATTTTTTCCTATCATTTTCTGCCTAGCTGGTCCATTGATGTGTATGTGATCGATAAAGTCTTATGTACGTTCTCTTAAGATTGATAATTGGGTACGTGCAGTTAGGTGCAATTTGGTTCTAGGGAAATGAGATATGAAGAAGCAATTTAAGGTAATTTAGGCCCGTTTTGATATATGTTTCAGCGTCCTTAACTGTGTTTAAATTTGCATTCAGGTATGTTTTTAAATCCCCTGTGTGATAAATTGGACAGAGTGGTCAACGCCAAGGGCATATCCTTAGATTATTTGCGCCAGTGTATTGATATGTGTACTTAATTTTCTTTTCTTCTTTTTCCGTGTTGAAGAAGTATGTTTTGAAATAGGTTATAGCCCTGATGTGGCTCTACGCAGTCGACTGGGCTTTTAAAAATAAAAATAACAGTAGAAAACAATATTTTATTTTTAGTTGTCATTGGCAGAGCTGTTTATTTTTTCTAAAGATTGACATTGATGTAGAAAAGTCTTGGTCAGGAATTCAGCATTACCAGACTGATTTCAAGAAACAACGAATGAACATATCAAATGACCAAAATGTAGCAACTGTGCCATTCTGAAGCTCTTTATTCATTTTGGGTGATAAAACCAGCAACACGCGTACACATGACCACATCAACGAAATATTTTCTGTTTTTCTTAGGGTACAACGGTAGCGGCCATTCATAAATGAAAAGACGCATTATATAAGACATCATACTTTTTTGGACGCCAGACAACAAATTCAAGATACAGTCATTTTGTGCTAATAGTGTCGTCTTCTTATAAAACAAAAATATGCATGTACAAACACAAATGCGCATCCGATCACTCATCTCACCCCCACCCACCCTCACCTTGCCTGCGCGCACATACTCACATGTAAAGAAAAACTAGCAGACAGACACAGTCGCACAAACACACACACACACACATACATATACACGTCTGTGTTGTACTCACATTTCGCACACACAAGCGTGCACGCACGCACGCACGCACGCATATACACATATGCACAGAAACACATATCAACATATATATACGCACACACCGACACACGTGCACACACAAAGGCGCACGCCTATACGAACACAATGCACAGTTATCGCTTTCTAGAAAAGAAATTGGGAAAGATAGTTGTTATGGTTTTTTGTTGTTGTTGTTGTTTTTGTTTTGTTATTCGAACAGTTCGGCAGCCTGTGAGATTCGCACGCAAACAGACCAGCACAGTTGTTTACAAGTTAACAAGAATCACCTGAACATACTGGATAGGACCCAGAACAACTATGCCTCACCACCAGCCAGAGAGTCATCTCCCTGTTCCCGACCCCACACGGTGGCCATTTCGTCAAGCAAAGTGGAGGGGGAGGGCTGTCTGTGCACTGTATGACCCATTCGGACTCACTCATCAGTTACCTTGTTTACAAGCCGAATGGTAGGTGGGGAGATGACAACCCCAGAGACATATAGCCACACATCCCACATCAGCCATTACTGGACCAAAAGAAAATTAAGAGCCCTTCTTAGCCTTACTCCGGGTCTTCATGTCTTCATCTCCCACCCAGCCACCAACTCGCGTAGCTGCCAGCTCTTAACTTAACCCCTTACTACAGTCCCAATACTTCGACAGTCGGAAGCTCTCAACGTTGTTTTACCATAACCACAGGGGGTATTTGTACAATCGCAAAAGCGGTCAAGCATGATTCTCCAGACGGAACCTAAACTACTTTTCAGCTAGTCTGACACGCTCCCAAAGGGATCCCAAGTTTGCCGTCTTTTCGGGTTGTCATTAAGGACTTTCCCTTCAGTCATGAGGTCTAATTCCCTGAAGCCAGCAGCCAAGCTTCATACCACTGTCCGGAAGATTACTCTACATCAGCCAGGCTTCCTGCCCATGAAGAGCAAGTGGAATTTCACTTGATAAATATGCTATGAATAAAAAAACATAAGCTCCACTGCAGCCTTCACTGATGACTTTTGCAGGCCTTCAATTCCGAACGGAATTTGACCAACTTCCCTCTGAAGGCGCGCAGCCGGGAGAATTTGAGCCGACTGAACATAGTGACCAAGCAACGCTTGATGGAAGTCAGAGAGTTGCAGGTCAGTTCCAGGACTTACATTAAATGTTCACATATATTTGCTTTGTTCAGAATCAATTCATGCTGTTAGTGTTACTTTTTCCCGTCTTTTTCCGAACTTCCTCACCACCTTAGTGGCCTTGACCCCACGCTGCTTATTCTGGTTCCCCGGCCCATCAACTACTCCAATTTATTTTGTCAAAGTCCTAGTGCGAGGAGGCCCATGGGAGCTAACGGTGTCAAGCCGCCATGGCGCAACTCCAGAGGAGACTTTGCACTGCTGCTGGGTCACTTCATTGGAGTTCAACAGTGTTTGTTTTGATCGAATTTGCTGAGGACACTGGTGACTAAGCCCCCTACTTAACGACAGTAATTGATTAGTTTCAAAGCCAGACCAAGTGAGAAATCCCCCCGGTGATGAAACCATCAATACTGCCCTCTGGCAACGGCGCTCAGGAACCGTTGTCACCCTAGACCTTTGGATTGAAGTCACTTCAGGCAAGGCAGCAGTAGAAGATAAGTAAACTGAGGTCACCACGAGACCAGGATGTGAAGGGCCACAGAATCTGGGACAGTTTTCACGATGTTATGATGATTGATGACTTCATGATGACAAAGATCATGGTCATAATGCTGTGGAATTCTATCCAGGATTAAGATTGCGTGACAGGCATATACTCTGTGCTTACTATCATAATATTTTCTGCCACCAACCAGGCCCCAGATATACAGAAACCTGCATTGTTGGACAGGAAATTTGAGCAACACTCTCAATGTCAAATCTATAAAGCGAATGAAACTCGACCCCAGTCTTCCCAACAAGCCATAACACGATCAGTTCTGGGTCGGAGCTTGTAGGGGCCGAAAATCCCCAACTGACGGGATTTCGAACCCACAATCTTCAAGACAGTAGTCAGTTGTGCTAAGCACTTCGCCATGTTGGCTGCTTGTTTTGTTGTTTGTATTGTTCGTGCTGTGGTTTGAGAGTACGCAGTTTTAAAAATAATGTCTATCATGACATTTTTGCTGCATAATTCGAGTAAATATTTAACAAACTGGATCCTTCTTTGCGCAGTCTTTTTCTTTCGTTTTATTTCCTGATAATGTTTTATAGCCTTTTTGTTGCTTTGTATACTACTTTATTATCATACCAGCCTGAACTTTATCGAGCGTGTGTTTTAAAAATATACGAATGTAAGCTACTTAGCTCTAGTTAACAAGTTAACACGAAACACCCCAACGGTGCGGATAGGACCCAGAGCACCAGTGCCTCACCACTTTCCCTACAATCACCTTCCAAGCTCCCGCCGCCACTCGATAGCCATTTCATCAATGCAAAGGAAAGCAGGGGGAGGGGTGGTGGTGGTGTCTTATCGTTGCATGAACCATTCGGACCCAATCATCAGTTACTTTGTTTCCGAACCGAATGGCAAGATGGGGGAGATGAGAACTCCCCGCCGGACATAGCCACACAACACGCACCAGCTAGGTCCAGCCCAGCCACCGGACGAAGAGAGAATGAAAGAGCTCTCTCTCGCCCCACTCAGGGCCTTCATCTCTCTTTCGGGCAGCTCACAGAGCTGCCGGCTCCTTTCCCCTTACCAGAGTCTCAACAGTTAGCAATCGGAAACTCCCAACGTTGGCTTACTTCGACCGCAGGGGTGTTTGAATGACGCGAAAGTGGGAAGACATGATGCTCCGGACACAGCCCATTTCGCTATTCAGCAGGGTCTGACAAGCCCCGAAAGGGAACCCCGGTTTGCCGTCTTTCCGAGCAGCCAGCAGGTCTGTCCTTGCGGTCATCAGGCCACGAACCAAAGTTAACAGGAAACACCCAGAGGGACCCAGAACACCACTCTCCGGACGCTCATCTTCCAAGCTTCCGACACCACTCGATAGCCATTTCGTCAAGCGAAAAAGGGGGAAACGGGCTGTCCGTGTGTCGCATGACGCGTTCGGACCCAGTCATCAAGTTACTTGTTTACAAACCTTTTGGCAAGGTGGGAGATGACAGACCCCGTGGCATAGCCACACAACGTGCACCAGCCAGATAAAGATCCTGTTTGCCAAGTGTATTGTTCCCATCAATGCATCCCAATGTCTACGATCGATTGATTAACTGATTGGTTGATTGATTGGTTGATTAATTGATTGGTTGATTGATTTTGATTGATATTGATTGATTGATTGATCGATTGATTGATCGATTGATTGATTGATCGATTGACCTGTCTTCTGCAGCAGTTAAGACAATAACACAACACAGTACTGTTTGATAATTTTTTATGTCAGCGGCTGCTAACAAAAACAAGCAATAAATAACAACGTCTGGATGCTGATTTAAGGCATTTTACTATACAAACGAGCATTTATAGACCCGAAGAAAAGAGATGTATATAAAAGAAACAGAAACATGACGATGATTAGAGGATTATCATTCACTGCTTGTTTTACAACAATAAGCACTATGCTGTTGTGGTTGACAGTAACGATCGTGTAGTTATGTTCATTAGCCTACCTATTTACCTTGTAGCTAATGACTACATGTATAACGAGCATGTACCTGCAATCATGAGCCTTTTGATTGAAGCCTGCCACACACAACAGTCTTGGTTTCTTCTGTTGCTGTGTCCCTAACAAAACTGCCTGTCTTTGACTTGGTTACTAACCCTGTGACCAACTCCCATGCTGGAGAACCAGTGGACTGCACTTTGTCAGGACTTTAACCTTCAACTTGTCTGGCTTGGATGTCCTTACCTGTAGCTGATGCTATCACTGGCATAGCTCCAGGGGTTCTTTTAACCTGTTCAGCCGAGATGTCCCTGCCAGCATAGCTCTAGGAGTCCCTTGGGCACGCAAGTTCCCCGACCACGAGTTGGCTATCTTATGGGCGCCTGTTTTTTTTAACAAGTGGATTAAAAAGAGTCTTTGTTCATTACTTTTATTCAAAATGTGAAAAGTGAGTAAGTAAGGAAGGAGAAAGTGAACAGCCAACATAAATGGTATCTGTTCAAAAAAAATTAACATGTCGAGGGTTTTATGCCAAAATGGTACAAAACTAAAGAAAAGAAGAAGGTAGGTATACCATTCCTGCATGTGAAATGTTCAAAGTTTTTACACATCGAAGTTTTTATACCACAATTACAGAAAACTGAACAAAGGAGACAGACGTACTATTCCTTCTTCAATCATGTTAATTGATAATTTGTTTACATATCGAGTTGTTTATGACAGGATGTTACATTAGTGAAGGAAGAAAGAAACCAGGGATATTATTATGGCAAGAAGCCCCCAAACTTGTTTGAGTCGTTTGACATGTTGTATTCATGCGCGTGCTGGTGTGTTGTTTGTCCCTACCTGCTGTGGATACACCCGAGACAGATCAGAAAGAAGGAAGTGGACATGCAACACTTGCTGAATGAGTCCTCTGTAAGTTACTAAGTTTAGCTGCATTTGGTTTGAAGACACCGCTGTAAGTGACTAAGTTTAACTGCATTTGGTTTGAAGACACGGCTGGAAGTGACTAAGTTTAGCTTCACTTCACTAAAGACACTGCTGTAAGTGACTAAGTTTAGCTGCACATGACTGAAGACACCTCTATAAGTGACAAAGTTAAGCCGCACTTGACTGAAGACACCACTGTAAGTCATTAAGTTTAGCTGCATTTAACTGTTAAGTTTAACTGCACTTTCATGAAGACACCGCTGTAAGTGACAAAGTTTAATTGCACTCGACTGAAGACACCGCTATAAGTCAGTAAGTTGAGCTGCACTTGACTGAAGACACGGCTGTAAGGCAGTAAGTTTAGCTGCACTTGACTGAAGACACGGCTGTAAGTCACTAAGTTTAGCTGCACTTGCATGAAGACACTGCTGTAAGTCACTTAGTTTAATTGCACTCGACTGAAGATACTGCTGTAGTGTAAGTCAGTAAGTTTAACTGCACTTGACTGAAGACACCGCTGTAAGTCAGTAAGTTTTATTACATTTCTTACATTTTTTTGTATGTCAATTTCTGTTGTTTTGTTTTCTTTCTTTTTTTTCCCCTTTTTTTTCCCGTTGGCTGGCTTTGTTGATTACGCCATGGATCAAGATCTTATATCTCGAGTTAACAAGATTTTACATATCGACGTTTTCTTGCCAGAAGGGCGCAACAAGAAGATCAAAGGAGGCATGGATACCCAGCCTGCGATGCAAATTCTGGCCTAACACTGCACGCATTAATGCACAGATCATTCTAGAGGTGTCAGCTTTGTGTTTGATCGGTCCCCTTGTCCACTTTCAGAATTTGAAGGCCTTGCCAGCACGTTGGATTATGTGCAGGCTCAAGGAGTCTGCCAGACAGTTACTGGCAGATATGCACGGAGGGCATATTTGGAGGGTTATCTGCCAGAACGGTGTATGTTGAAAAACAATTGCACCATTTTTTGTCGGAAAGCCTTGAATTACGAAACTGATTGAGTGTTATGAATCCCCCTTGAAAAAAAGAAAAACATCAACAAAAAAATCAATCCCTCTTGAAAAAGATCCCGCTTGATCAAACTCTCAACTTGAAGTAAATCAGCATGGCTGGGATTTGTTTATCTGTTGGCTTGTTTGATTGCTGGATTGATTATTGTTCTTTCTAGCTGAGCAGGATTGAGTTTCTTCGTTAAGGCATTATTTTATTTACATTCTGCATTCTGAACTTCTTTCTTTCTTTTGTTTATTGTCTTTCTAGCTGAGCAGATTGAGTTTCTTTGTTAAGGCATTATTTATTTACATTCTGCTTTCTGACTTCTTTCTTTCTTTTTTGTTTATTGTTCTTTCTAGCTGAGCAGGATTGAGTTTCTTTGTTAAGGCATTATTTTATTTACATTCTGCTTTCTGAACTTCTTTCTTTTTTTTGTTTGTTATTGTTCTTTCTAGCTGAGCGGATTGAGTTTCTTTGTTAAGGCATTATTTATTTACATTTGCTTTCTGAACTTCTTTCTTTTTTTTGTTTGTTTATTTTCTTTCTAGCTGAGCAGGATTGAGTTTCTTTGTTAAGGCTTATTTTATTTACATTCTGCATTCTGAACTTCTTTCTTTTTTTTTTGTTTATTGTTCTTTCTAGCTGAGCAGGATTGAGTTTCTTGTTAAGGCATTATTTTATTTACATCTGCATTCTGAACTTCTTTCTTTTTTTTATGTGTCCGCTGGTACCATTATGGATGTCGTGGAGAGAAGGAGCTGACGGTCAGTAAGCTGCTGAAAGTGCGGAACATGTGACGTGAAAGTCTGCGTCACATCGTTGTCCAGGTCTTCTCTGATTTTCAACCCTTACTCCCTGCGGCCTGTTTTGTTCTCTTGATAGAACCGAGGACTCAGGGTCTGATATTTCGAGTTCAAGACCAGCCTATAATATTAAAAAAAAACTGGTCTGTTTCCATCATTCTATATCTGACAGCTTAGTGTTTCACAGATCGCTGTCACTGTTCCCCATTTCAAAACTTTACCAGTGCATAGGGTTGTACACAGACTCATGAAGTGCGCTAGATATTGCTGGCAGATTTGGATGGAGCGCATATGGAATCGTACTAGTGAGATGAATCCGTCTTGAACAAACACTACACAAACTCCAAACTCCTTGGTCTGCCTGTCATCTTGAATCCAACTATAATTTTGTTGTATGCTTGTTGAGCCAGCTGGTGAAGTCGTGTGTTCTGGTCAAATTAACGAAACCTGTTACAAGCATAATTCTTTGTTGATGAATGTGACGGTGAGAAACGTTCGTACCAACAAATGCCTATCAATTCACATCAGGAAGAGAGTTCTTGAGAGTTAATAGAATCGATGCTGTTGTACGGTTGTGAGGCGTGGGCAGTCAACACGCAAAGTCAGAACAAAATTGAGGCAACTGAAATGTGGTTTCTAAGAATGATGTTGAGAGTTCCATGGACAGCAAAAAAAAACAAACACCAAACGAGACAGTCTTGATGGAGGCAGACACAAGAAGATCATTAGTAAAGAAGATTAGGAAAAGACAAGCAACATTTATAGGCCATTTTATGAGGAAAGAGAAATTAGAGCACATGGTCACAACAGGAAAGCTGGAGGGAAAGAAAACACCAGGTAAACCCAGGGAGAAAACTATTGGACGGACTTGCAGAGTGGCTGAGGACAGAGAACGTGGGAGATGTACTTGCAGCGACATGGGACAGATTCATATGGAGGGCCATGATCGCCAACACCATGCGGCAGGGCACATGATGCAGCGACATGGGACAGATTCATATGGAGGGCCATGATCGCCAACACCATGCGGCAGGGCACATGATGATGATAATGACGGTGGCTTGTTTGCTTGCGCCATTTCTCCGATCTTGGTGTTTCTGATCACTTTACGTCTGGTGATGTTGGAAGCCTTCCTTAAACAACGCATCCCGCCGGTAATAATTCTGTGCTCCGGGGGCTTGGTCAGGATTCAGCTGATGTCAGGATAGGGATGAAAAGTATGCTGAATTCCTGATGTAAAGTATCATGTCTGGGATTTTGTTTATCTCACTGTTTCTTTTGTTTGTTTGTTTGTTTCTTTATCGCTTGGTTTTATCAAGGTTGGTTGAACAGTATTGGAAGTCATATAAATCTGAAGGTGTTTTATGGCATTTTAAAATCTCTGTTTAAAAGATGACGGATTGGGGTAAGCGTTGGTTGATACTGACCCGAAGAAAACGCTTTGTGCGCGTGTACAGGTGTGTGTGTGTGTGTGTGCATGTGTCTGTGTTTGTGTGCATGTGTCTGTGTTTGTGTTTGTTTTGATATTGACCTTAAAAAAGCTTTGTGTGTGTGTGTGTGTGTGTCGGTATTGACCCTAAAAAGCTTTGTGTGTGTGTATATGTGGGTGTGTTTGTGTGAGTGTGTGTGTGTGTGTGTGTGTGTGTGTGTGTGTGTGTTGTGTGTGTGTGTGTTGTGTGTAGATTTTCCAGTTTAGATGCTTAGTGTTGACTGGTTTTTACAGTATTGTTTCTCATTAATACACGTCAATTGATGGTGGCTGATTGGTGACTGTCAGGATCTGTTGGATGAGATGGAAAATGAGGACAGCAAGAATGACAAAGAGCACCCCTCCATCACTGGCGGTCTTGGTGAGTGGCCATGCTGGGGATTCTGTGATGGGGAAGTTTAAAGTGTGTGTGTGTGTGTGTGTGTGTGTGTGTGTGTGTGTGTGTGTGTGTGTGTGTGTGTGTGAGTGAGTGTGTGAGTGTGTGTGAGTGAGTGTGTGTGTGTGTGTGTGAGTGTGTGTGTGTGTATGTGTGTGTGTGTGTGTGTGTGTGTGTGAGTGAGTGTGTGAGTGTGTGTGTGAGTGTGTGTGTGATGTGTGTGTGTGTGTGTGTGTGTGTATTCAGTTTGGGTTTTGTTACGATATCTTCACTGCGCTCAGAAAATCCCATATATGCAGTAATATTTCCGTGAAATGAAAAAAAGTTATTGGGAAAGGGAAAAGAGGAAAGAAAAGGTGACAGTTGTAAATCCACCTATGAGACACGGTAGGAGAACTGATGTGTAAACCGAGGGGGAAATTATGCAAAATAAGAAAATGGAATTTTATCTTTGAAGAAAAGTTGGGTCATCAACAATTCTTTCCGTGAAGAAAAGTTGGATGATTAAGAATTCTTTCCGTGAAGAAAAGTTGGATTATCAAGAATTCTTTTCGTGAAGAAAAGTTGGATTATCAAGAATTCTTTCCGTGAAGAAAAGTGAAATCCTCCGGAATTCCTTCTATGTACAAACATCCAATTACCAAGTTGCAGCTGCGTGACTTGTTTCTGCAAGCCGTCTGGACAAGGTGCAGGACTGTTCTCCGCAAAAAAACAAAAAACAAAAACAAAAACAAAAACAAAACAAAACAAGAGAACAAGCTGTTTTGTTTGTGAAAGACTCGTACACTCTATCCTGCATGGGGTAACTATGTGTAGATGAAGTGGAGTGTATGGCCCACTGGTTAAAGCATCTACCTAGAACGCGAGAAACCTGGGTTCGATTCACGAATTGGATAGGGACTTCTCCCTCCTTTAATAGATCTGAAGTGGTCTAGACGCTGAGTTTTTAAACGTGAAACCTGAAAATACTTTATCACTTAAGGAAAGTAGTATTTGGTCCCACTGGACCTGTCTAACAGCTAGTCCATACTACTTTACATGTATAAGTGTATGAAAAAAAAAGCAGATGAACTATAAGTATAACACATACAAATAAGAGAATTTATAAAATTACATCGTAATTAAATACTGAGACGATAAACGGAAATCCCGTGTGCAGCACGCATTCGGTGCACGCTAACGATTCCATGCCAGTTCAGAAGTTGTCTCTGACAAAAATTCTGTAGTAAAAAAAAAAAAAAAAAAAAAAATCCACTTTCACAGGATAAACAGTAATACATTAAACAGAGGAAAGAAAAAGTGGTTTCCGCTCTGTGGTAACATATTTTCCAAAACAACAGCAGCCAGAATTGCACATGGTGAATCCATTTTGACAAAAGAGGGAATAAATACAACAGAAACAAGGATGTTTTGTGGTGGTTTTCAAGTGTGTTTTACTAGGTGTTTATGCACAGTGTTTTCAAAGGCAAAAGAAATTGAGACTCTTGTATTAGAAATAAAGGGCTGGAGTTAAACAGCAAGAAGACTAAGTCATGGTAATCAGTAAAAAACAAGAAACCCCTCAAACAAAATAGCAACAAATGGCACAACATTGAGACCAGTTGATAACGGAGATGCACATTAGAAATCGCCTGCAGAATCGGCCAAGCTAAAACAGAATTCAAAAGAGGGTTGAAGATGTACTTGCAGTGACAACAGATAGATTCGTATGGAGGGCCATGATCGCCAACGCCATGTGACGGGGGTACATAATGATGGTGATGATGATGATGATAATGATGACGTAAGCAGGCAGTGGGAATGGTGCACGTGTGTTGCCTTTGTTTGCAGGGAATTTTTGCGGGGGCAGGAACAAGCTGTTCTACAGTCAATTCGAACTAAATTTACGGCATCAGAAAATCAGGCAGATTATATTTTTGGAGGTAGGATTTTTGTGTGCTGTTGTTTTTTTTTTTTCAGCGTTGCAATTTTTATGCGTTATGCAGGTTGTTTTGTCCACACTGTGAGGCTGATAGTAGGAGGCTGATAGTCTGCATACTCTGTCTTCAGTATAAACAGTATTCTCACCTTCTGGAAATTGTATGCTAGAAATTTCCTCTTTTTTGTCATTCTCTTTGTTTCTTTCTTCCTCCTCTGCTTTCCATCATTTGTTCCTATCATTTTCTGCCTTTCTGGTCCATTCATCTGTTTATGCTCGATAAAATCTTACATACTTTCTCTTAGGATTGATAATTGGGTACATGTATTAAGTGCATTTTTGGCTCTAGGGAAATGAGAAATGTGGAAGCAATTTTGGGTAATTTAGGCCCGTTTTTAGTTGCTTTAGTGTCCTTAGTTATGTTAAAATTTGTATTCAGGTATGTTTTTTTAAATCCTCTGTGTGATAAATTTGACGAAGTGGGCAACACCAGGGGCATTTATTTAGATTATGTGCACGAATGCATTGATATGTGTACTTAATTTTCTTTTTATTATTTTTCTGTTGAAGAATTGTGTATGTTTTGAAACGGTTGTAGCCCTGATAAGGTTGCACGCAGTCGGCTGGGCTTTGAACAAAAATAACAGTAACAGTGGGCGTGCATACTGGGTGTTTTCATGTTTCCATAAGCCATCAGGTTTTGACATAATTTACAAAATGTTTAATGAGCTTGTTTGATGTTCTGTACTCGAATACAATCGAATTGAGTTCAGATGCTAACAGGTTTTCACAAATATTGACCAAGGAGGAGGTAGCAAAACAGGATCGAATCCCGACTTTCCGATTGGAAATCCGACGTCTTACCCACTTGACTATCGCACCCGTCACTAACGGTATGAATGGCATGTTATTGTTGTGGATTTAATTCTGCAAGCTACAAAAGCTTTTGCAGGAGTGGATGGGCAATGTATGCAGTGTGGTGATCAGAAATGTTCACAGTAAACCTCGAAGTTGTACAGATCCATTGTCAGTTAAGTGTTCTGGTGAGGCATATCGAAGGTAAAAAATGTCCCATGACCCTGAAGTGGTGTGGATTTCAGATGATAGAGGGTTGAACTTTTCTTGAGGGCCAGCATTATGAGGGCAGT
>CM060307.1:18815502-18825502 GCA_030674185.1 Monoplex corrugatus
GTGAGGTTGTAGGAATGAAGAAGCACAGAGGTTGTAGGAATGAAGAAGCAGTGAGGTTGTAGGAATGAAGAAGCAGTGAGGTTGTAGGAATGAAGAAGCACAGAGGTTGTAGGAATGAAGAAGCAGTGAGGTTGTAGGAATGAAGAAGCACAGAGGTTGTAGGAATGAAGAAGCAGTGAGGTTGTAGGAATGAAGAAGCACAGAGGTTGTAGGAATGAAGAAGCACAGAGGTTGTAGGAATGAAGAAGCAGTGAGGTTGTAGGAATGAAGAAGCACAGAGGTTGTAGGAATGAAGAAGCAGTGAGGTTGTAGGAATGAAGAAGCACAGAGGTTGTAGGAATGAAGAAGCACAGAGGTTGTAGGAATGAAGAAGCACAGAGGTTGTAGGAATGAAGAAGCACAGAGGTTGTAGGAATGAAGAAGCAGTGAGGTTGTGGCAGTGAGGTTGTAGGAATGAAGAAGCAGTGAGGTTGTAGGAATGAAGAAGCAGTGAGGTTGTAGGAATGAAGAAGCAGTGAGGTTGTAGGAATGAAGAAGCAGAGAGGTTGTAGGAATGAAGAAGCACAGAGGTTGTAGGAATGAAGAAGCAGTGAGGTTGTAGGAATGAAGAAGCAGAGAGGTTGTAGGAATGAAGAAGTAGAGAGGTTGTAGGAATGAAGAAGCACAGAGGTTGTAGGAATGAAGAAGCAGAGAGGTTGTAGGAATGAAGAAGCAGAGAGGTTGTAGGAATGAAGAAGCAGTGAGGTTGTAGGAATGAAGAAGCACAGAGGTTGTAGGAATGAAGAAGCACAGAGGTTGTAGGAATGAAGAAGCAGTGAGGTTGTAGGAATGAAGAAGCAGTGAGGTTGTAGGAATGAAGAAGCAGAGAGGTTGTAGGAATGAAGAAGCAGAGAGGTTGTAGGAATGAAGAAGCAGATATCTTTACTTTCCCCATGGTCATTATGTGACCGAGTAGATTGATGTCCTATAGTACGTTTGTTTTCATCATGGCGGTAGGAGTTGATGTGCAGATTTACCTGTGACTGCTTTTGTCACTCATGCTTTTGTGAAGCGCTTAGGGCTTTTGTGAGATAAAGCGCCGTACTAGGAGGCATTATTATTATTATTATTATTATTATTATTATTATTATTATTATTATTATTATTATTATTATCATAATTGTTGTTGTTGTTGTTATCATCATCATCATTGTCGTCGTCGTCGTCGTCATCATCATCATTATCGTCGTCGTCATCGTCGTCATTGTTGTTGTTGTGTTGGTAGTAGTAGTGGTACACACACACACACACACACACACACACACACACACACACACACACACACACATACACACACACACACACATGACGCTTATCACAGAATAGCCTCGCCCTCTACCATTGAGATCTGCTTCGATTCAAGATATTGTTATGGATTCATGATCGCATTATGTATTAATGCAACTTTATATTAAGAGAGGATTTACGCAGTAAGAATAGCTACTATTCTTTTAAATCTGAAGCTATGTTATGTCCTATGAAAAGACATTGCATGATGTGCGTTCACATATTGGTTTGCAAATGAAGCCGGTACTCGTAGGTGTAGTTGGTTTGTATAAGCTTGCAAGAGCTTTAAGTTTCATATAAAGATTTGATATGCAGAGCTTCGCTTTAGTATGTTTCTTCTGTTATGTTACACACTAAAATCTGTTGACATTTTTTTCGGTGATGAAGCCGTCTGTGTGTTCATATGTATGTATTAATTTATAAAAGTCAAAAAGAGTTTGGCATCTGTTTATGTGATGACTTTTATGAAAGCATTGTCTTTGTTCTTGACTGACTCAAGAGTGTTTGCCATCTGTTTATGGGATGACTTTTATGAAAGCATTGTCTTTGTTCTTGACTGACTCAAGAGTGTTTGCCATCTGTTTATGGGATGACTTTTATGAAAGCATTGTCTTTGTTCTTGACTGACTCAAGAGTGTTTGGCATCTGTTTATGTGATGACTTTTATGAAAGCATTGTCTTTGTTCTTGACTAATTTAACAAGAGTGTTTGGTATCTGTTTCTGTGATGACTTTTATGAAAGCATTGTCTTTGTTCTTGACTGACTCAAGAGTGTTTGGCATCTGTTTATGGGATGACTTTTATGAAAGCATTGTCTTTGTTCTTGACTAACTCAACAAGAGTGTTTGGCATCTGTTTATGTGATGACTTTTATGAAAGCATTGTCTTTGTTCTTGACTAACTTAACAAGAGTGTTTGACATCTGTTTATTGATGACTTTTATGAAAGCATTGTCTTTGTTCTTGACTGACTCAAGAGTGTTTGGCATCTGTTTATGTGATGACTTTTATGAAAGCATTGTCTTTGTTCTTGACTAACTCAACAAGAGTGTTTGGCATCTGTTTATGTGATGACTTTTATGAAAGCATTGTCTTTGTTCTTGACTAACTCAACAAGAGTGTTTGGCATCTGTTTATGTGATGACTTCTATGAAAGCATTGTCTTTGTTCTTGACTAACTCAACAAGAGTGTTTGGCATCTGTTTATGTGATGACTTTTATGAAAGCATTGTCTTTGTTCTTGACTAACTTAACAAGAGTGTTTGACATCTGTTTATTGATGACTTTTATGAAAGCATTGTCTTTGTTCTTGACTGACTCAAGAGTGTTTGGCATCTGTTTATGTGATGACTTTTATGAAAGCATTGTCTTTGTTCTTGACTAACTCAACAAGAGTGTTTGGCATCTGTTTATGTGATGACTTTTATGAAAGCATTGTCTTTGTTCTTGACTAACTCAACAAGAGTGTTTGGCATCTGTTTATGTGATGACTTTTATGAAAGCATTGTCTTTGTTCTTGACTAACTCAACAAGAGTGTTTGGCATCTGTTTATGTGATGACTTTTATGAAAGCATTGTCTTTGTTCTTGACTAACTCAACAAGAGTGTTTGGCATCTGTTTATGTGATGACTTTTATGAAAGCATTGTCTTTGTTCTTGACAAACTCAACAAGAGTGTTTAGCATCTGTTTATGTGATGACTTTTATGAAAGCATTGTCTTTGTTCTTGACTAACTTAACAAGAGTGTTTGACATCTGTTTATGTGATGACTTTTATGAAAGCATTGTCTTTGTTCTTGACTAACTCAACAAGAGTGTTTGGCATCTGTTTATGTGATGACTTTTATGAAAGCATTGTCTTTTTTCTTGACTAACTCAACAAGGAATGTGCATAGGAAACAGACGTCTGAATGGCGTGTAGGTAGAAGTTGCCTTATGACTCCAAGGTGATAGAGACCTCAATTTTTTTTTTTGGGGGGGGAGGCATCCTTATGAGGGCGGTGCTCATCTCCTTTCCTTCGATGCCTTACCTGTCCAACCCCTTAACAGAGTCAATGTGCCTATTCACAGCCAGGTGAACTTGGCACAGTCTTTTTTTTCAAGCCAGACACGAACCTGTGCAGTCAAATTGGGAGGTGGGAAGTCACCCCACGCCACCCAGGCCACTCATCAGACTGGACATGGTGCGTTAGGAAGATCACAGTTATGTACAAGAAGCGTCAGGGGGAAGGAAGAGAATGATGGGTGCGGATTAACAAGGTCTTTCCTGTCTTCATTTTTTTCAGATAAAGGCAGAAAAATGTCTTTCGCCAAGTGAGCTGAAGCAGCTGGAGAAAGAGAGGAAAGCTGAAGAAGAACGGCTACTGAAACAACAGGAAGACAACCAGAGACAGAGGGCGTTGGACTCGATGATGGGAGGGGTGCTTGAAATACGTAGAGAGGATGAATTGAAGAAGGTTGTGTAGTGAGCGTGTGTGTGTGTGTGTGTGTGTGTGTGTGTGTGTTGTGTGTGTGTGTGTGTGTGTGTGTGTGTGTTTGTGTGTGCATGCGCGCGTGTGATGTATGTGTGTGTGTGTGTGAGTTTGTGTGTGCATGCGCGCGTGAGTGTGTGTGTGTGTGTGTGTGTGTGTGTGTGGTGTGTGTGTGTGTGTGTGTGTTTGAGAGAGAGAGAGGGGTAACATAAAGTTTATTAATGCTAGGCATCCGGGGTGAGAATTTTAAGCCTTGCGCAAATAATTCTATAATTCTATATACTAGCTGTTCGTAAGGACATGCTCTTCTTTGGCAGATGTGTATGTTAGTGTGTGTGTGTTAGTGTTTGTGTGTCTGTGTTAGTGAGTGTGTGTTAGTGTGTGTGTGTTTGTATGTATGAATGTGCAAGTCTGTGCGAGAGAGAGAGAGAGAGAAAGAATGACAATGACTGTGACAATGATACTTTATTTTCCAAGGATTGAAGTTACTAACTTAAGGCCATTTTTCAAAGTTGTCGTTCCTGAACTACACATATACTTAAGAACGAAAAATACTGAAAAACAAAAACATCAGTAAGTCAACAATAATGAAGAAATGATACACAAAGAAATCAGAGTAAGAGAAAAGAGAGAGAGTGAGGGAAAGTGTGTGTGTGTGTGTGTGTGTGTGTGTGTGTGTGTGTGTGTGTGTGTGTGTGTGTGTGTGTGTGTGTGTGTGTGTGTGTGTGAGAGAGAGAGAGAGAGAGAGAGAGATGTTTATTTTAACCAGGTGTCGTTACGCAAGGTCTTTTCATCAGTGTTGTTGTCGTGCAGGATATACCGGTACCAGCCTTCATGCAGCAGAAGGAAAAATCGGAGTGGACAGAGGAGGAGCGGAAACTGTCCAAGGAGTACAAAATCAAAGTGAAGGAGCTTAATGAAGAGAGGGAGAAGTTCAGAAAGGTGAGCCGTCTGTCTGTCCGACTGAATGAAAATATCCAGCCAGCCACTCACCACACTTATGGAGTTTGGAGTTTGGACTGTTCTTTTTTCCAAGAGACATTCATCGCTCTCACATGATTTCATTGTATGCGCTTCACCCAGTTTCAGTTTCAGTTTCTCAAGATGACGTCTCCGCGCTCGGAAAGAACTCCATGTGTTCTAACGTCACAGGTCCCATGTGTATGGTGATCATGGCACAAGCCTTAAGCCTGCACATAGACTCATGAGCTGGCCAGGTCCTGAGGCCTACCTAGACTATGTTTTACCTAGTCTATAATTTATACTGGTATTGCTCCACCCAAGTCTGCAAGTATTTCTCTGGCAGATCTTGAGCTTGCAGTTGTGTTGATGATAGCGGCGAACAATTGTATCCACTCATCGACCCGTTGGCCAAAATACTCTTGATGGGAGCAGAATGGCTCAGACGTTCGCCTGCCGATAACTAAACTCGAGGTTCCAGGGTTCGCTCCACGTTGAGGCCCCGAATTTACTCCTCAGTTTGATCGGAAAACCGAACTATATGTCTAATCCTTCGAAAGGAGACAAAAAACGAGTCGGACCCGTGTGTCATCTGGCCTGCGCATGCTAAAGATCCTCGACAGTTGAAAATCATGAAGAGTAGAGCATGCGCTGGTCTTCCCTGGTATAGAACATTGTAGAGATAGATTATAGGTTAATATCCCAGGTCCCTGCTCTAGACGGCCAATTAGCCTTCTTGCTTTTCTAAAGTCTTGGGAAAAAAATGGGTGGCGCTGCACTGCGGCGACGCGTTCACAACAGGAAAAGCAGTCCCAGTTTCACATAGTAAATCCGCTGTGAGAAAAGAAATAAATATGAACAAGAATATGAACATGAATACGAATATGAATATGAATATGAATAGCGGTTAAAGCACTCATCCCAGATGCTCGGGTTTTGCACGATTAGGCAGGGTTGCCAAATGGACGGGTGACCAGATGCGTGTCCTGACGTGAAACCATCAACCCAGCTGTAAATGAGTAACTGGCCCGTTTAGGAATGTGGAATGTAAATAAGCACAGAAAAGGAGATTGGCTTTCGCCGAGAAAAATGGAGACATCGATAGGTTCACTCGTCACTCAGGATGTGGGAATTGGTTTCTCTTTTCCTATTTTAACTTACTTTGGTGAAAAATGATGACAATCCTTCCCGTAAAATATATCTAAAAACTAGAAATGTCATGCATTACAGCTTTATTTAATACAGGACACAAACGTTTACATTACAGCTTTATTAAACACACGACACTGAGAACTGGTTCGTTTGTTTTATTTTTTTCCGGCAGTGATAATTTACTTGTACTGTGTTTCTGTGCGTACACCAACATTGGAAATGTTTACGTTTATATACAGAATTAATTCCAAAATGAAATCACTTTATGAAGTCAGCTGAACTGTAAATCCTCCAAATAAGACGTGTTTTAGATGCCTTCTGTTCTTGCATAACTAGACAAGATGTGTATTTCCATGATACCAGTAATTTTAAATGAAACTGTGCTGGTTGATGATCATCATCCAAATTGAAAATAAGAAAATTTTATTGAAATTTCAACGCATGAGTATGCATTCATGCGTGTATGTGCATGAGAGAGAGAGCATGTATGTGTGTGTGTGCTAACGTTTGAGTGTGTGCGTGTGCCCTTGTGTATGTGTGTGTGTGAGTACATGTATATATATATATATATATATATATATATATATATATATATATATATATATATATATATATGTGTGTGTGTGTGTGTGTGTATGTGTGTGTGTGCGCGCACGCGCCTGTTTCTGTATAGCAACTGGACGCAGAGCTACGGAAACTGCAAAAGAACATTGCCGAAATCATGTCATCCTTTGACGAAACATTGAATGAACTCTTCCAGAGAAAGATAACGGTCACCATAGCAGTCTTCCAGGTTAGTTTTGAATATTGGTAACGTTCAGACGTGTTACCAAGGAACGCAGCTGTTACACGCTATGTAAAAAAACACTTACATATACAGGTATGCTCACGCAGGTAACACACACGTCATATGCAAACTCTGTTTCACGCTTCGCATACACCGCATGTGATTATATACTCATAGAAGCATGCATGTACATGCATACTGCCTTACACGCTTACAGACAGACACACACACAAACAACAAACACACGCACACGAACACAGGCATACACACATATACACATACACGCACACAAACACAGACATACACACACAGAGTGCGCGCGCGCGCACACACACACACACACGTACACACACACGCGGCAAAATCAATTTGAACTCTGATATAGTATTTAATACAGTTATTGTACAAGTGTACAGTTAGTAGCAAATGCCATCTGTGTCAGTGCAACCGTGCACACACGTATGCCTGCATATATTTACACACACGTTTACACACACATACACACACACACACACACACACACACACACACACACACACACACACACACACATGCACACACACACACACACACACACACACACACACACGCATACGCATACACACACGCGCACACACACACACAGAGTACAGATAAGAACAAAAGAGCTGTGATAGGGTTATTGTACAGTCATTATTAAAATGTATGCCTGAAAATCAAATGTCATCAATATTGAAGTGATACGACATTAAAAAGCAGATCACGTTACTACAACGTTTTCAGACAGTCAGTTCTAGAGGTTGACAAGTAAATGCTACAGTATGTATGTATGCGCTTTGTAGACTTAAAGAACAGACGTCTTAGACGGCAGGTGTCTGAGCAAAGTGCTTTATGTATATCTCTCTCGGACATGGGATCAGTGAGTATATGCGGAACAACAATTTGATGGGCTTGGAGGAACCGCTGTTGGAAACTGAAACTACGTCAGTTTGCCTGGTTTGATCACGTCACCCATCACGACACAATTCTCATGACCGTGTACCCATGGAAATGGCCAGCCGCCAAGGTCGACAGAAGAAGACCCCAGGTGGAAAGTCTCAAAAGACTGGACTAGCTCTGCATGCCTGTTTTTGCAGGTAGAGATAGAAAAACCTGTATGTTGCTCCATCCTGTTAATATTCCCCACCCCCCCCCCCCCCCAACGATTACGCTGGTTGTGAGACAAGAAGATGGGTGAATAAGCTTGTACTGTGCTTATTGCATTGCAGGAACAGCTGAAAATTCAGCGTCTTCGTTCTTCACTGTTGAAAGAAGAAGAGCTGATGACCTGGGAAAATGAACTCACCTTTAGGGTGGACCGTGAAAAAGCTCGCAAGGTAACTGTCTGCAATTGCATTTGTTCTTCGTAAAACAAATGGGGGATAGCCAGGAAGGACTAAGGCTGTGATGTGTGGTGTATTGTATGTGTGTAGTATGTATGTATGTATGTATATATGTATGTATGTATGTATGTATGTATGTATGTATGTATGTATGTATGTATGTATGTATGTATGTATGTATGTATGTATGTGTGTAGTATGTATGTATGTATATATGTATGTATGTATGTATGTATATGTGTATGTATGCATGCATGCATGCAGTATGTATGTATGCATGTATGTATGTATGTATGTATGTATGTATGTATGTATACGTATGTCTGCCGTTTCATGTGTTCTTCGTAAAACATGATGACTGTTTTGTACTACCTACTCAGCATAACGTCCCCTACCGGATGAAGGTGCTCCAGTTGACCCCCTGTTTACGTTCGTTTATGAAGTTTCTTTTCGTGTGTCTGGCCATGATTTACTTGGGATGATACGATGGTAGTTTCCCGTTGACTTCCATCGGTTTTTGTATGGACTGTCCCCAACCTTTGCTGTTTCCACAACTACCTATATGGCAGTGGGGGGGGGGGGGGGGTTGGTGATTTTCTGTGAGGGTTTACTGCCTTAGCCCTGGTTTCTCCCGAGACAACCACAAGGCAGTGGCGCTGTTTTTCCGAAAGTTGGGGATCTGGTTATTGGGCATCAGGGCATGTCCACACGCCGGTGGGCCTGGGTGTGGCACGTGTAGGGGCCAGACCTGCTCCGGGTCTGACTGCCTCGATGACATGTTCTTAACTTTAGAGGACCGTGTTTATTTGTTTATCCATTCATTGATCTAAATATAAATATGTGACCTCCCACCACGAAATCAGTCTTAACTCGCAGTCAGTCGAACAGCACTAGGAGCTGAAAAGGTGACTGAGGGTCTATCTGGGGTGTTTTGACTTTTTCTCAAAATTGATTTCTGTAGACTATAATCTATCCCCCACAGAAACTGTTTTTTTGAAAAAATATTATTTATCAATTTAAATCGGTATTCTAATGCACTGATCGCAGCAGAAAGAACGCAATTTCCTACCAAAAGTACCTTTTTTTGTCTCTTATTATGAGCCGTAACCTGTACAGTACCCGCACATGTAATGTACTGATGGAAAGCTCTTTGGTGCACCTTTCAGATAATGACAGCGAAAATTAGAAACAAACTGGGTCAAAGCCACCAAATAAAGAAATTTAAGGAAAATGTGTAGGAGAGCACACAAAAACTTTAGAGGCCGTATTCTCAAAATGGCCATCATACAACTTAATGACTTTAACCATACACAACTTCTAAATTTTTTTGAGTACAAGCTTTATTCAAGTACCAAAATACACTGTAATCAGTAGAATGTACACTTTCCAGTGATATGTATATCTCAAAATGCCCAAAATGCTAGTTAAGACTGATTACCTGGTGGGGGGTCACATATGTGTGATTGAGGGGCCAGACCTCCTCCGGGTCTGACTGCCTCCATGACTTGTTCTTAACTTTAGAGGGCCGTGTTTACATGTATTTGTTTATCCATTCACTGATTTAAATATGAATAGGTCTGCTTGAAATTACCAAAAGCCAAAAATGCACAAAACAATTCTTAGACATGACACTAAGTCTGCAGTTAAAAACTCGTTAAAGAGGCATTCATCGTATTGGGACAACTCCATATACAGTGAATACACTTCTTCCAGATCTGCCAGCAGTGATGTGACAGACCCATTAAGCCTGCACAAAACCCTATGTACTGACGAGGCCTTGAAACGGGAAGGAGAAGGAGACCTGTGAAAAACTGACACTAACAGAATGACTGGAGCATTAATATTGGCAGTGGGAAGGAGAAGGAGACTTGTGGAAAATTGACACCACCAGAATGACTAGAGCATTAAGATTGGCAGGAACAAGTCAGCATGACCGGACCGTTA
>CM060307.1:18830502-18843002 GCA_030674185.1 Monoplex corrugatus
CTGTCTACATGAGTTTTTGTTTACCTCTGACAGTGGATTTTTCCGAGACAACTCTTGTATTGCCGTTGGTTCTTTAACCTACGTGAAGCCCACGCCGTACACAGGAACTCGGTGTATCGCCTCATCCAAAACACTGAATAGGTAACCAACAGTGTTTTGATGTTCCCTGGTGGTTACCCGTCCAGGTACTTACCACGCCCGACCTTGCTTAACCCCTTGGCTCCCGCACCCTGACCACCAGCACCCCGGCATTGTCAACCATGCTAGCAAAGCAAAAACGTTAACCCTATGATTCCCAAGAAGCTGGTGGATAGAGTGAGGGAGTCACAGGGTTAATTTTTTGCAGTTGGTGGATAGGGTGCGGGAGCCAAAGAGTTAACTTCGGGCGATCAATCTGTTTCATTAGTCCGGTCTGATAAAGGTTTATCAGCCAGTACTATCGTGATACTTGTTCAAGAACCAGTTGTTGCTGCGATGATTGCAGATAAAACAGAAGCTCCAGATGATGACAGAGGCGCAGACCTTCATGCAGAAACGACAGGCTGAGATGGAAGCCATTAAGAACGAGCTTGATGACCTCAGAGGGCAGATCGCCAAGTCAGTGTGTCTTGTCTTCCCTTCTCTGTGTCTTGTCTTCCCTTCTCTGTGTCTTGTCTTCCCTTCTCTGTGTCTTGTCTTTCTCTGTGTCTTGTCTTCCTTCTCTGTGTCCTGTCTTCCCTTCTATGTGTCCTGTCTTCCCTTCTCTGTGTCTTGTCTTCCCTTCTCTGTGTCTTGTCTTCCCTTCTCTGTGTCTTGTCTTCCCTTCTCTGTGTCTTGTCTTTCTCTGTGTCTTGTCTTCCCTTCTCTGTGTCTCTGTCTTCCCTTCTCTGTGTCTTGTCTTCCTTCTCTGTGTCTGTCTTCCCTTCTCTGTGTCTTGTCTTTCTCTGTGTCTGTCTTCCCTTCTCTGTGTCTGTCTTCCCTTCTCTGTGTCTGTCTTCCCTTCTCTGTGTCTTGTCTTCCTTCTCTGTGTCTTGTCTTTGTCTTCCCTTCTCTGTGTCTTGTCTTCCTTTCTCTGTGTCTTGTCTTCCTTCTCTGTGTCTTGTCTTCCTTTCTCTGTGTGTCCTTGTCTTCCTTCTCTGTGTCTTGTCTTCCTTTCTCTGTGTCTTGTCTTCACTTCTCTGTGTCTTGTCTTCTCTGTGTCATGTCTTCCTTTCTCTGTGTTCTTGTCTTCCTTCTCTGTGTCTTGTCTTCCTTTCTCTCTGTCTTGTCTTCCTTCTCTGTCTTGTCTTTGTCTTCACTTCTCTGTGTCTGTCTTCCTTTCTCTGTGTTCTTGTCTTCCCTTCTCTGTGTCTTGTCTTCCTTCTTGTTGTCTTGTCTTCACTTCTCTGTGTCTTGTCTTCCTTTCTCTGTGTCTTGTCTTCACTTCTCTGTGTCTTGTCTTCCTTCTCTGTGTCTTGTCTTCCTTCTCTTGTCTTGTCTTCCTTTCTCTGTGTCTTGTCTTCCACTTCTCTGTGCTGTTTTCCTCTTGTGTCTTGTTTCCCTTCTCTGTGTCTTGTCTTTCCCTTCTCTCTGTTCTTGTCTTCCTTCTCTGTTCTTGTCTTCCTTCTATGTTCTTGTCTTCCCCTTCTCTCTCGTGTCTTGTCCTTCCTCTTCGTCCTTCTCCTGTGTCTTGTCTTCGCCTTCTCTCTGTGTCTTGTCTTCCCTTCTCTCTGTGTCTTGTTTCCCTTCTCTCTGTGTCTTGTCTTCCCTTCTCTGTAGTCTTGTCTTCCCTTCTCTGTATCTTCTTCCTTCCCGTTCCTTCTCTGTATCTTGTCTTCCTTCTCTGTTCTTGTTCTTCCCTTCTCTCTGTATCTTGTCTTCCTTCTCTCTGTGTCTTGTCTTCCCTTCTCTCTGTGTCTTGTCTCTTCCTCTGTATTCTCCTTCTGTATCTTGTCTTCCCTTCTCTCTGTTCTTGTCTTCCCTTCTCTCTGTTCTTGTCTTCCCTTCTCCTGGTCTTCTTCCTTCTGTTCTTGTCTTCCCTTCTCTCTGTATCTTGTCTTCCCTTCTCTCTGTATCTTGTCTTCCCTTCTCTCTGTTCTTGTCTTCCCTTCTCTCTGTCTGTCTTTGTTTCTCTTCCTTCTCTGTGTACTTGTCTTCCCTTCTCTCTGTATCTTGTCTTCCCTTCTCTGTATCTTGTCTTCCCTTCTCTCTGTGTCTTGTCTTCCCTTCTCTGTGTCTTGTCTTCCCTTCTCTGTGTGTCTTGTCTTCCCTTCTCTGTTCTTGTCTTCCCTTCTCTCTGTATCTTGTCTTCCCTTCTCTCTGTGTCTTGTCTTCCCTTCTCTCTGTATCTTGTCTTCCTTCTCTCTGTGTCTTGTCTTCCCTTCTCTGTGTGTCTTGTCTTCCCTTCTCTTGTGTCTTGTCTTCCCTTCTCTCTGTATCTTGTCTTCCCTTCTCTCTGTATCTTGTCTTCCCTTCTCTCTGTATCTTGTCTTCCCTTCTCTGTGTCTTGTCTTCCCTTCTTCTGTGTCTTGTCTTCCCTTCTCTCGTGTCTTGTCTTCCCTTCTCTCTGTATCTTGTCTTCCCTTCTCTCTGTATCTTGTCCTTCTCTCTGTCTCTTCTGTATCTTGTCTTCCCTTCTCTGTGTCTTGTCTTCCCTTCTTCTTGTGTTTTGTCTTCCCTTCTGTCTGTCTTGTCTTCCCTTCTCTCTGTATCTTGTCTTCCCTTTCTCTGTGTCTTGTCTTCCCTTCTCTGTGTGTCTTGTCTTCCCTTCTGTCTGTCTTGTCTTCCCTTCTCTTGTATCTTGTCTTCCCTTCTCTGTGTGTCTTGTCTTCCATTCTCTGTGTGTCTTGTCTTCCTTTCTCTGTGTCTTGTCTTCCCTTCTCTGTGTATCTTGTCTTCCCTTCTCTGTATCTTGTCTTCCCTTCTCTCTGTGTCTTGTCTTCCCTTCTCTGTGTGTCTTGTCTTCCCTTCTGTGTGTCTTGTCTTCCCTTCTGTGTGTCTTGTCTTCCCTTCTCTCTGTGTCTTGTCTTCCTTCTGTCTGTCTTGTCTTCCTTCTCTCTGTATCTTGTCTTCCTTCTGTCTGTCTTGTCTTCCCTTCTTTCTGTGTCTTGTCTTCCTTCTGTCTGTCTTGTCTTCCCTTCTCTCTGTGTCTTGTCTTCCCTTCTGTCTGTCTTGTCTTCCCTTCTCTCTGTGTCTTGTCTTCCCTTCTGTCTGTCTTGTCTTCCCTTCTCTCTGTGTCTTGTCTTCCCTTCTCTGTGTGTCTTGTCTTCCCTTCTCTGTGTCTTGTCTTCCCTTCTCTGTGTCTTGTCTTCCCTTCTCTCTGTGTCTTGTCTTCCCTTCTGTCTGTCTTGTCTTCCCTTTTCTCTGTGTCTTGTCTTCCCTTCTGTCTGTCTTGTCTTCCCTTCTCTCTGTGTCTTGTCTTCCCTTCTCTCTGTATCTTGTCTTCCCTTCTCTCTCTGTATCTTGTCTTCCCTTCTCTGTGTCTTGTCTTCCCTTCTCTGTGTATATTGTCTTCCTTCTCTGTGTCTTGTCTTCCCTTCTGTGTGTCTTGTCTTCCCTTCTCTGTGTCTTGTCTTCCTTCTCTGTGTCTTGTCTTCCCTTCTGTCTGTCTTGTCTTCCCTTCTCTGTGTCTTGTCTTCCTTCTCTGTGTCTTGTCTTCCCTTCTGTGTGTCTTGTCTTCCCTTCTGTCTGTCTTGTCTTCCTTTCTCTGTGTCTTGTCTTCCTTCTCTGTGTCTCGTCTTCCCTTCTGTGTGTCTTGTCTTCCCTTCTCTGTGTCTTGTCTTCCTTCTCTGTGTCTTGTCTTCCCTTCTCTGTGTCTTGTCTTCCCTTCTGTGTGTCTTGTCTTCCCTTCTCTCTGTCTTCGCTCTCTCTGTCTTGTCTTCGCGCGCTCTCTCTCTCTCTCTCTTTCTCTCTTTCTCTTTCTCACCATCTCTCTCTATTCTTTCTCTGTCTCTCTCTGTCTCTCTGTCTGTCCGTCTGTCTCTCTCTCTAAACAAACACAAACCGCACAATTAGAAAATCTCGCAACGTACGTCTGCACAGATTTTGACAGAAGAGATATTTCCTTCTCTTAAATGAAAGTTGTTTCATTTAAATCCATCGGCACTGACTCCATCACGACTGGAAACGCACAACGGACCATGATTAATGACCAGTTGGAATTTCCGTGTGCGTGTGGAAGGAGATTCACCACCAAACGCGGCATGAAGATCCACAGGACAAAAATGGGCTGTTTGAAGACACATACGAACCAGCAGCAGCGCACTGCGATAGCAGGTGAGACGTTGGATGACCAAGGCCATGAATTAAACCATAGTGCCAAGGACATCCACGCTGACGGTTCTGATGCGGATTTTGCACAAGCTCTTAACGCCAAACGTGGAAAACTCAATTTGCCGCCTGCCGGTGCAAAAGAACAATGGGAGAAATTAGATGAGGAACTTGTCCTTAAGCTGAATGCGCTAATAGGGAACAGTACGCTGGAACACAAACTTGACACATACGGAGACATCATATACTCTATCTGCAGGGACACTTATGGAGTGAAGCAGCCAAAGACAAAAACGCCTCCCCAGAAATCCAGAAGACAGCAACAGATGGAGAGCATCCGGAGGGAGAAAAGGAAGCTTAAAAAGCGAATGAAAACTGCCTCAGAATTCGAGAAGCAAGGGCTCCTGGAACTCTGGAAAGATCTGAAGGCCAAACACAATGCTCTCAGCAAAGTGGAATCAGCAAGGCGAAGAAAGAGCAAAAAGAAGAAGACTCAAGATCGTTTCTTCAAAGATCCCTTTGACTTTTCAAGAAAGCTGTTTGAACAACCCAAATCAGGGACTCTCACAGTGGGCAAGGAAACCCTAGAGCAGCATCTCAGGGAAACATATTCCGATTCTCAGCGCGAGGCACCACTTGAAATCCAGAATCTGGTTTGGCCTGCAGCGCCAGAAGGAAAATTCAATAACAAACCACCAACACTGGATGAAGTGAAGAACGTAGTAAAGAAAGCCAGAGCCAAGTCAGCACCTGGACCAAACGGAATACCATACCTGCTCTACAAGAAATGCCCAAAAGTGCTCGAGTGGCTCCACAAGATGATTCGATCAGCATGGAGGAACCAGAAGATCAGCGACCAATGGATGAGAGCTGAAGGAGTGTACATTCCGAAGGAGCAGAACTCCAGCAGCATCAATCAGTTCAGGCCAATATCACTTCTGAACGTCGAGGGGAAAATCTTCTTCTCTGTTATGGCAGCAAGATTGACAAAATACCTGACTGAAAACAAGTATCTGGATATGTCAGTCCAAAAGGGAGGCATACCAGGAATGCCTGGATGCTTGGAACATGCCACGTTGATTTGGGATGCCATCCAAAAAGCAAGAACAGAGAAGAGAGACATTGACGTAGTTTGGCTTGATCTGGCGAATGCATATGGATCAGTTCCACACGATATGATCCAGCTGGCTCTTGAAATGTATCACATCCCAGAAAACATCCGAACAATGCTGAGGAAGTATTTCCAAGGGTTCTCAATGCGGTTCTCTACCAAAGAATACACCACGGACTGGATAGACCTAGAGGTGGGCATTGCAATGGGCTGTGCAATCTCTCCCATACTGTTCGTGTTGGCAATGGAAGTCATCTTGAAAGCTGCAATGAAGAGTTCAGGTCCAGTGAATCTGGGAGATGGATACCAGATGCCTCCTCTGAAAGCTTTCATGGATGACACAACAGTCTTGTCCACGGATGAGGAAGAGACACACCAAATCTTAAAGCAGCTGGATGAGCTGGTGACCTCTTCAAGAATGAGGTTCAAACCTAAGAAATCCCGAAGTCTCTCACTGCGAAAAGGAAAAGTGGCAGATTCAGTCAAATTCATGGTAGCCAACCAAGCCATCCCCACTGTCACAGAAGAGCCAGTAAAAAGTCTCGGAAGATGGTATGATGACTCCCTGAAAGACACACAAAGGGGATGTGAAACCAAGCAAACAGCAGAAGAAGGCCTGAAGAAAATAGATAACTGCGGACTGCCAGGCAAATACAAAGTCTGGTGTCTACAGTTCATGCTGATACCAAAGCTGCTGTGGCCACTGCTAATCTATGACATTTGCACCAGCACAGTCGAAGCAATGGAAGCCAAAATCAACAAATACACAAGAAAATGGCTCGGTGTCCCACCTGGTCTCACTGATGTTGCATTCTACTGTCGTCAAGCAATGCTGAAGCTACCTCTCAAATCCATAGTGGAGGAATACAAAGTTGGAAAAGCAAGACTGTTGAGCATGCTGGAGGAATCGGAAGACAATATCGTGAGATCAGTTCATCCAAAGCTGAGAACTGGCAGAAAGTGGAAAGTCCAAGAGGCTGTAAACAATGCCAAGAGAAACCTCAGCATCAAAGAAATAATTGGACACACGCAAACCAACAGACAGGGACTGGGAGCAACAAAAATGCAGTGGTGGTCCAAAGCCAAAGGGAAGGAAAAAAGAGACATGATCATACAGGAGTTGAAGGAAGAAGAAGATGTCAAAAGAGTGCAGAAGGCAGTCCAGCAAGGTCAACAGGGGCAATGGACAACATGGGACAGTGCACTCCAAAGAAGTCTCAGCTGGAACGATATGTGGCACATGGCTCCTCTAAGGATAAGCTTCCTCCTCAGATCTGTATATGACCTGCTCCCCTCGAATGCAAACTTAGTGAAATGGGGGAAAGCAGACGACCCAGCATGTCCGCTCTGTCAGAAGAAACAAACAGTGGAACATGTCCTAAGCTCTTGCAAAGTAGCGCTAGCCCAAGGAAGGTATACATGGAGGCACAACCAAGTTCTGAAAGTGATCACAGATGTGGTTAGCGAAAAAGCCATGACCCCAAACGCACCAATTGCTATGACAACGTTCTACAAAGCAGGAGGGAAACAGGTCTGGCCCGAAAGTGCTATGACAACCAGCACATTGCCAAAGGGTCTTCTGGATGGAGCAGTCGACTGGGAGTGTACAGCAGACCTCCCAGAGTGGAGAAATTACCCAGATGTCATCAGCAAGACAGGCATGAGACCAGACATCGCTCTCCACTCTGACTCCTCGAAACAAGTGATTCTGATAGAACTCACTGTGCCATACGAAAGCAGAATGGAAGAAGCACATATCTACAAGACCGAAAAATACGCCGGTCTTGCCAGCACCCTGAAGAAAGCAGGTCTGCGGGTCAAAATCTTCGCCATAGAGGTCGGGGCAAGAGGGTTTGTGGGCACCTCCGCTTATGATCTCATGAAACAACTCGCCATTTCTGGGAAGAAGAGGACTAGAGCCCTTAAAGCGATGGCAGAGGCAGCAGAAAGGAGCTCAAGCTGGATCTGGGCAAGGAGGAACGAAAAAAGTGAACTTCATAAGGATTAAATTCCCTACAGATGATGTGTGCCCCGTTAGCACATTGGTAAAACCGCGTACCGCAGTTGTGAAGCGCAGAATCGCCCAGGTTCGATCCCCGGCGAAAAAAAAAAAAAAAAAAATAGACAACAGCAGAAGGGCATCCAGGAGTCATGACCTGGATGTGGCCCGGCCCCCGAGAGTGTAAGGAATTCAGGGCCGAAACACTTGTCTAAAGGGGGTTACTTCTCTGAAGACCTTCTGTTGTCTAGCTCTCCCTAGAGTTTCTTTCTACCTGTTTCTACAAATGTAATTACCATCATTCTTACAACCGAAATTGATTGCTTTTGTTGTATCTCTGAAGAATGACTGTGTCATTCATGCAGTCTTTCAAAAATGCTTGTAAAATGTTCACATCCCTTCAGAATAGTTCTTATCGCTCGTTTTTTTTTTTCTTATTTGTTCGTCTGTCTTTCTTATTTATCCATTTATCCTTAAACATGTCACTGTGACAAAAACAAAGCAGTCCGTGGTTGTGTTAATTTCTGCTCATCCTCTGAATTATATACGTCATATTTGTGTGGACATGTGTTTGTGTGTGTGTGCGTTTGTGTGTGTGTGTGTGTGTGTGTGTGTGTGTGTGTGTGTGTGTGTGTGTGTGTGTGTGTGTGTGTGTGTTTGGATATGTGCATGCTTTAGTATATGCCTGCACAGGTAGTGTATGTGATTTTGTCCATGTAGATGTGTGATATGGCACGTTTATGTATATTTGTGTCAGTCGTTGATTCATAAATTGACCCGTTTGTCCTTTGAATTGTGAAGTGTGTCTTCCATTGTACACATACTTCTGGATTTTGCCAACTAAACTTGTGCACCACCTGGGTGGCTTTGACCCCACGTCATTGATTCCGGCTCCACTACGCACCAAGTTTTTAAGTGGACGTCCCAGTGTCAAGAAGTCCACGAGAGTTAGCGATGTCAAGTCACCCATGAAGCCACCCACCAGATGAGATCCTACGCTGCGGCCGAGTCACTTCCATGGAGTTCAGCAAATCCTGTTCTGATGCAGCGTACTCAGAACACTGCCAACTAAGCTCCCTTCTAACGACAGTAATCATTCAGTCACAGACTAAGATTGAGAGACCCCCTGGTTAACCCTTTGACTCCCGCACCCTGTCCATCAGCATCCTGCATTGTCAACCATACCAGCAAAGCAAAACCTTAACCCTTTGACTCCCTCACCCTATCCACCAGTTTCCTGCAGAAAGCTGGTGGATAGGGTAGGGAGTCAAAGGGTTAAGTTTTTGCAGTTGGTGGACGGGATGCGGGAGTCAAAGGGTTAAGAGACCACCCACCACGGCTGTCCAGCGACAATCCCCATTGTCCACTGACACCAACGATCCTGGCATGAATACGCTTCAGGCATGGAAGCGGTAGAAGACGCTGATACTGAGATCACTATGAGAAAAGGGCATGAAGGCCCATAGAATCTGGAACTATTTTAACGATGCCATAATGGTTGTTGATTGATG
Organism: Monoplex corrugatus; assembly: GCA_030674185.1. Taxonomy (NCBI): domain Eukaryota; kingdom Metazoa; phylum Mollusca; class Gastropoda; order Littorinimorpha; family Ranellidae; genus Monoplex; species Monoplex corrugatus. The sequence goes on from CM060307.1 coordinate 18,839,351, forward strand.
ATAATGTGGATGGTAATCACGATGCTATGAAATTCAGTCTAGGAATTCTTACAGACAGAATACACCTTGGCGTCAACCAGGTCCGAGAGGTACAGACATCTGCGCTGTTGATCAGGAAATTCGAGTAAATGACACATGCGTAATGTGGATGAGACTCGACTGTGTGATCCCAGTCTTCCCATTGAGATCATATATAGGTGGGAACAAATCAGGAAAGAAAAATACTAGTTTAGGGTGTTTTTGTTGTTGTTTTTTGTGTGTTTATTTTGACCGACTGGGACTTACAACCTGTGATCTTCTAGTCGGTAGTCCGTTACGAGCACGTGTTATCCAACATTTATCTCAATTGTATGTCAGTATCAAAAGTAAGATAAGTTCAGGTTCAGTTACAAGAGTTAAGCTGAGATGAATGCTTTGCTCCCAGTCACCCATAGCGCCAGTCTTGCCTTGTGTCTAAAAAATAACTTTTATACTCTTGTATGTGAGCGCTGTGTTGTTTCTCACTCATGTCTTGCATTAGTATCGATTAAAAATACTAAATCAATCGGTGTACATGTGCCACTTTCAGACTGAAGGAAGACCAGCAAAGGTATTCACTGGACGTTGAAGTGCAGCTGCTGATGATGCAAGGGCAGGTGGAAGTGAGCCCCGTGGACTATGTCCATGACTACCATGACTGTATACTGGTCAGCCGTTCAGTTGTCCAAGATCTCAACAACATCATCGAGGTATATCAGTATTATAAATCAGTTTTGTATAATACTATTCTCCGAACTTATGTCGGCTCACTGCGCATCATATTCATAAATGATACTATTCTCAGAACTTATGTCGGCTCACTGCGCATCATAAATGATACTATTCTCAGAACTTATGTCGGCTCACTGCGCATCATAAATGATACTATTCTCAGAACTTATGTCGGCTCACTGCGCATCATAAATGATACTATTCTCAGAACTTATGTCAGCCCACTGCACATCATAAATGATACTATTCTCAGAACTTATGTCGGCTCACTGCGCATCATAAATGATACTATTCTCAGAACTTATGTCAGCTCACTGCACATCATAAATGATACAATTTTCAGAACTTATGTCGGCTCACTGCTCATCATAAATGATACTATTTTCAGAACTTATGTCAGCCCACTGCACATCATAAATGATACAATTTTCAGAACTTATGTCAGCTCACTGCACATCATAGATGATACTATTCTCAGAACTTATGTCGGCTCACTGCGCATCATAAATGATACTATTTTCCAAACTCATGTCGGCTCACTGCACATCATAAATGATACTATTCTCCGAACTCATTTTAGGTCACTGCGCATCATAAATGATACTAATCTCCGAACTTAATTTGGCTTACTGGGCATCGTAAAAAAATACTGTTCTTCGAAGTCATTTTGGCTTACTGCGCATCATAAATAACACTATTCTTCAAACTCATATTTTCTTACTGCACATCATAGATAATATTATTCTCTGAACTCATTTTGGCTTACTGCGCATCATAAATCATACTGTTCTCGGACCTCATTTTGGCTCACTGCGCATCATAAATCATACTGTTCTCCGACCTCATTTTGGCTCACTGCGCATCATAAATCATACTGTTCTCCGACCTCATTTTGGCTCACTGCGCATCATAAATCATACTGTTCTCCGACCTCATTTTGGCTCACTGCGCATCATAAATCATACTGTTCTCCGACCTCATTTGGCTCACTGCGCATCATAAATTATAGTATTCTCCGAACTTATTTTGGCTCATTGCGTATCATAAATTATAGTATTCTCCGAACTCATTTTGGCTCATTGCGCATCATAATTATAGTATTCTCCGAACTTATTTTGGCTCATTGCGTATCATAAATTATAGTATTCTCCGAACTCATTTTGGCTATTGCACATCATGAATTATAATATTCTCCGAACTCATTTTGGCTCATTGCGTATCATAAATTATAGTATTCTCCGAACTTATTTTGGCTCACTGCACATCATAAATAATACTATTCTCCGAACTCATTTGACTCACTGTGCATCATAGATTATGCTATTCTCCAAACTCATTTGACTCACTGCTCAATTTAAATAATGGCCTTTTTTAGGCGAGCTGGTAACAGTCCAATACATTATTGCACAGTCTACATCTTCGGTGGACGTGTATGCATGCTGAGTGATTTTATGTTTCCGATAAGCCAGCCATAGACAAGACTGACAGGGTCTTTAACGTGCATATCTGATACTGTGCATGTGTAGACACACAAAGGGGACTTAGACGTCGGCAGGTATATACACGTGTTGATCTGGGAGGTCGGAAAAATTTGCCCGGGCGGAGGCATCTGGGCGGATTGAACCCAAGACCCTTGGTTGGAAGATCGCCATTTACCCACTTGGCAACCACGCTCAGTAGTAATGCGAATGTATTGTGTATCTTGGGAGGGTGGACACTTTGTTGTTCTTTTCTTTTTTGTTTCGTTTTAATTAAAGACAAAAATGAAGAATGTTTAACTTATATACTTTTTGAGAATTCTGAGTGTGTGTGTGTTTGTGTATGTGTGTGTGTTTGTGTTTGTGTATGTGTGTGTTGTGTATGTGTGTGTGTGTGTGTGTGTGCGTGCGTGCGTGTGTGTGTGTTGTGTGTGTGTGTGTGTGTGTGTGCGCGTGCGCGTGTGTGTGTGTGTGTGTGTGTGTGTGTGTGTGCGCGCGCGTGTGTGTGTGTGTGTGTGTGTGTGTGTGTGTGTGTGTGTGTGTTTTGGTTCAGAGAGAAGTCTACTTATGAGTGTTTCACATAGGACGAGGATGCATAACTGTGATCTGAAGACCTGTTTCTTCGAATCTTACGGTGGTTTCTTTTGATAATCCCCATTTTGTCACCATCAGTGTGTTTATCTGTGTGTGTATATGTGTGTATGTGTGTGTGTATTTGTGTGTGTGTGTGTGTGTGTATGCGTGTGTGTGTGTATGCGTGTGTTGTGTATTGTGTGTGTGTGTGTGTGTGTGTGTGTGTGTGTGAGTGTGTGTGGTGTGTGTGCGTGTGTGTGATATTATTTGCATCGTCTGTTTTCTAAAAAATATTTCAATCCAATGAAAAGTGTGGGTAAAACTCATTGATGCATGTGACTGCATTCTCTGGCAGCAACTGGGAGAGGAGAAATTCGCCCATATGGAGGAGAGCAAAGACTACAGGAAAGGAATAATCCAGCTGGAATGGTCAGGTGTGTGTGTGTGTGTGTGTGTGTGTGTGTGTGTGTGTGTGTGTGTGTGTGTGTGTGTGTGTGCGTGTATGTATATATACATATATTTATGTATACACACACGCACACACATATATATATACATATATATATATAAGGCTTAAAATTAGCTTATATGTTGCTGGTGACCGATAAGACCGATAAGACATCTGTCACAAGGGTGACTTTGCCTTGAAAAACCTGACCACCTAGGATGCGCGAATTCAGTTCCAAGTGGAGGACAAATTTCTACAAACAAACACAAAAAACCCTGGATGCGGCCCTTAGAGTGTCAGGAGTTAAGGACCGAAACGCTTGCTTAACGGGGGTTTCTCCTCTGAGGACCTTCTGCTGTCCGGCTTTCCCCAGAGCTTCATACTGCTACATGTGTGTAATATA
>CM060307.1:18848002-18853002 GCA_030674185.1 Monoplex corrugatus
TGTTTTCATTATTTCTTGTCTTGTAAATATTGTAGCTTGAATACGATTACTATTATTGTTGATGAAATAAGAATATTTCGTATCATCATTATTCATTCTCTTGAATAATGCATCATATCGAAATGATTGTGCTGATAGACAATACTAATAACAGGAAAAACAAATATAAAGAGGCATGACGATAATTGCAATCTAGCCGTGAAAATGAATGTTAACTAAATTTGAATGATGTACAAATTGACCTCAAGAAAATGAATGAATGTTGAGAAAGCTTGAATGATGAGTGTGTAAGAAACCGACCACACATCACTGTAACATCATTCACAAAGACAAACAGATGACAGGAAAAGTATGAACAGGAACGTCAGCGACACCCGGAACGCGGACAGAAAAAAAGACCCAACCCAACCATCACAGAGGTAAGGGAAGACCCAGAATCCAGATCCAGAATCAGATGCCCGAAGTAGCCTATCAGAGAAGAAGAAAAGAAGACAAAATAAAACAAGGGAAAGAGTCCATTGTTAATACTGCGCCAAAGACACTAGAGAAAGAGAGAGAGAGAGAGAGAGAGGGAGGGAGAGAGAGGGAGAGAGAGAGAGTGCAAGAGAGAGTATAATGTATGCACCATCTGTGTCCATCTAAGATACACTTAACGAAAGGGCTAAGATTCCCTCCCATTCTAAAGGAGCAAAATAACGCTTGTTATATACACCTACATGGGAAAAACTGATCTCCACAAAAAATAAACCCGTTGGCATAAATAAATCTATTGTTGTCTAAAAGCTGACTACTTTTCCGGCATTGGTCTAATGCTCTTCTCAGTTTGTTAACCTCGTGAGCTGTTTTCTTCCGAACTACGCACAACACAAGATTCAGGTTTTGTTATGCCAGTTTGTCTATTCACAGCTGTTTTGAAGAAGTAATGCAGCAATTCCACGTCTTGATTGGACAACGCGTTTGCACTTGACTAGCAGTAATATGCCGTTGATCAGTCCCTTCCATGGCCCATGAGGTGATGACGTCTTTAGCCATGGGTTTACATGTTGTGGCATTATCGCAGGCTTCATATTGCAGCTTTCCCTTCCTCTAAAGATAATGACGCAAAACACTCAAGTTGCTTTGCGGCAGATTTCTCTTTTAGAAGCGTTGTACTGGTAATTGTATATTGATTTGTTTTGCAGCAGCATGTATCAAGCATACCACTGTTCTTAATACCCATAATATGGCAGATGCATCATGCTGCCAAATGAAAAGATATTTGATTCAAAGATAATGTCTGCAAAGTGAAGTTCTCATTGGACACTGCCTTGCATAATGTCTACAGAAGCCTGTTATGCCTACATGGATCTGTTCATTGTATTTCAGTGACAAATATGTTACCAAATCTCACTTTAGGCTTAGCTTTACTTTGTGTGGATTTGGTTCCCGTTGTATCATACACAATCTCGTGACGAGTGTAGTTGTTGGGAGAAACTGATAGACCTAGTAGCAGACAGGATCTTTCGTATCTGATTCTGAGGTTCAGCATCAAGCAATTGAGGCATACTGAGGCTGGTCCAGTCTTTGATATATTCCACCCATTCGTTGACCTTAGTGCAAATCTCCCTCCAGGGCACCAAGTCGTAACCTTCAAAATGTTTGTACACTTTTATTGTCATTGGTCTTTGTTGTGATTGCTTGACATTGAAGTCGGGTCCATGTTTTGTGTTCACAGCTAAACATAATGTAGATGTCAGCGTTGACATGCGTTATGGGAACGTTCTTCAAAGACGCAAACTGGTGGAGTTGGCACGAACCCAGACACAGGAAATAGAGGTCCTCAAGAAGGAGGTCATTCGACTGCGTCTGCGAAACTATCCTGCCCTCTTTTCGTGCAAGCATTGAATGCGTGGGCCAGGAATCAGGCACCTTTTTGCTTCTTCTGCCGCACTTGTTTTTTTTAATTTTTCTGTCAGTGTCAAGCTCCAGGTGCTGTTCTGCAGCCCATCAGCTTTCAGACTTCTTGCAAGCTTTTCGTCAGGTGAAACAAGAAATCTCTGCCGCAATTGGAACTTAAATCTTGTGTGTTGTAGGCGTCACACTCTAATTGTTTGGAATGGTGACGTCGGGAAACAGTCCTCAAACTCTCAATTTATATCATTGTTGTTGTTTTGAAATTCCATTACGCTCTTTGTCCAGAAGCCTGGAGGAAGGAAGCTGGGATGTTTTCAGAATAGCCCCCATGCTGAAACACTCGTAAAACTTGCCAGCCGATATACATTGTAATTATCTGAATCTGTGCAAAACTATTAGTTGTATGCTTGTGAAACATTGTTTGTCACCGATATGTATGTCAAATAGTGCAGTTTCTTGATGTTGCTGAGGGTTACATGGACTTACCTACCATCTGCACTGTTTCCCTTCCCATAGTTACAATGATTGAATCGATCTTCTGACTGTTAAACAACATTCTTGGGAGCACGAGAAAAAAGCATACAGCAGAAAATAAACAACAGTAAACTCTCTGAGAAAAGGAAAAGAAACTGAAAAAAAAACCCACGACATACGAGTATACACCAGCTTAATACAGAAGACCACATTAACTGCCGCACACGGATCCCGTCTACCATTTGTGCGGAGTGATTCAGCCATATACTGCATTCCCAAGACTACATGCAGGACTGAGCACAGTAATCGTAATCTGCAAAACAAGTTCATCGATTGTGTACAGGATTGGGTACTTAGTCTGCTGCAGACTGCAGTGCCAACCTTTCTTGCAAAGATAATCATTATTCACCTGTTGACTGACTGACTTTGTGGTACTTGGCTTTTGATAACATAGCTTTAACTAACTTTTGTATGAAAAGTGTTATTAGTTATGTAAATCTTTTTATCTGTTTATATAGATTTTTCCTGTTTATATAGATTTTTATGATAGTCAGGGATGTGCTTTATATTGTTGGGGCATCTTTGTGTGATTTTTTTCAGTCACTGGATTTTCTTCAGGCTCAGATCTTTGCAGTATTATTATCGTTAGACGATATTGGTTTATCAAATATCTTTATGCGCACATCTTTTGATGTGACTTTTATGCAACAAATATGCATTTTTGTTTAATCTAAACATGACGAAGACGAAAACATGTACTTCCGTTTGTGTAAACATTTTCTCATTGGTTTGATATAGAGTAATAAAAAACAAAAATGTGTCTGTTGTTTCTAACTTTGTGTTCATTCATGTGGGACTGTGTTTTATGTGATTGCGTATGTATATGCATATACACAACATGCATTATGCATTATAGATATCTTTATTTCATAATCACTTTGAACAGTTGCCATACATGAAGGCAACATACGGCAATACAAGAATTACCACTAATAAATCACTTTATTGTTACTGTTGATTGCTGCCAGGAAATTCTTCACTGGCCGGACTATACTGGGCAGCTGCCTTTTGCAATACACATCAGCTAAAATATATAAAGGGTCGTGTTGATCCTTGTATATTCTCGTACTGTCCGGTTACCCAAACTTGGTAACACTCCCCCTTACTCACACACACACACACACACCACACACACACACACACACACACACACACACACACAACACACACACACATACAACACACACACACACACACACACACACTCACACAAAAAAACACGCGCACACACACACACACACAGTACGCACGCACACACACATACCACACACACACACACATACCACACACACACAACACACCACACACACCTGTACGCACGCACACACACAACATGTACGCACGCACACACACACACACACACACACGTATATAGCATAACAGAAAGCTGGATCCAAATGTAAAGGAGATATGGAAAGGGTTTATCACGCAAGCCTTATAGACCTGAACTTCCATGTGTTGAGTCAGTTTCCTGATGGACCAGGCTCTTTAACAGCGTGTGGGATATAGGGAGCCTTTCCGATATGGTTGTTGAGTTCTAACTCAAGGGAAAAGTTGTAAGGGATTACAAAGCTCTGGTATACAAACTTATGAACAACTTCAAAGTCATAGTCCACAACGGAAGGCTGATGAAAGACTGTTCATCTACAGCTTGACCCATTGCTTTAGTTTTCTGATGGCTGACGGTAAGTCCAAACTGTTGTCAAACCGAAGCAAACCTGTTCATGAACTGCTGTATGTCTTATAGGTCGGCAGTCACAGCTTGGTTATAAGGCAGCATATATGCATTTGGACTTCGCTTTGTCTAGAGAGGCTGAGGAAGGTTTTTATTATCGAAACTCTTATTTAACAAGGTGAATATCTTCTGTTGAAGATCGGAAAAATGCCTTGATTTGATCAAAACAGTGAAGAAGATCAACATAGTGTTGGGGCAAGAACACAACCCAACTTTACCCGACGGATAATGTCGAAAGATTCTGGAATGGATATATTGTGTAGTATAATCTTCAAATCTTCCTGAAAAGACTTAAGAATGTTGAGAATGGCAGCTGGTCATCCAGCCCTCATCATCATCATCATCATCATGTGCCCTTCCACATGTTCGATCTGCCAAGTACAATCTCCCACCCTCTCTGTCCTCAGCCACCCTGCAAGTCCGTCCAATATTTTATCACTGGTTTACCTGATGCTCTCTTTCCTCTCAGATGCTCAAATCCCCCTTTCCATACAAAATGGCCTACAAATGTTGCTTGTCTTTTCCTAATTTCTTTATTAATGATCTTCTTGTGTCTGCCTCCTTCAAGACTGTATCATCTGTTTTCTGTGCTGTCCATGGAACTCTCAATATTCTTCTTAGAAACCACATTTCAGTTGCCTCAGTTTTGTTCGACTTTGCATCTTGACTGTCACGCCTCACATTGTACAACAGTATTGGTTCTATTAACATTCAAGAAATCTCTTCCTGATGTCAATTGACAGGCATTTGTTGGTAAGAACGCTTTTCATCTTCTTGAATGCTGTTTTGGCTTGGCCGATTCTGCTGGCTATTTCTGATGTGCATCTGCCGTCTGGTG
>CM060307.1:18858002-18863002 GCA_030674185.1 Monoplex corrugatus
GAGGTTTGGTCTGTATGGGGATGTTGGGATGTTTCAGAAAAAAAGGAGGGGGGTGGGGGGCACCGTGTCCTGGTCTCTATCTCCCTTGTCTGCCATCCTCTGTAAAAATGCTGCCCAGGTACTAAACCTTCTTGTCTGATGGAGTGATAATCTTTTGATACTGTGTTCAAAGTTCCTGGTTTTCTGCTCACTGTCATGACTTCGGTTTTTCTAATGCTGATCCGCATCTCATGGTCTTCACATGTTCTGTTCAGATTTGTCACATGATCTTGCAGCTGTTGCTGGTCTTCGTTTATAAGACCCTGATCATCTGCAAAAAGTAGTTTTTTCAACATTTCCATGTCAGGATTTGCCTCTCTTGTAATCTTTTCCATGTAGATAATAAAGAGCAGTGGTGATAGAACACACCCAATCCACTGGGGTGGGGGAGTGGGGGGCTCACAATATTCTTACTCTGATATTGTATAGCAACTGTTCCTTGACATTGTAATTCCTTAGTACCATCAGTCCAGGTCTTCTTTGGTTTGCCCTTGCTTTAAATCCACACGTCTTTTTGTTATATGCCTGTTGAGCCTGTTGTGTGCTGTGCAACAAACAAATTCTTAAACAAACTCCTTCACGCCATCGATCCCGGTCTTTGCATGCTTTGCTCTTACTCATATATAAGAGTCTGTTCTGAATATGATAGGTGGCATTCAGCTGAAAGGAACATTTTGAACTTTACTCTTATTCCTTACGATAGATATAAATATTAGGTGCTATACTGCACGTGATACAGCTGGTACTCGGAACTCGTCAGATTGTTGAACTTTACTGTTCGTGTCCTTCAGAAAGGCTGATGGGCACATGAATAGAACGTGAAATAGAATTCTGCCGTTTCCGTTTCCGTTTCTCAAAACGGCGTTTTCGTGTTAAAAATAAATCCAGTATTGCTGAAGTCACAGATGCCATCTGATGGGTAAGATCCAAAACGGTCATAGCATATGTCTTAAACATGCAAACTAGCCCTACGCACTGACAAGGTTTTCGGGAAAAACAAAAACAAAACAAAAATAAAAATGTGACCCAACTCGGAGTCGAACCAACGGCTACAAATCAACATTGTCCTGAATGTCTGTCTGCCTGCTCTCACCTCTTTCTGTGTCTGTATGTGCATGACATATGTGTGCGTGTGTGCAAGTATATCCATATCTACGTCTATCTGCCTATCTATCTATATAGCTATCAATCTATCTATCCATCCATCCATCCATCCATCTATCTATCTATCTATCGATCCATCCATCCATCCATCCACTCATCCCACCATCTATCTGTCTGTCTATCTATCTATCTATCTACTATCTATCTATCTATAATATGTCTATCTGTCTTTCTATCAGTCTATCTGTCTGTCTGTCTCTGTCTGTCTCTCGATATATATGTATACACACACACACACACACACACACACACACACACACACACACACACACACACACACACACACAATATATATATATATATATATATATATTATATATATATATATATATATACATGTGTACATTTACATATGTATACATACATACACACACATATATATATATGTATGCATATATAAACATATATATACGTATATATGCACACACATATATGTAAAGACACACACACACACACACACACACACACACACACACAACACACACACACACACACACACACACACACACACACACACACACAGAGAGAGAGAGAGAGAGAGAGAGAGAGAGAATTGAATATCAGGCGCCAGCTGCTAACAGAGATCAACAAAAGAAAGCTGAAATACGTAGGCTATGCGATCAGAAACACCAAAACAGATCTGATGACAACGGTCCTGCAGGGGAAAGTTGAGGCGAGGAGAAGAAAGGGACGACCGCACACCTCCTGTTTCAACAACATCGCTAAGTCCGTGGTCTGGAGATCCAGGAGGTCGCCCACAGATGTCTTAATCGTGTGCCCTGGAGGAGACGAGACGTCCAGTGTGGGTCCTACCGCCGATCCCGGCGAAGGAGAGAGATGAGGTGAGGTGAGGTGATACATACACACACACACACACACACACACACACACACACACACACACACACACACACACACACACATATATATATATATATAAGAAACGACAAACGAATGGGTGGATAATGGCAGATAGATGGATGGATACTGGCAGATAGACAGATGGATGGATACTGGCAGATAGATGGATGGATACTGGCAGATATATGGATGGATACTGGCAGATAGATGGATGGATACTGGCAGATAGATGGATAAATATTGGCAGATAGAGAAATGGTTGGATACTGGAAGATAGACAGATGGATCATCATCATCATCATGTGCCCTGCCGCATGGCGTTGGCGATCATGGCCCTCCATAAGTATCTATCCCTTGTTGCCGCAAGCACATCTTCCACCCTCTCCGTTTTCAGCCACCCTGCAAGTCCGTCCAATATTTTCTCCTTGAGTCTACCTGGTGCTCTCTTTCCCTCCAGCTTTCCTGTAGATGGATGGGTATGACCAACAAACAAATGGATGGATTCTAGCAGACAGACAAACAGACAGACGGATGGACACTAGCAGACAAACAAGTGGACCAAAATAATAGATACAAAGAGTCAGACAAATCAAACGTACAAGCAAATGGATAGATACTGGGAAACAGAAAGGCAGATGACACCAAACAGACAAGCAGACAGACAAACACACAGACCGACAAATGGATGGATGTATTTTTAACAGACAGAACGATACACAGATAGGCGATTGGATAAATAGTAACAGACAGACAGGCACACAGACGGACAGACAAAAAAGATAGAACGATAGATAGACAGATAGATGAACTAACGAATATAATCATTGACGCGTGTCTTGTGTGTGAGTGCGTGCGCGCGTGCGTGTCACGCGGCATGTTGCCACTGTGCTTGCGAGCTCATAACTTTCGCGTAGAGAGACCAGATCCCTGGCACTGGCTTCAAGACATCAAGCATGTAAGAAAGACAAGCCTCTACACATTCACTACCTTGAAATGTGATAAGACGTATGCAACTCCTGCATAAGTGGAAAAAAAAGTGTGTTTATACACTGGCGTACATTGTGATTAGACGTACGCTGTAAACAGTGCAAATGAGTGAATATTGTCTTCACCTTTTACGGTTTTCGGCAAGAGACTACAGCGAGTGGGCCGTGCCTTACACGCTCCACCCCCAAATCTGGATCACGATCAGACCCACGACAGTCATGGTAGGTACCGTACGCATGCTGACATAAACGTGAAATAAACAGCATATGATATATCACGTTGATGTTATTGTGTGATTATACTAAGTACGAAATAAACGAACGAATAATTATACGTCTGTGAGGAGCCAGATCTTTACAAGAAGCCAGTGGACAGGTTGAGGGAATGAAACGATTAATTGCAGGAAGTTGATAGATAGTGTGTGGGACTAGAAGAGTTAATTGCGGGAAATCTGTGGAAATAATGAGGGACTGAATGGGTGAATGTCCGGCATCACTAGATCAGAACGAGAAGCCCACAGTACAGTAGTCTGACATCAACCTCACGGCAGGTACACATCAGTTGATAACGCATTGGTTGAGTGCTACAGAGAAGTGGTTGGGAGTTGGACTGATCAAAAACGAGGCAAAGGTGAAAGTTGTGCCATAACCCTGAGGTCGTGGGAGAATGATATGGTAGAGACAACTTTTCACTGGGCCCTCGTTACCAGGGCGGTGACCGTCTCTCCTCCTTCGCCCTATTATTTTGCCTAACTTAGACGGGCGGATTTGAGGCCCCACGCTCGAACCCATGCATTTAGACTAAAAGAGAATAACTCTACACTTTAAGACTTAAAGTCAATGACCCTGTCTCTACGCGGTCAAAAAGCCAGTAACCCTATTTCTTACTTCACCTGTTGGTGTCACCGGGTTCAGTGTTGGCCGCTGCACTCTTTAACACCGCCACTCTCCTCAAATTGGCTCTGTCTTGACTTTTGTGGACAACTTCTTGAATATTTAGGCCACTGATGTTGGTTATGTTCTTGATGTATGAGATTGGAGGTCTGTCTGCTTTTCTTTCGTTTTGCCTCTGTTTTTCTTTGAAAATTGGCTGCCTTGAGGTCTGTGTTTTTGCTACATGACACATGGCCTATGTATTTCAGTCTTCTCTTGTTGATGTCTGCAAGTAGTTCTCTGGTAGTATCAAGTTCTTCCAGATACTTTCATTAGTTCTTATGACTGTCCATTTGGCACGTAGTAGTCTCCAATAAAACCATATCTCTGTTGCCTCAATTCTTTCGCAATCAGCTTTTCTGAGAGTCCAGGCTTCGCAGCCATAAATCATGATTGGCTAGAGCAAACACTTTTAAAATTAATGTTCATGCCGTTTGGTATGCCTCTGTCTTTCTAGATGTTATTGAGTTGGATCATTTTTTGCTTGGCCATTCCAATTCTTATTGTAATGTCTTTAGAGCAGGTTCCATCATCAGTTTTTACAGAACCAAGACATTTAAAATCTTTAACATTTTCTGAAGGAATTCTATTAATTAATATGTCTTGATTGTTTTCAGTGTTTTGCTTTTAATACGTTAGCACTTTTTTTCTTGGCGTTCAAGTTTAGCTCAGACCTTTTTGCCCGCTGCATCCACCCTGTATAGAATTCTTTTCATACTGGTAATGTTGTTCTTAGCAGTATTTTCCCCCTCCAATCTTTACACCTATGCCTTCTATATCAGCATCTCTCATGACCTGGTCCATATAGATGTTAAAGTGATACGGTGAAAGGATACAACCTTGTCTAACTCCCCTGTGGATGTTGAAAAATTCACATTTATGACTGTTCCATCTAATTGTAACCTTTTGGTCTTTGTATACGGAGGCAAGTAATGAAATGAGATGTTCAGGAAAGCCCATTTTTACCATTGCACAGAATAGGGGAGATGTATGATGCTATCAAATTTGCTATAGTTTA
>CM060307.1:18868002-18875502 GCA_030674185.1 Monoplex corrugatus
CTGTGTGTCTATATCTCTGTCTCTCTCTCCCCCCTCTCTCTGTGCCTCTCTCTCTCTTTTCAACCTTATTTAAAGATAGATTGGATAGACATCTAAAATATACAATGACACGATTTAGGTTAGGTATATCGGAAATCACAGTTCATTATTTTAGATACAGAGCACATAGTGATCGTGATCTATTATGTCCATTGTGCAAAATATCAAAAGAAGATGAAGTACATTTTGTATTATGTTGTCCAGCACTCCATTCTATTCGTGAGAAATACATAAGCTCAAAATATTACAGACAACTTCCTTATCTAAATTTACTTTATTGATGTCATCAACTTCTACTAAAGTTGTTCGAAATTTAGCTTTATTTCTATACAAAGCATTTAGATTTAGAGACAGCAATTTCTTGAGTCTTTTTAGAATTGATTCTACCCAACGGATGCAAGGCTCGAACATGAATAGAATGTTTGTATCTTATGTTCTTTTCGCTTATTTGTTATGCTTTTGTACAAAATATTTCAAATTAGAAATATGGTTATTGCTTGTTAATGTTTATATGATTGTGAGAATGCATAATTATGTGTATCCCCCTTCTAAGGGGCTGTGGCCTATATGAATAAACCATCTGAAGTCTGAAGTCTCTCTCTCTTTCTCACTCACTCTCTCTCTCTCACTCTCTCTCTCTCTGTGGTTATGTTACTGTCTATGTCTCTCTTTGTCTCTGTCTCTGTTTTTCTGCCTTTCATTCTCTTATTTCTGCTTCTCTTCGTCTCTCCATCTCTGTGTTTGTCTCTCTCTGTCTCTTTTTTTATCTGTGTGTCATGATGATTGTCATGTCGAATGTAGGTCAGCCTGTATTTGATTTTTTTCATGTTGATTTTTTTCCCACCGAAAGGGCAGACAGGCGAGAGATTTGTTGGATCAAGGTGAAGTAACTGGTCAAACTCATTGTGTGGGTGTTCTCTGTTAACATTGGTGATAGACACTCGTCGTCGTGATATGTTTCTTTCGTGTGCTTAATTTGTGTGATGCAGTGTGGTGTGTATGTGTGTGGAGTGTGTGTTTTTGTGTGGGTGTGTTATGTGTGTGTGAGTGTGTGTGTGTGCGTGTGTGTGGTGTGTTTGTGTGTTTGTGTGTGTGTGTGTTGTGTGTGTTGTGTGTGTGTGTGTTGTGTGTGTGTGTGTGTTGTGTGTGTGTGTGTGTGTGTGTGTGTGTAGTGTGTGTGTGATGTGTGGTGTGTGTTTGTGTTGTGTGTGTGTGTGTGTGTGTGTGTGTTGTGTGTGTGTGTTTGTGTTTGTGTGTGTGTGTTTGTGGTGTGTGTTTGTGTGTTGTGTAGTGTGTGTCTGTGTGTATGTGTGCTGTGTGTGTGTGTGTTGTTGTGTGTGTTTTGTTGTGTGGTTGTTTGTGTGTGTGTGGTGTGTGTGTGTGTTGTGTGTGTGTGTGTGTGTGTGTGTGTGTGTGTGTGTGTGTTTGGGTACGTGTGTGGATGTGTATGATATCCGGGTGTACATGTACTAATCTGCCTCTTGTGATGAAGTTTTGTTTTTATGCCCATGTTGTGTGTTGTGTTTGTGTTGTGTTGTGTGTGTGTGTGTGTGTGTGTGTGTGTGTGTGTGTGTGTGTGTGTGTGTGTGTGTGTGCATATGTGTGTATCCGTGCATGTGTGTGTGTGTGTGTGTTTTGTGTGTGTGTTCTTTGTTGTTTGATTTCTGTACCAGTATCCTCTGTCTTTATGTTTGCATATATACACGTGTATTTGTATGTGTGTGTGTGTGTGTGTGTGTGTGTGTGTGTGTGTGTGTGTGTGTGTGGTGGTGCGTGCGTGCGTGCGTAAGCGCGCGCGTATGCGTTTTTTTTTCTGTTGTTTGATTACTCTATCGGGGTCCTCTGTTTTTATGTCTGCAGATATACATTTCGTGTGTCTTTGTGTTTGTGTGTGTGTTTGTGCATGTGCGTGCGCGGACGTGTGTGTATGTGTGTGTGTGTATAAGTGTGTGTGTGTGTGTGTATGTACGTATGTTGTGTGTGTGTATGTATGTATGTGTGTGTGTGTGGGGGGGGGTATGTGTGTGTGTGTGTGTGGGGGGGGGGGGTATGTGTGTGTGTGTGTGTGTGTGTGCGTGCGTGTGTGCATAAATGAAGGTTCGTTTTTGTTTGTTTACAAACTAGATCGTTAGCAGAGATCAGAAAAACTCGGCTAATTCATCAGAAACCAGAAACACAAAACAAGACACTTAAGAACGCGTGTGCAATTGACGAAACAGTCGGGCGTACATAAACGACAATAAACACTTGATGTACTGTCTTGATTCAGTTAACCCTTTGAGTTCCTCACCCTACCCGCCAGCATCCTGTTTTGTCAGCCATGAGAGCAAAACGAAAGCTTAACCCTTTCATGCTGAAAGCGAAACTGTCTTCCTAGTCCATCTATCCAGCATACTGGATAATGGGCCAGAAGGCAGTTTCACTTCCAGTCTAGCTGAGAAAGGGTTATGTTTTAGCAGTTTGTGGACAGGATATGCGAGAGTTAAAGGGTTAAATTGGCGAAGATTAAGCTCATCGGATACAGGAGAGTACATCAATTTCTTTTTTGTTTTTCCTCGAGATGTCGTTTTATCTTCAGTATGGCGTTGCCTTGTACTGTTATACGGTTGTGAGGCGTGGACAGTCAACAAGCAAAGCCAGAACAAGATTGAAGCAGCCGAGATGTGGTTTCTAAGAAGAATATTGAGAGCTCCATGGACAGCAAAGAAAACAAACGAGACAGTCTTGATGGAGGCAGACACAAGAAGATCATTCGTAAGGAAGAGTAGGAAAAGGCAGGCAACATTTATAGGCCATTTTAAGAAGAAAGGGGAATTGGAGCACTTGGTCACAACGGGAAAGCTGGAGGGAAAGCGAGCACCAGGTAGACCCAGGGAGAAGACACTAGACGGACTTGCAGAGTGGCTGAAGACGAAGAGGGTGGAAGAGATTCTTGAGGCAACAAGAGATAGAGACAGATGGTAGTCCATGATCGCCAACGCCATGCGGCAAGGCACATGATGATGATGATGGCGTACTTGTGTGTTTGATATCTTCTGTGCACGCGCAGAGACCAGGTTGGCATAGATGGAGAGTACCGCCTCATAATCTGCCTGCATGAGTGTTGACGGGTGGGAATCACTCCCGTTGAACTTCATATGCGCGTGCAGCCTTTGGTCTACCCAGCTTTTTTCGGGTACCTGACTTTCTTCAAAGTTAGGGAAAGGTGAACCATCGAGGGACAAGAGAAGAATAACACCCTCGTTAAAACTGACCCCGGGCAAAGCTTAGATTTCTACCACTTCACTGCCCTACGACCTTGGAGATTATGTGACAACCTTGACCTTTTTACCTTTATGTACGCTTGACAAAATCGACATGGGCCTGCCTTGTTTTATTATTTATGTGAGTATTGTAGTTCTGCTTGTCGCGTGTTTTGCGTTTCAGTTTACCTGCAGGTTGACAGTCGTTTTGATTTATAGATTTCTTTGTACGTTCGTGACCGAGTTGTCATGTTGTCATTTTCCATTCCTTGTCTTTTCCTTTTTTTTTCTTTCTCGGTCGTTCGTTCTTCTCTAGTTGTCTCTTTCAAACACACACACACACACACACACACACACACACACACACACACACACACACACACACACACACACACACACACACACACACAACGCACGCACGCACGCACGCATGCACACACACAATATATATATATATATGAATATATATGTATATATTCATACATATGTATACATATACATACATACATACATACATACATACATATATACATTATATATATATATATATATATATATATATATGCACCCACATCCATCCATCCGTCCGTCCATCGTCCATCAATCCATCCATCCATCCATCCATCCATAGACACAAACACACATGCATACATACATACATACATACATACATACACACATACATACATAAAACACATACATACATACATACATACATACATACATACATACATACATACACACATACATACATACATACACAGTTTTCAGTTTTCTCTCTCTCTCTCTCTCTGTGTCTTCTTTCGTGCTCTAGGTTTCATTCTTTCTTTCTGTCTACGCTTTTCTCTCTGATTTCTCTCTTGATTTTATACTTTCCCGGCATCCCTATGGAAAACAAAAAGTAGACATGTTCGTACAACCTTTGCACCCACACTGACTTTTCAGCGCCAGACCTGGACTTTGAACAAAACCCTTGGTAGAAAGATCAACAACCTATGAGATGACATGTCTTTAGAATAGCGACAGGCAAGTCCAGAAGAAACATAATTAGAAACGAAGAGATCCCAGAGATGATGGAACATCATCACAATCATCATTATGCGTTACGCCGCATGGCGTTGGCGATCATGGTTCTCCATACGAATCTATCTTTTGTCGCTGCAAACGAATGTCCTACCCGTTCCGTCCCCATCCACTCTGCAAAACTATCTTATACCTTCTCCCTGGGTCTACCCGGTGATCTCCTACCCGTTCCGTCCCCATCCACTCTGCAAAACTGTCTTATAACTGTCTTATACCTTCTCCCTGGGTCTACCCGGTGATCTCCTACCCTTTCCGTCCCCATCCACTCTGCAAAACTGTCTTATAACTGTCTTATACCTTCTCCCTGGGTCTACCCGGTGATCTCCTGCCCTTTCCGTCCACATTATAACTGTCTTATACCTTCTCCCTGGGTCTACCCGGTGATCTCCTGCCCTTTCCGTCCCCATCCACTCTGCAAAACTGTCTTATAACTGTCTTATACCTTCTCCCTGGGTCTACCCGGTGATCTCCTACCCTTTCGTCCCCATCCACTCTGCAAAACTGTCTTATAACTGTCTTATACCTTCTCCCTGGGTCTACCCGGTGATCTCCTGCCCTTTCCGTCCCCATCCACTCTGCAAAACTGTCTTATAACTGTCTTATACCTTCTCCCTGGGTCTACCCGGTGATCTCCTACCCTTTCCGTCCCCATCCACTCTGCAAAACTGTCTTATAACTGTCTTATACCTTCTCCCTGGGTCTACCCGGTGATCTCCTGCCCTTTCCGTCCCCATCCACTCTGCAAAACTGTCTTATAACTGTCTTATACCTTCTCCCTGGGTCTACCCGGTGATCTCCTACCCTTTCCGTCCCCATCCACTCTGCAAAACTGTCTTATAACTGTCTTATACCTTCTCCCTGGGTCTACCCGGTGATCTCCTGCCCTTTCCGTCCCCATCCACTCTGCAAAACTGTCTTATAACTGTCTTATACCTTCTCCCTGGGTCTACCCGGTGATCTCCTGCCCTTTCCGTCCCCATCCACTCTGCAAAACTGTCTTATAACTGTCTTATACCTTCTCCCTGGGTCTACCCGGTGATCTCCTGCCCTTTCCGTCCCCATCCACTCTGCAAAACTGTCTTATAACTGTCTTATACCTTCTCCCTGGGTCTACCCGGTGATCTCCTACCCTTTCCGTCCCCATCCACTCTGCAAAACTGTCTTATAACTGTCTTATACCTTCTCCCTGGGTCTACCCGGTGATCTCCTACCCTTTCCGTCCCCATCCACTCTGCAAAACTGTCTTATAACTGTCTTATACCTTCTCCCTGGGTCTACCCGGTGATCTCCTACCCTTTCCGTCCCATCCACTCTGCAAAACTGTCTTATACCTTCTCCCTGGGTCTACCCGGTGATCTCCTACCCTTTCCGTCCCCATCCACTCTGCAAAACTGTCTTATAACTGTCTTATACCTTCTCCCTGGGTCTACCCGGTGATCTCCTACCCTTTCCGTCCCCATCCACTCTGCAAAACTGTCTTATAACTGTCTTATACCTTCTCCCTGGGTCTACCCGGTGATCTCCTACCCTTTCCGTCCCCATCCACTCTGCAAAACTGTCTTATAACTGTCTTATACCCTCTCCCTGGGTCTACCCGGTGATCTCCTACCCTTTCCGTCCCCATCCACTCTGCAAAACTGTCTTATAACTGTTACTTATACCCTCTCCCTGGGTCTACCCGGTGCTTCCTACCCTTTCCGTCCCCATCCACTCTGCAAAACTGTCTTATAACTGTCTTATACCTTCTCCCTGGGTCTACCCGGTGCTCTCCTGCCCTTTCCGTCCCCATCCACTCTGCAAAACTGTCTTATAACTGTCTTATACCCTCTCCCAGGGTCTACCCGGTGCTCTCCTACCCTTTCCGTCCCCATCCACTCTGCAAAACTGTCTTATAACTGTCTTATACCTTCTCCCTGGGTCTACCCGGTGATCTCCTGCCCTTTCCGTCCCCATCCACTCTGCAAAACTGTCTTATAACTGTCTTATACCCTCTCCCTGGGTCTACCCGGTGCTCTCCTACCCTTTCCGTCCCCATCCACTCTGCAAAACTGTCTTTTAACTGTCTTATACCTTCTCCCTGGGTCTACCCGGTGATCTCCTGCCCTTTCCGTCCCCATCCACTCTGCAAAACTGTCTTATAACTGTCTTATACCTTCTCCCTGGGTCTACCCGGTGATCTCCTGCCCTTTCCGTCCCCATCCACTCTGCAAAACTGTCTTATAACTGTCTTATACCTTCTCCCTGGGTCTACCCGGTGATCTCCTACCCTTTCCGTCCCCATCCACTCTGCAAAACTGTCTTATAACTGTCTTATACCTTCTCCCTGGGTCTACCCGGTGATCTCCTACCCTTTCCGTCCCCATCCACTCTGCAAAACTGTCTTATAACTGTCTTATACCTTCTCCCTGGGTCTACCCGGTGATCTCCTACCCTTTCCGTCCCCATCCACTCTGGAAAACTGTCTTATAACTGTCTTATACCTTCTCCCTGGGTCTACCCGGTGATCTCCTACCCTTTCCGTCCCCATCCACTCTGCAAAACTGTCTTATAACTGTCTTATACCTTCTCCCTGGGTCTACCCGGTGATCTCCTACCCTTTCCGTCCCCATCCACTCTGCAAAACTGTCTTATAACTGTCTTATACCTTCTCCCTGGGTCTACCCGGTGATCTCCTGCCCTTTCCGTCCCCATCCACTCTGGAAAACTGTCTTATAACTGTCTTATACCTTCTCCCTGGGTCTACCCGGTGATCTCCTACCCTTTCCGTCCCCATCCACTCTGCAAAACTGTCTTATAACTGTCTTATACCTTCTCCCTGGGTCTACCCGGTGATCTCCTACCCTTTCCGTCCCCATCCACTCTGCAAAACTGTCTTATAACTGTCTTATACCTTCTCCCTGGGTCTACCCGGTGATCTCCTACCCTTTCCGTCCCCATCCACTCTGCAAAACTGTCTTATAACTGTCTTATACCTTCTCCCTGGGTCTACCCGGTGATCTCCTACCCTTTCCGTCCCCATCCACTCTGCAAAACTGTCTTATAACTGTCTTATACCTTCTCCCTGGGTCTACCCGGTGATCTTTTTTTTCCCTCTAGCTTTCCTGTTGTGACGGCACCTGTCAAACATTATATCAAA
>CM060307.1:18878002-18880502 GCA_030674185.1 Monoplex corrugatus
GTGTGCATGCTGAGTGTTTTTAACTTCCCGAAGCCAACGGGCACAGACATGACTCACAGGAACTTTAATTAACCCTTTGACTCTCGCACCCTATCCACCAGCTGGTAAAACTTAACCCTTGAACTCCTTCACCCTATCCACCAGCTTCCTGCAGGATAGGGTGAGGGAGTCCAAGGGTTGTAGGAAGTTGGTGGATAGGATGGGGAGTCCAAGGGTTAAGTTTTTGCTTTGCCAGCATGGTTGGCAAAGCAGGATACTGGTAGACAGGGTGTGGGAGTCAAAGGGTTAATATATTATGTGCATATTTCATGGACTTTTGTCCGTGTACGTACAGAGGGGGCTTTTTAGGCTTTAGCACCAAAAGGTCTGCACAAGTGTATTTCGTTTGTAAATAGTATTAATGATATATGTGTTGGTTTAAGTCATGTGATCCGATTGTAACTATGGTTTGCTGACAATGTACGTATATTTTTTCTTTAAGAAGAAGAAGAAAAACAAGTTTGAAAGAAATATGAAGTCACTTGGATTTAGCAGATTGGATTTAGAGTGGCCGAATATTAAAGGTAATGTGCATCTGTGTTCGCGCGTGTATGTGCTTGCACACGTGTGTGCGCGCGCGCGTGTGTGTGTGCACGCGCGCCCGTATGTGTGTATATATATATACAGGGTGTTTCAAAAAGAATACGCCAAAATCATTACGCAGTTTTTTAAGGTCTATAGCATTGTAGTGGACTGAATCAGTGGTTATTTGATAGAGTAGTTAACAAAGTTTGATTGGGTGTCAGTTTCACCGCTGTCGTTAGTATAACTTCCGGTGCAGCTGAATTGTGGGAAGATCAATCAAAATGGCGACTCCTCAGCAGAAGGCGTTTTGCGTGCTTGAGTTCGCGAAAACAAACGCCATTGTCACGGTGCAACGTGCTTTCAGAACAGAATTCGGCATTGATCCGCCCCATCGTGAGAGCATTCGACGGTGGGTTAGACAGTTTAAAGAGAGTGGGTGTCTGTGCAAAGGAAAGAGTCCTGGAAGACCACGTGTTACAGAGGAGCAAGTGGAGAGGATTCATGATGCATTTGAGAGCAGCCCACGTAAGTCCGTACGTCGAGCAAGTCTTCAGCTTGCCATCCCTCATACCACTGTCTGGCGTGTGTTAAAGAGACGATTACACATGAAACCATACAAACTAAGCCTCGTCCAAGCACTTACTAATGATGACAAGGTGATGCGGAGGACATTCTGTGAGTCAATGCTGGAGATGGAGGAAGGTGATGAAACTCTCTTTTCACGTTTAGTTTTTAGTGACGAAGCGACTTTCCATTTGAGCGGCACAGTCAATCGTCACAATGTGCGCATTTGGGGAACAGATCACCCACATGAAACTGTTGAGCATGAAAGAGATTCCCCTAAAGTGAACGTCTTCTGTGCTGTGTCTCAAGACAAGGTCTATGGTCCCTTTTTCTTTGAAGGAAACACCGTTACAGGACAAACCTATCTCGAAATGCTCAAAAACTGGCTATTCACTTTACTGCAAGCAGATTCGAATGACTTCATTTTTCAGCAAGATGGAGCACCACCCCATTGGCATCTCGGGGTTAGAGCTTATCTGAATGAAAACGTGCCTCAGCGATGGATTGGGAGGAGAGGTGCTATAAAGACCTTGCTCTCTGTGCTTGGCCTGCCAGATCCCCGGACCTCACTGTGTGTGACTTTTTCTTGTGGGGGTATGTTAAAGACCAAGTTTATGTTCCACCACTTCCAGCAAGTATCGATGACTTGAAAGATCGAATAACAGCTGCAATCAACACGGTGGACCGTGACATGCTGAGGCGCGTTTGGGAGGAATTCTCATATCGGCTTGATGTTGTCCGCGCTGCCGGTGGTGGCCACATTGAGCACTTATAAAACATGAAATGAAACTTGAATGTATATACAACACATGTGTTCATGCTAGAGGTTTGTAATTTTTTTCGTTTTTGACACATCACGTGATGATTTTGGCGTATTCTCTTTGAAACACCCTGTATATATATATATATATATATATATATTTATATATATATATATATATATATATATATATATATATATGTGTGTGTGTGTGTGTGTGTGTGTGTGTGTGTCTGTGTTTGTGTGTGTGTGTGCGTGTGTGCATGTTAAAGAAGGAAAAGAGAGAGAGAGAGAGACTGAGAGAGAGAGACAGAGACAGACAGACAGACAGACAGACAGACAGAGAGAGACAAGGAGAAAAACAAAGTGAAAGACAGAGAGGAAGAGACAGAAAGAGAATGACAGAGACTGAGACAGAGAAACAGAAACAGAGAGAGAGAGATGGTGTAACTGGTTCTCATGTATTCATGTCTATGGAAAAAACTCTCAGTAATTTATGCGTGTGTGTGCGTGCGTGTATGTGTGCGCGGGCGCGCTCGCCTGTGTATTTATATTGTTACAGATCAAGTTATCATCATGCCATGTACCACCACTCCCCCCGCAAGAGAAACA
>CM060307.1:18885502-18900502 GCA_030674185.1 Monoplex corrugatus
TGGTTTGTGTCTCTGCTCATTTGACATTAATGCTCATCCATCACCCAGTGCACACACCTTGGTTTGTGTCTCTGCTCATTTGACATTAATGCTCATCCATCACCCAGTGCACACACCTTGGTTTGTGTCTCTGCTCATTTGACATTAATGCTCATCCATCCCCCAGTGCACACACCTTGGTTTGTGTCTCTGCTCATTTGACATTAATGCTCATCCATCCCCCAGTGCACACACCTTGGTTTGTGTCTCTGCTCATTTGACATTAATGCTCATCCATCCCCCAGTGCACACACCTTGGTTTGTGTCTCTGCTCATTTGACATTAATGCTCATCCATCCCCCAGTGCACACACCTTGGTTTGTGTCTCTGCTCATTTGACATTAATGCTCATCCATCCCCCAGTGCACACACCTTGGTTTGTGTCTCTGCTCATTTGACATTAATGCTCATCCATCCCCCAGTGCACACACCTTGGTTTGTGTCTCTGCCCATTTGACATTAATGCTCATCCATCCCCCAGTGCACACACCTTGGTTTGTGTCTCTGCTCATTTGACATTAATGCTCATCCATCCCCCAGTGCACACACCCGGCTTGTGTCTCTGCCCATTTGACATTAATGCTCATCCATCCCCCAGTGCACACACCTTGGTTTGTGTCTCTGCCCATTTGACATTAATGCTCATCCATCCCCCACTGCACACACCTTGGTTGTTTGTCTCTGCCCATTTGACATTAATGCTCATCCATCCCCCACTGCACACACCTTGGTTTGTGTCTCTGCTCATTTGACATTAATGCTCATCCATCCCCCACTGCACACACCCGGCTTGTGTCTCTGCCCAGTTTACATTAATCGTCAAACCTTTCTGATGGTGTCAGTGTTCTGTAGGTCCAGTTCCCATCTCCATTTCATTACTGCTGGCAGATTTCAGTGGAGTGCCTACTGATTTTTTTCGAGTGCAAAGAATCCCTCTTGAACAAACTCCAGACGTCTTACTCCAGATTCCCCATTTTAAGACCTTGCCAGGGCATAGAATTTTGCTCAGACTCTATAGCGTAGTCTGCTAGATAACCGCTGGCAGATTTGAATGGAGCATGTATGGAATTGGCCAAGTGCGATGAATCCCTCAGAAGCTGTACAGACACCAAACTCTATGGTTAAGTCAAGTCAGTCAACTTTACATTTACCTTTATGCAGGTAACTGCGTGGTGATTGCTGTGTTCTTCAAGAGTCAACGCAGGCGACGCTACAATTCGACACAGCTGTTGGTGCTGGCTCTAGCTCTGACTGACCTCGCTGTCTGTCTCTTCCTTCTGCCCTTTGACCTTTACAGACTCCGCCACTTCTATAGCCTAAGGGTGAGTAGTTGTTGTTCTTCCTCTCTAACCAATTGACCTTATGGTAAAAAATAGTAAAAAATATATAGACCAGGTAAAACATAGGACCTGGCCAGCTCATGGGTTTTTGTACAGGCTTATGGCTTGTGCCATGATCACCATACACATGGCACGTGTGACGTTAGTGCATATGGATTTTATTCCGAGCACGGAGACGTCATCTTGAGAAACTGAAACTGAAAGTGAAAACTGTTATTTTTACATTTGGTTAAAGTATGAATTTCTTTTTCTTTGTTTGTTTGTTTGTTTGTTCATTTTGTTTATTTGTTTGTTTGTTTGTTTGTTTTGGGGGGAAGTATCAGAGTTACAGTCATGTCTCACAAAGTGGGAGGAATTGGAACTTGATACTTTGCTGTCATGCATTGAAGTTCCAATTACAGAGCCACGAGTAGGTTTGCATCCACGATGTATTTCGAGAAATATTGCCTGAAGTTCTTCTTTGGAAACCATGCGTGAGATTGCACCCACGATGTTCGGAGAGGAATATTACCTGAAATACTATTTTGAAAACCTTGCTTGAGTTTGCACCCATGAGGTACAGAGAATTTTGACAATCATGGGTGAGTTTGCACCAATGGTGCATGGAGAGGAGTATCGCTTGAAGTGCCGCTTTGAAAACCATGGGTGAGTTTTGCATATACGATGTACACCGTGAAGTTTAAAAAAATAGATGGAAACAGACAATGCCTGCAATTTTCTCTGTCTCTGTCTCTCTCTTACTCTCTCAGTCTCTGTCTCTCTGTCTGTCTGTCTGTCTCTTTCTGTCTCTCTCTCTCTCTTTGTGTCCCCCCCCCTCTCTCTCTCTCTCTGTGTTTCGATTTTTCTCCTTTGGGTTTTCTTCCTCTCTGGTATATTTTTAAGGTGTTTGATTTTGGAGTCAGTCATACTTTGGATGTGTAGAGGTAGCAAGCGGTATATAGAAACCTTAAGCTAGACAGAAAGATCTTGCTTATATAGAATTTTAGCATTGACCGTGATTTTTTTTCTTTTTCCGTCACATAGCATCTATGTTAGCGCCTACGGGATCTTTCGAGTACAGTCACGCCATCTTAAGAAATCTGAAACTGAAACTGTTGCTAAAAGCAAATTTTGTGGGCCCACCAAGATGTGACTGTGTTCTACACTTATTCTTTGCTCTGTCTTTTAAGATTTGACAACAAGAACTAAAAAAAAACAAAAAAAACATCAACAACAACAACAACAACGACGATGACGACGACGACGACGTGACGACGACGATGACGAAGCAGTTTCCTCCAGCTGACTGCTTAACTACTCCGTGACCTGCCGTGGTCTGGGGATGCTGCATCAGTGAGAATGTGCCAGGTGACATCAGTTTTGGCGGTTGTAAGCAAATGTATGATTTGCAGCAAAATTCTTCTTAGTTCATTTAGCCCTCTCATTTACCCCTAGTCTGATTTTATTACGTACCTGTGCCGTCCTGGTTTCTTTCATTTTACCATGGCTTCCTTGGAAATGTTACGCTTTGTTCATGTCGTCCCAACTTCTGTGTCGCCTAATGCCGCTCCACAAAACATTACCAATCTCAAGTTCATTTGGTCGAAGTCCAAGTGTCAGGAAACCCAAAGGAGCTAGAGATGTCAAGCTGCCATGGAGCCACCTACTGGAGGAAATCCCGCACGGCTGATGGGTCAATTCGGTGGAGTTCAATCGTGCCTGTTCTGATCCAACTTACTCGGGACATGCTTACCAAGCCGCCTGTTAATGACATTAATCATCAGCCATGGAGCCATTAACCTGGATGTCGTTTTTAACGTGGTGTTAGCCATATTATGGCTCTAGCAGTCGGCTGGGCTATAAACAATATGAACCTGAACCTGCCCCAGTCATGGAACCAGACCGAGTGACAGACTCCCTGATAGGGAGATCACTACCATGGTCCTTTAACGACAGCTCTCATGTACACCGACACCAAAGACCTCAACTTGAATTCGCTTCAGGCGTGGAAGTGCTAGATAAAACTGACACTGAAGCCACTAAGAGATCACAGCATGAAGGGCCATAGAGCCTGGTGAGGCAATTTTCACGAGTCTGTAATGATTGATGATTTCATGATAATGTGGACGTTCATTTTAGGATTGAGACTACGTGAAATAGGCTGTACTCTACGATTATTATCTTCGATTACCATCCTGGCGTCAACCAGGCCAGAGAGAAAAGACACCCGCACTGATATCAGGTCATCTGAGCAGCACTCTCAAAAACTGACACTTCTATAAAGTGGATGAAACTTGACTGTGTGGTCCCAGTTTTTTTTTTTTTAAAGAAAATCAGTTCTGGATAGAGCCGGTCAGGACAAAAAAATTCCCACATAATTTTTTTTGGATCGAAGTCAAGACCCAAGACGTACCAGTCAGTGGTTCGTTATGTAACCACTTCGCCACACTGACTGGGGCCCTCGGAGACGTAGTCTCAGAAGATTTTTTTTTCTCTGTTTCACCGATCAGTTTCTAACGAAGATAGGCTGTAAGTGACTTGTGAGCAAAACCAACGCTGCTGTTTCTCTAGACTTTGTTGATTTTGGGCATTGCCGCTACCGCTGTGCTCCGAAATCTGTTGAATGCTTCATTAAAATCGACATAGGTTTCTTTGATAAACTGTTTCTCCATTTGGAGTCTGCAGTGTGGAGTTTGTTCAGAAGAAATTCATTGCACTCGGAAAATTCCATACGCGCTCTTATTTAAATCTGACTACCCATTATTCGGCAGACTCCTTGAGCCTGTGCAGAACCCTATACACTGGCAAGATCTTGAAATAGGGAGGAAAACAGGACAGATGAAACACTGACACATGCGACTACATCTCAAAACAAGCCGGCAGCTGATTGTTTACGTTTGTTCACGGCAGACGTCTGGTGTGTGTACCCCTGTTGTGTGTGAGACAATGACAGCATGGACCGATTTACACTACATCACACACACACACACACACACACACACACACACACACACACACACACACACACACACACACACACACACACACACACACACACACACACACACACACACACGGCCTGCACGAGAGGACACATACCGGCACGTGCATGCACACGCACACATACATACACACGCAGGCGCATAGACGCACACATACACACGCACACACACAGACGCACACATACACACGCACACACATAGACGCACACATACACACGCAGGCACATAGACACACACACATACACACACAGGCACACAGACGCACACATACACACACAGACACATAGACGTACACATACACACACAGGCACACAGACGCACACATACACGCACACAGGCACACAGACGTACACATACACGCACACAGACACATAGACGCACACATACACACACAGGTACACAGACGCACACATACACACGCAGGCACGTAGACACACACATACACACGCACACACATAGACGCACACATACACACACAGACACATAGACGCACACATACACACACAGACACATAGACACACACACACACACAGACACATAGACGCACACATACACACACAGACACATAGACGCTCACACACACAGACACATAGACACACACATACACACACAGACACATAGACGCACACATACACACACAGGCACACAGACGCACACATACACACGCAGGCACGTAGACGCACACGACGCACACATACACACGCAGACACATAGACGCACACGACGTACACATACACACGCAGGCACACAGACGCACACATACACACGCAGACACGTAGACGCACACATACACACGCAGGCACACACACGCACACATACACACGCAGACACATAGACGCACACGACGCACACATGCACACGCAGACACACAGGCACACAAAGCAGGAAAGAGGTAGCTAACAATGTGAATACTATAAACATCTCCGACATAAACCACCCAACCTGGTTGACACAGTGACGAATTAACTGTGAGGCGTGAAGAATGGAAACTAACTGGTGTTCGTTCATTAGGCACTTGTCCATAAGGACCATCACAAAAGTGTGTTTTGCTCTCGCTAAAAGGCTAAGAGTACATGACGCCGACATTCATGTCTGCACCCGTTTTGATGGGTAGATGGTTGGTTAATGTTGACGATATCAACCAATCAGCTACCAGCTCCTTTTGAGATGATAGTCTTATGAAGGCTAACACTGACACCATTAGAATCATTTATGTATTAAAATAAGCAGCAAAAAACAAACAAACAAACAAACAACAACAACAAAAAAACAGTCGCCGTGGTGTAGTGGTTTACTCAGCGGACTGCCGACTGGAAGGTTGTGGGTTCGAATCCCCATCATCATCATCATCATCAGTCCCGTAGTCTAGTTGACCGTTGGGGCACCATTGAAGATTTTGCAACCAACTTCCTCCACTCCTCACGGTCCTCAGCTTTCCGCAGAATGATATTCCATTCAAGGCCAGTCCACTCTCTGATATTGTCTTCCCATCTTTTTCTCTGTCTGCCTCTTCGTCTCCCTCCCTGAACTGTTCCCTGCAAGACGGTCTTGGCCAGTCCAGATGATCGTGTGACGTGCCCGTACCACCTCAGTTTGCGTCTTTTCACTGAGGTCAGGAGGTCTTCATACGGCCCGATGGCGTTTTCGATTCGGGTTTTCACTTCTTTATTGGTTATATGATCTATGTACGAGATACCAAGGAGTTTGCGGAAGCATCTCATCTCCATTGCCTGTATCCTTCTTTCAATGTCTGCTGTTATGGTCCATGTTTCGCATGCATACAAAAATATTGACATGACCAGGGAACGCATCAGTCTGATCTTGGAGCCGATTGCGATATTCTTGTCGTTCCAGATGACTTTTAGCTTGGTCATTGCAGCTGTGGTCTGTGCAATCCTGGAAAGTACCTCGGGCTTTGATCCTTCATCTGATACTATAGCTCCCAGATATTTAAATCTATGGACGGTCTCAAGTTTCTTGTTGTCTATGGTAATGTCAGTGCTGATGCCATTGGTATTATTTGTCATCAACTGGGTTTTCTCTGCACTGATCTGCATGCCATATGATGTGGAGGCCTCATCAAGATGTTTTATCAAGCTGACTAGCTCTTGCTCTTGCCCAGCTAGTCCGTCAATGTCGTCGGCAAAACGCAAGTTTGTGATTGTTCTACCTCCGATGCTGACTGTTCCCTCGTGGTCTTCAAGTGCGTCAGCCATTATTCTCTCTAAGAAGATGTTGAAGAGAGTGGGGGAGAGCAGGCATCCTTGGCGTACTCCAACTGTGGTTCGGAACCATTCGCCTATGTTGTTGTCATGGTAGACTGCACTGGTCGCCTTTTCGTAGAGGCATTCTATGGTTCTGATCAGGTTGGCATTGATGTTGTACAGCCTCATGGTTGCCCACAAGGCTGCGTGCCAAACTCTGTCGAATGCCTTCTTGAAGACGTGGTAAAGGCCTTGCTGGTGTTGCAGGTATTTCTCACAGAGCAATCTGAGGTTGAAAATTTGCTCTGTGGTACTTCTTCCTGGTCTGAAACCTGCCTGCTCTTCTTTTATTTTCTCCTCAGCTTGTGGCTTCAGTCTACTTAGAAGGATTTTTAGCATGACCTTACTTGGATGGCTGATCAGGCTGATGGTACGGTAGTTTTGGCATAGTTGTAGGTTGCCTTTCTTCGGGAGAGTGATGATCAGGGACTGGGTCCAAGGTGTTGGCCACTCATCTGTCCGCCAGATCTTATTGCAGATGATGAGTAACATATCAATCATGGCCTCTCCTCCTGCCTGGACCAGTTCTGAGGGAATGTTGTCCATTCCTGCCGACTTGCCTTTCTTCAATGATTTTACTGCAGCTTCAACTTCTTCTCGCACGATGGGGTAGCTGTCGTTGTTGGTTGGTGGAGGAACGTCTAGCACCTTGGGATCTCCTGTTGTTGTGTGTGTGTATAATTCGGAGCAGTACTCTGTCCACCTCTGCAGAATCTCTTGATCTTCTGTGAGACATTTCCCTGCTTTGTTCTGTATGGTAGTGGTTCTGCCTTGTTTTGAGCTTGCTAGTTCTTTCACAAGCTGGTAGGCTTTTTTGCTGTTATTTTTCTGCAGGTTTGCTTCGATATCTTGGCATTGTTCTTCAATCCATGTTTCCTTTGCTTTCCTCATGCCTTCTTTAACTTTGGTTGGCTTTTCTGTATAGTTTAGCACCTTCATCCGTACTCTTCTTTTGCTTTAGTTCTCTGCGTTTGTCGCTCAGCTTTAGTACTTCTTCCGTGACCCAGGGCATCTTTGTTGGTCGGTGTTTTCCAAGGATGTCGTTGGCTGCTTCGGTCACGGCAGTGTTGAAGTTGTTGATCAGAGTGTCTACTTCGGTGTCCACATTGTCAAGGACGAGGAGAGGAGCAAACTTCCCTCCTATCGTTGCTTGGAAGTTTTCAACTATGTTGGGGTCTTTGAGCTTCTCAAGATTGAACTTAATTCTTATGTTGCCCTGTTTCTTCATCCTCTGGAGGCGGAGTTTGAAGGTCATCATTACAAGCTCATGATCGCTTCCAATGTCGGCTCCTGGAAAGCTGGTCTTTGCGATGTTAACACTTGACTGGAAGCGTCTTTTAACCATGATGTAGTCGATCTGACTGTGGTATTTTTCTCCTGGGCTGTGCCATGTCCAGCGTCTAGATGGTTTGTGTGGACCGAACGTGTTCACCACCCTCAGGTCGTTGTAACTGGCGAATTCTAGGAGCCTCAAACCTCTTTCGTTGGTCTCAGGGTTGCAGTATTGGCCACATATCCCTTTCCAGTTATTGTGTTCATCCTCTCCAATCTTCGCATTCCAGTCGCCCTGCACTATAATGATGTCTTTCTTTAGCGTCTGATCTACGATTTCCTGCAGTTGATCATAGAAATCTTCGACAGCCTCGTCATCATAGTCAGTTGTTGGGGCATAAGCTTGGATGACGGTGATGTTAAAAGGTGAAGCCTTAAGCCGAATAGTAATGAGTCTGCTAGAGACTGGTCGGCATCCCATGATGGCATTCACAGTGTCTTTGTGAATGAGGAATCCAACTCCATGTTCATGTTTGTCTTCACTGCCACTGAAGTAGAATCCCCATCAGTACCTTCAAAAATCATTGTGGGATTTTTCGGCTCTAACCGGCTCCTACCCAGAGTTGGGCGTGCTATGGGCTCATTGAGAAGACTGGAACCAGACAGTCGAGTCTCATCCACTTCGCGGATGCATCATTGAGGGTGTTGCTCAAATCTTCTGACCAACACAGCAGATGTCTGTATATCTCAGGCCTGGTTGACGCCAGGATATATTATGATAGTAAGAGTACAGTACAACCCTGTCACGCAATCTTTATCCTAGATGGAACTCCATAGCATCATAATTATCATCCACATCGACATCATCATTATCGCATAATAAAAACTGTTTTACCTTCTGTGGCCATTAAAGTGGCGTAGAAAATGGGACGGAAAAAAAAGTGAGCACAAAGGTAACCTCCCTGAGTGCAATGATCCTAAGGTGAGCATAAAGGTAACCTCCCTGAGTGCAACGATCCTAAGGTGAGCACAAAGGTAACCTCCCTGAGTGCAATAACCAAAAAAAAAAAAAAGAAAAAAAAAAGAAAAAGGTGAGCACAAAGGTAACCTCCCTGAGTGCAATAACCAAAAAAAAAAAAAAAAAAAAAAAGAAAAAGGTGAGCACAAAGGTAACCTCCCTGAGTGCAATAACCAACAAAAAAAAAAAAACAAAAAAAAAAGAAAAGAAAAAGGTGAGCACAAAGGTAACCTCCCTGAGTGCAATAACCAACAACAACAAAAAAAACAAAAAAAGAAAAGAAAAAGGTGAGCACAAAGGTAACCTCCCTGAGTGCAATAACCAACAAAAAAAAAAAACAAAAAAAAGAAAAGAAAAAGGTGAGCACAAAGGTAACCTCCCTGAGTGCAATAACCAACAACAACAAAAAAACAAAAAAAAAAGAAAAGAAAAAGGTGAGCACAAAGGTAACCTCCCTGAGTGCAATAACCAACAAAAAAAAAAAAAAAAAAAAGAAAAGAAAAAGGTGAGCACAAAGGTAACCTCCCTGAGTGCAATAACCAACAACAACAAAAAGAAAAAAAGAAAAAGGTGAGCACAAAGGTAACCTCCCTGAGTGCAATAACCACCCAACAACAAAAAGAAAAAAAAAGAAAAAGGTGAGCACAAAGGTAACCTCCCTGAGTGCAATAACCAACAACAACAAAAAGAAAAAAAGAAAAAGGTGAGCACAAAGGTAACCTCCCTGAGTGCAATAACCAAAAAAAAAAAAAAAAAGAAACAAAGAAAAAAAAGAAAAAGGTGAGCACAAAGGTAACCTCCCTGAGTGCAATGATCCTAAAAAAAATTTAAAAAAAGATGAGCACAAAGGTAACCTCCCTGAGTGCAATAATCCTATAAAAAAAAAAAGTGAGCACAGAGGTAACCTCCCTGAGTGCAATGATCCTAAAAAAAAAAAAAAGAAAAAAAAAGTGAGCACAAAGGTAACCTCCCTGAGTGCAATGATCCTAAAAAAAAAATTTTAAAAAAGTGAGCACAAAGGTAACCTCCCTGAGTGCAATGATCCTTAAAAAAAAAATTAAAAAAAGTGAGCACAAAGGTAACCTCCCTGAGTGCAATGATCCTAAAAAAAAAATTAAAAAAAAGTGAGCACAAAGGTAACCTCCCTGAGTGCAATGATCCTAAAAAAAAAAATTTAAAAAAAGTGAGCACAAAAGGTAACCTCCCTGAGTGCAATGATCCTAAAAAAAAAATTTTAAAAATAAAAAAAAAGCAGGGAACACGCCAACTTATATGTTGCGGGGTAGGATTGAACTCGAGACATGAGATCTTGTGTCCTCGTCTCTATCATAAAGAGTCAACCAACTCTTACCAAAAAATATCAAACAGAAGAATATAATGCAAAACTGAGCTGGAATTCACACGCTTTTAAAGAAAAATGGTTGCCATATCTGTCCCTGGTATCAGATGAAGTTTGATGTGACTTTCAAATGAAGTTTGATGTGACATTTGGCTTGTTTATGAGATGTGTGCGTGATTTCTGTATGATCTGCCTGTTTATATTTGAATGTTTGTCTTACATATAATTGTAAATGACTGTAAATTCATGCACATAGAACCTTTGATGAAGATGTAGGCGTTTTGCGTGTGTTTTGAACTTTGGGTCTCATGCGGACAATCTTGCTTTGCTAATGCGTTTATCGTTGACCTTTTACTGAGAGAGAATACAAATAAAATACAAACAAACAAACAAACAAATGAGCAAACACCAACAATAACTAAAATCTAAAACTGTATAAATTATACGACCTTATATTGTTTAAGAAAACATAACAGACTAATAGATATGGAGCATGTACATGATTTTTGCTCAATCCATTGTGTACACATCTTGTTCTTTTTTTCAATGATATTGTAATAATGCTCAGCAAACATTGTATTTATTTGTGTTTTGTCAAAAAAGAATTTTAAAAACGTTTGAGAAAAAAAAATCAACCAGCTCATTCAAAAAAAAAAAAAAGCTTGCATGAGGGTCGAACCCGCGAGCTGTGTGTTACCAGCAGGTTAGCACGGCGATCCATCATGACTTGACATTTGAAAAAAAAATTATGCTCTGCCTTGCTGCTGTCAGTGTCAGCCTCAAGATGAAATCCAGCCTTCTTGGTTCATAAGGAAGGATATTTCCTGTCAGTGGAGAGACTCTGAAAGCGGAGAGAAGGGTACAAAGAAGGTCTAATCATCAATTCAGAGCTTAACGCTGTAAGATGATCTCTCTCGTTCAGAAAAAAAGCACAAGCTTGAAGAGCGCCGAGACTGCTTATCAAGCAAATATACCTGTTAGATGAATATCTATGAGGCTGGTTGAATAAAGGCTAGGTTAGTCACAAGAGAAATATCATCAGATGTAAGGCACAAGATCTTTGTCAACATGGTCATTAGCCCGTGTGCGTTTCTCGTTTTCCTGTGCATTTATCTTTTTCCAACGAGGATGTGCCGTTCTTTCTTTCGTTTGTTAATACAGCACAGATGAGGATGTTACATTACTTTGATAGATTAAATGTCGTAATAAGCACAATATCAAATTTCACAACACATTTATAATGTAGACTGACAAACGCTTACATATATATATATTACAAACGCACACGTGTAGGCATATGGCGCATATATGCATACACATTTGTATGTATGCATACACATTACGCACGCATGCGCTTACACACGTAACTAAAGCATCAAGAAAGAGAGAGAGAGAGAGAGAGAGAGATGTGGTGAGGTGGGAGGGAGGATCTGGAAGGCAGGTGAAGGCAAGTAGAAACAGACAGATAGACAGACAGACAGGCAGACGGAAAGACAGACAGACAGGCAGAAGGCAGGCAGACAGACAGACAGACCGACAGGCAGACAGACAGACAGACAGACAGGCAGCTGAAAGACAGACAGACAGACAGACTGAAAGACAGACAGACAGACAGATAGACAGAAGACAGACAGACAGGCAGACTGAAAGACAGACAGACAGACAGACAGACAGGCTACGTACACAGATCAATAGGATGTATCAACAAAGTAGACGAAGGTTATATGTCGACAAACAGTTATATCTTTACATTCATCACCTGAAGGAAACAGTAGACACGTGCCGTATCGATACGAAACGTTATCTTCCAACCACGTCCCCGATCTCCCTAAGTCAGACAAGTTTGATACGTAAACCTGTCAGCGCCTGAACCCTATTCCAGTGCATACGCACATAGGACATTGACATCGCACGTTTAAAGCTCCTTGTAAACTATCTCTTGTGTTCGATAGTTTACATACATCATCATCAGCAGGTACCTTGCTGCCTGGCGTTGGCGATCATTGGACTTCCATCTGTCTCTTATCTCTTGTTGCCTCAAGCATCTCTTCCACCCTCCTTGTCCTCAGCCACCCTGCAAGTCCGTCCAGTATTTTCTCCCTGGTGCTCTTTCCCCCAGCCTTCCCGCTGGAACAAGGTGCTCCAATTCCCCTTTCCTCACAAAATGACCTATAAATGTTGCCTGTCCTTTCCTAATCTTCGTTATGAATGATCCACCTGTGTCTGCCTCCATCAAGACTGTCTCGTTTGTTTTCTTTGCTCTCAACAGTCTTCTTAAAAACACCAAAAACTACCCTGCAAGCACACCCCGGAAAAACAGAGTAGTGAGTGCATGTGTGACAGGATAACTCACCGAAAACGTACTGTGCCATGATCATTATCCCTACATCATAAAAATATCAATCATTATAGAAACGTAAAAACTGTCCCATATCATGTAGTCCTTCACACCTGATCTCGTTATGACCTCAGTGTCAATGATCTCGTGATGACCTTAGTGTGAATGATCTGGTGATGACCTTAGTGTCAATGATCTCGTGATGACCTTAGTGTGAATGATCTGGTGATGACCTTAGTGTCATTGATCTCGTGATGACCTCAGTGTTAATGATTTCGTGATGACCTTAGTGTCAATGATCTCGTTTGTACCTCACTGTCAATGATCTCGTGATGACCTTAGTGTCAATGATCTGGTGATGACCTCAGTGTTAAATGATTTCGTGATGACCTCAGTGTCAATGATCTGATGATGACCTCAGTGTCAATGATCTCGTGGTGACCTGAGTTTCGATTTCCTACTGTTTCTGTGCCTGAGATTACTTCAGGTTGGGGGGTCTTTAGTGGCGCCAGTGGTTCTGGGAACTGTCGTTGGAGGGCCGTGGTGGTGGTCTTCTGACCGAGAGGATTTGAAGGTGGGGGAGGGGGGGATGCGTCACTCACAGAGTCTGTCTCCGTGACTGAGCGATTAATATAGTTAGCAAAGGGGGCTTAGTTGGCAGTGTCCTGAGTAAGTTTGGATCAGAACTCCACCAAAGTGAAGTGACCAATCTGCAATACAGGGTCTTCTCTGGTGGGTGGTCTTATTGCGACATGACGTCTCTCTCTCTCTGTCTCCTGACAATGTGACTTGGACTGAACGAACGTGGGGATGGTGATTTATTGTGCAGCCTGAATGGGTGGCGTGAGATCAACGCCACTGTAGTGGCACAGACGTTTGGACAGAAAAAAAAAGGAAAAGAAAAGGAAAGAAAATGCACTATGCACGCTTGTACCGGAATCATAACACGTGCACAGCGTTGGCCATACAACCAAAATAACGTGCATTTACACACCCATGAAAACGTGCAAGGCTTGGAGGAACGAAATCAGAAAAGAAAAGCAGGAAAAAACCACACACACACAAAAAAAAAAAAACAAAGAAAAAGAAAGAAATTGCCATGCAGAGAAGCGTCAATATCAGAGTGCATCATGCCTTTAGCGCTCTTTCTTAAGAAATTCTGACGACATTTATATCCCATGTTGTGGAACTTCTCAAATCTAACACATTCAGCTAGCATAGAAGCAGATATAAAGCACAGAAAAGGAGTGTTCTGAACTTACGCTTTTTGTGCTTTGTATCTGCTTCTATGTTAGCTGAATGGGTAGCGCAAGCTGTGTTAGATTTGAGAAGTTCTACAACATGGGAGATAATTCCCACGTGACTCTCGAGAGTTATGTTCTTTGATTAATATTATAAAAGTTCTCCTGCTTCCCTCTTATTTCTTTGACATTTATAGTTTTTTTTTAATCACCATTGTGACAGTCCACCGTTGTCCTTGCATTATTTCAAGTTTTACTTCATCTGATGGCTCTTCAAGGACACAGCACAGTGATCTTGAGAAGTATAAAATCTGGATTTTCTGTTGTTGTTGTTTTTTTTTAATCAAAAGGATGATTGTAAGACTGGCTTGACCATATTTTTCTTCTTCATCTTCTTGCTATTGTTACTATTGCTGTTGTCGTTCTTCGTCTTCTTCCTCTTCTTTTTGTTACATTGTTGTTGTTGTTCTTCTTCGTATTATGTTATTCATCATCATCATCATCACATCATCATCATCATCATCATCATCATCATCATCAACAACATCAACAACAACAACAACAGTATCAGCAGCAGCAGCAGCAGTAGCAACAGCATCATATGTTTGTATCATTCGCTATATTCTGTCTTCCAGAGCCAACCGATGTGCGACCTGTTCGAGTATTTCCGCAACACTACCATCAGTCTGTCTTGTTTTCTGTTGACGTCCACGGCAGTGGAGCGATACCGGGCCATTTGCAACTTCACCGTTCTCGGCGGTCAAGGTCGCAGGGGGACTGTACTCATCATCGTCGTCCTGCTCGTCTGCTCTCTGGTCCTGTCGTCGCCCACTTCCATTTTCCTGGGTATTCAGGACAGAACTGTCCCTCCTTTGCTTGTAACTCACTTCAGCGTGAAGGTGAGTGAGTCTCTAGAGCACAGATGTTATACATAAAACATTTCTTTTACAATGTCTTTGTTTCTAGCTTTTCCAGCCTTTCTAGCACTCTAAAAAAACAAAAACAAACAAACAAACAAAAAACCGACAATGTCATCAAGCCTGCCGAAAAAGCGGTGCCATCGTTGTATGGGACGGATATATACATACATATATGTATATATATAATATATATATATATATATATATATATATATATATGTATATATATATATATATGTATATATATA
>CM060307.1:18908002-18913002 GCA_030674185.1 Monoplex corrugatus
TGCATTTCGAAATCTAGTCCTTGGTAATTAACGTTAAGAGCTTGACAGATTGCTAATGTAATTTTGTTGTTGTTGTTGTTGTTAATTAGTTGGTGAGGTCAGCTTTTTTTTATATCCTTTTACCATGTTCTTTACTTGGTTTCGATTTTTGTCTCTGTGTATGTCTTTTTTTCTTCTATACACAGTTTTTGGCTTTTATTGTGTCTTTTTGAGACATAGCCTCTGTTATGTTTTTGATCATATCCATCAACCAATCTATCCATCTATTAGTCAACTGACTGACGACCACACAACCAACCAACCGACAGTTTGTTTGAAGAAACAGTCGGCAGCGATGAAAACCAACTTAACAGCCAACCATGAATGAGAATGGAATTTGAACGGAATTTGAAATGATTGAAGATGATTCAATGCACTGGGCAGTTCCATATTCGCTCCACTTTGATTTTCCAGAGGTCAGCCAGCAGAATTGTTGAGCCTGTCCTAACACCATATGCACTGGCCAGGTCTTAAAATGGGAAAAGGGGGAACGGGACCTTTGGGACATTAAACAGACACCACCAGACTGATTCATCATCATCATCATCAGGTGCCTTGCCGCATGGCGTTGGCGATCATGGCCTTCCGTCTGACTCTACCTCTTGTTGCCCCAAGATCTCTTCCGCCATCTTTGTCTTCAGCCACTCTGCAAGTCAATCTAATATCTTCTCTCTGGGTCTACCCGGTGCTCTCTTTCCCGCCAGCTTTCCTGTTGTGACCAGGTGCTCCAATTCCCCTTTCCTCATAAAATGACCCATAAATGTTGCCTGTCTTTTCCTAATCTTCCTTATGAATGATCTTCTTGTGTCTGCCTCCATCAAGACTGTCTCGTTTGTTTTCTTTGCTGTTCATGGAACTCTCAACATTCTTCTTAGAAACCACATCTCGGCCACCTCAATCTTGTTCTGGCTTTGCTTGTTGACTGTCCACTTGCTTGCAGAGATTAAACAACATTCGACCGAACGATGAAGTTCTGAATGCTTTAAAACTGGAATCTGAAAAGACTGTCTTCAGTGACTGGAGGATTAAAATGTGTAGGGAACGGGCCAGTTTAAAGTTGCGGGCAGGGGTTGAACTCAAGACATTAGACGTTAAATACACAGCTGTATCCACTCAGACAACCCTCCTGCACACAACCATTACAAGAACAAACATTGTTTTACAGAAGCATTGATCAGCAAGAGTAAAACAGGAAAGTCATCTACCATCAAGACATGAAGGACGAAACGCTAGACGCCTATATATAAAATATGTTTATCCGTCATTCCTGAACACTGTGACAGCCAGACAAAATAAATCAGGGAGAAAATCCTTAAGTTTGACAAGTTAATACTATAACATGAGATTTACTTTAAAACTACAGCCACACTACGTTAAAATGTCTTCATTTTCCTGCTCTTTCTGGATACCTATAAAACAATTATCACTGAAGACAGTCCTTACAGATTCCAGATTTAC
The DNA here is from genome assembly GCA_030674185.1 of Monoplex corrugatus. Classification (NCBI taxonomy): domain Eukaryota; kingdom Metazoa; phylum Mollusca; class Gastropoda; order Littorinimorpha; family Ranellidae; genus Monoplex; species Monoplex corrugatus. The sequence goes on from CM060307.1 coordinate 18,909,500, forward strand.
AGCATTCAGAACTTCAGCGTTCGGTTGAATGTTGTTTAATCTCTGCAAGCAGGTGACAGTTCGCTGGTGACAAGTCTTAAGTAGCTGACAAATACAAACCAGAAGAACAAGAAAACCAATGTAAGCGCGTCTCCAGCAAGACAAAACAAGACAAGCGCAAATTTTCGGCCAACTAGCCTTTGTCAAGCGCGAACGCACGGTCACAGACAAATCACAGACACCAAACAATGGATAATAAAAACGGGACTAAAAACTTCCCTGCCGCCTCGTCCAGTGGGTAAGAGATGGAATGCCCATGTCATCATGAGCAGTAGTAAGAAAAGGGGAGAGGGGAGGCAACTGTGATGTCAAAAGGGAAGTGAGATAAGTTCTGCAATTTTGAGAAGTGGCCATGCTATATCGGTATAGCCCTGTTCTGAAGAAGGCACAGGGCAAGAGCCAAGAGATAAGGGAGTAGATTGTGCCCGGTGCCAAGAATCTGGTAGGCGTGGGAACAGGAAGAGACATGAAACGGCATGTCTGAATTTTGTTACTCATGGTTTGTCGTTAAGACCATGTGGTTTGCGTGTTCCAAGTTTATTTATGAGGTGGGATTCTCTGTCTTTCCTGTCTATGGTGCTGTTATTGTGTAGAAGCCACAGACCTTTCACTCGGATGTCATTGATTGAGTGGTCTGATTGGTTGAAGTGATTGGGGATAGTTTTATCCCTTTGGTGGCGGATATCAGCCAAGTGTTCTTTGAAACGTGTGTCAAGAGTGCGTCCAGTTTCACCAATATACAATTGGGAACATTTAGAGCAGCTGATCAAGTAGACAATGTTATAAGTTTGACAGTTGAAATGTTTTGTAATTCTCATATGAGATTTGGGGCCTTTGACTGTGGTGGCTGAGCACAAGAAAGGACAAGTCTTGCATTTAGGTTTGTTGCATGGAGAGGTTCCTGGAGGTTGGCTGACTGGTTTGCTGAGATTCGAATGCACCAGCAAGTCGCGGAGATTGGTGTCTCTCTTGTAGACGAGCAAAGGGCGCTTGTCAAAGGTTTCACCTGTAGTGGGACTGGATCGCAAAATGTTCCAGTTGGACAAGATGATCCTTTTTATGAGGTGCACGGACGGGTGGTAAACTAGACTGAGGACTGGCCGATCCTCTGTGACAGCTTTGGGCTTTGAATGGAGGGCATTTGGCCGAGAGACAGAGCTGACTTTTTTCCGGGCTTCATTGATGACCTCGGGTGGGTAATGTCTGCGCAGGAAAAATCTAGTCATTTCAACTGCTTTGTCCTGAAAATTGTCTTCGTCTGAGCAGAGGCGTCGTAGTCTCAAGAACTGCGAGTAGGGAATGCTGTTTCTGGTGTTGGAAGTGTGAGATGATTGGTAGTCCAGGTAGGAATGTGAATCTGTAGGTTTGTAGTGGACTGTAGTGACTAGTTGTTCAGATTGAAGGGAAACTTCGATATCCAGGAAGCTTATGGATGTGTTTGAAATTTCATATGTGAACTTGATGGATGGGTGAAACGTTTGAACGTAGTGGATGAATTGTAAAAGTTGGTCATGATCGAGGGATGTCATGCCAATGCAATCGTCTATGTATCTTTTGTATAATTCAGGTTTGGGTTTCTTGTATTGTTGTAGGATATGTTCCTCCAAATATCCCATGAATAAGCAGGCATAGTTGCTGATAGCATTACAATCATTCAGTCCAATACTCAATCAGTCTATATCACAATCAACGTAGCATCACAATTATTCAGTCGATTATTCGATCAGCCAATCACAATCAACGTAGCGTCACACTTATTCAGTCGATTATTCGATTAGCCAATCACAATCAAAGTAGCATAATTATTCAGTCGATTATTCGATCAGCCAATCACAATCAACGTAGCATCACAATTACGCAATTGATTACTTAATCGATTACTCAATCAGTCAATAACACAATTAACTTAGCATCACGATTATTCGGTCGATTACTGAATTAATCGATCACAATCGACGGGGTGGGGTTTTTTTTTCATCCCATGGGGGGCCAAACATGATTCTGACTTGGAAGTGTGTTGGACAGCCAAAATGAGCGACAAAAACCCCAAAAAAAACAAAAACAAAAACAACAACAACAACAAAAATATATATGTATATATATCAGTCAGCAAGTCCATCACAATAACATACATGATACCAGAGAAGGACGGAAGATATGTCTACTCTCAAAATAAGTTTAACCATAAATCCCAAAGACCGACAGACACAAATTAAGCGTGCGGGAGAAATGCTGTGTTTGACAAACTGCTAAGTTTTCGGTTAATCTGAAGCAAACAGCCACACCATACTAAAAGATCTACATTTTCACGTTCTTTCATGGTACTTGTAAAACCACTTGTACCGAAACACCATCCCTCCCAGTTCTTGTAAATTCCAGTTTTAGGTATTGAGGATTTCAAATTCAGTTCAGTGTACATGTATATAAGTAAAACCAGGGCATAATCTCACATTCTCTCTTTTCAATTCCAGTTTCAATTTCTCAAGACAGCGTCGCCACGCTCAGAATGAATTCCATATGCAGTAACGTCACAGATGCCACCTAATAAAAAATCGTGGCCCTTCCATCCTGCTCACTCAGCAGTTCCCAGGATGGATTTGTGAAGGTAATTGGGTCTGCTTACATTGCCACACCAACACGTTCTTTGTTTCTTAACTGATGTCAACAGATCTTATATGGCCCAATGTGCTGCGTCATGGTTTGGCGCACGTGTTCATTGGTAATACGATCAGTGTATCTGATGTTTAGTGTCTTTCGATAATGCTTCATTTCTATGGCCTGGATGCTTCCTTCCCAATCAGCTATGAAGTCCGTGTACCGCATGCGTACAGGAAGATATTAGAGACCTTTACATTACACGTCACGTATCTCCCAACACGTATCCGTATCGCGATACGTATGTGTCCCGTAAGTGAAAGCGATTTGGTTTTAGGTTACACATGAAACAGATCTATGTCCCCCGACACCCCGGAGCCTGTTAATGGTTGGACGCACTTGTTCATTGGTGACATGTTTAGTGTATCTGATGAGGACAGAGAGGGTGGAAGAGGTGCTTGAAGCAACAAGAGATAGATACAGATGGAAGGCCATGATCGCCAACGCCATGTGGCAAGGCACCTGATGATGATGATAACGTTTAGTATCTTGAGATAACTTCTCATTTCCATGACTTCAGGTCATTTTTCCAAATCCGCCATAAGGCACTTGCATACAGGAAGACGGAATATACTAGATCTTGTACGAGCCTGAACTTGTGTTTGATGACAATGTTCTTGTCCTTCCAAACAGGTCTAAGCTTGGACAGTGCTGTTATTATCTTTGCTAACCTTGAGAGGATTTCTGGCTTAGATCCCTCATTGCTAATATAGATTCCAGATAAATGAATTTACAGTAAACAGACATTTACATCAGTAGTAATGGTGGTTTTGTGGCTGGTGCTGATTTCCATGCTACATCTTATGGAT
>CM060307.1:18920502-18948002 GCA_030674185.1 Monoplex corrugatus
TGGTTGATCAATTCTTCGTGTCTTACCCGATCAAAAGCCTACTCATATATATATGTATGTATGTATGTATGTATGTACACGTACCCACGCACACAAAAACCAATAAAGAAATTTAGTGACTACGTCAACAGGACTTAAACTAATGTTTATCGTAACCATGGTAACCGATGAACTGATGTCATCAGGCTTTTTGCTGCAAGTGTGCTGACGACATAAGTCGTAAGTATCCATAAACCAGTGGGCTTAAAGAGGTTGAGAGAGCTGCAGTCATGAAGAATAGTCCATTATGTTTGCTTTTTTGTTTGTTTGTTTTTGGTGAGAGGTTTAGGTTTTACAGCCTTGATGGTGTTTTGTTTATCTTCTCTCTCACAGACACTCTCTTTCTCTCTCCTTTTTCTTCCTCTCTCCCTCTCTCTCTCGCTCTCTGTCTTTCTCTCTGGCTCTCTGTCTTTCTCTCTGGCTCTCTGTCTTTCTCCCTGGCTCTGTTTCTCTTTGTGTGTGGCTCTTTCTCTCGCTTTCTCTAAGTCTCTCTCTCTCTCAAATGAAAACATGGAAGGACGGTGCTACCTGTGGTTTGCTCCTATCAATTTTGTTCTGGGGCAAATTGCTATTGACTCGTTGTGGAAATGTGAAAACGAATCCAGGACCAGATAAACGCAATATGCGTCAGTCTATGCTTGGTCCCCAGTCTTCAGCTTCCCCTCGAACTCACTCTGACAACAAGGGTCCTCTCTGAGTGACCTGATGTCAACGCTCACCACTTAGAATTCTAAATTTGATGACCTCAAAGACGATTTCAAACGTGTATGGGAAGAATTCGCCACGTTGCACGGTGAGATAAAGGACCTCAAGGAAGAACAGGAATCCCTGCGAGAAGAAAATGCAGAACTGAAGGAGCAGAACCTGAATCTGGAGAAGCAGCTCATGGACCACGAGAAGAAAGCTGACGATCTCGAATGTCGTTCCAAACGGAACAATCTAATTATTCACGGACTGCTTAAACCTACAAAAGAAACGGCAGATGACCTGGAAGCAACAGTGAGGGAGCTGTTCACCGACAAGCTGGAGCTGGCGTCAGACGTCCCTTTTGACAGGCTGCACCGCCTGAACAGTAAGCCCAACTCACCTGTGATTGGGTACTGTACATTCTTCAAGGACATGTTAAAGGTACTCTGGGCAGAGGGGAAATTACGGGAGGGATGATCTGGCATTTTCATTGGGGAGGTTTATTCATGGCGGGTGAGAGAAATTAGACGCTTGTTGATCCCTCACTTGAAAAAAGCCAGAAGTGAGAACAAAAAGCTGTCCCTGGTTTTTGACCACCTCGTCACTGAGGCAAGAAATTTACTGTGGACAATGATTGCACTTTAAAGGAATTGAAATAGGTTGTAGGCCACTCCTGTCATGGAGATGTACTAGAAAACGCTGGCCCTGTTGATTTTTAACCCCGCTCAGACAGAGCAAATTATAACGTTGCACCCATCGTGAACTTGACGCACAGCACAAATGCACGTGCAATTCGATCTGACGGTCGTGATAGTGACAGTGGCAGTGATCTCGGGGTGTGCGACTTGCGCGCTATCCGTGTTGACAGTGGTGAAACTCCGTTCCCATTTGTAAATAATCTAATTTCAGGGCACCACTGTATATCTAATGCTAATTCCTTGAAGTGTTTGCACTGGAATATCAATGGACTTCGTTCGAAATTAAAACATAAAGATTTTGTTAATTATATTCGTTCAAGTGATTTAGTCTCTTTTGTTGAAACTTTCTTGGAGTCATTCCAGTCTGATTTGTTTAGTGACTACTTGATGTTTTGCAAACCAGCGGTGAAGTTTACTAAACAAGGTCGCCCTTCAGGTAGCTTTGTTTGCTTAATAAAGAAAAAGTTTGCTCCTTACATCCGCTGCATAGATGTATAATATGCACTCTATAATTTTCCATTGCTTTTATTCTTTCTCCCCATTTATAGCCGTGTGCGTGTGCGTGTGCGTGTGCGTGTGCGTGTGCGTGTGCTGTGTGTGTGTGTGTGTGTGTGTGTGTGTGCGTGCGTGCGTGCGTGCGTGTGTGTGCGTGCGTGCGTGTGTGTCTGTTTTAGCGCTTAGATTTGATTTTATCAAGATTTTGCGCTATATTAAATATTGTATTAATTATATATTATATTATCCTAATATTTTGGTCTTCCTTATTAATAAAGATATATTTGGATTAATGAAAGATGTTCTATATGTTTGTTTATATATTCCACCAGCTGGATCACCATTTTATCCTTATTTTGATTTTGATAATGGTATTAATTTACTAGAAGAATGTTTGACTGATTGCTTGCTTTCATTTGATGACATATTCGTTGTTCTTTCAGGCGATTGTAGTAGCAGAACTGCTGATATAGCTAATGACCTACTCAATAATAGCTCTGTTGATACAACGTATAAACGTCGTCCTGTCAGTATGAACAGAAATTCTCAAGACAAAGTTCTAAATGATTATGGAAAAAAAATGATTGAATCTATATACTGCATTTAACTTGCGTGTTTTGAATGGTGAGTGTAATGGCGACCTTCAGGGTTGTTACACATTCATCTCAGAAGGTGGAAATAGTGTGAATGATTATTTCATTATGTCAAGTGAAATGTTTGATATGTTGTGCTCGATATGTAAACTTAATGTCAAAGAAAGGGTTGACACTGATCACATGCCTCTGGAATTATGCATAAATTGTGTAAAAGAATGTGATATTCATGAAAATGTGCAGGAAACAGAACAAACAATACGGAAAATTGTCTGGAATAACGATACGGCACAGATATTTATAGATTCACTGCAGACTGACGAAACTCGTAAAAGGTTACAACTAGCTATTGATTTAATTGATCATGATGTTAGTGAAGCTTTGTCGGTATGTAATGACTGTATTATACAAAGTGCCAAATGTATGCAAAAGACGATCAGAATCCGCTCATATCAAAAAATAGAAGACTGGTATGATGATGAATGTAGACAGGTTAGAACGAATATACGAAAGCTAAATAGGAAACTACGTCAATCTGACCAACATGATAAAAGATATACCAGTCAATCTGACCACAATGATAAGCAAGATGCATTTTGCATTGCTAGAAGAGAATGTAATCATTTATTAAAACGTAAAGAGAATGACTTTAATAATGCTTTCTTAGATAAACTGTTAGCCTCAATTCATGACCAAAAAGTATTCTGGGAAAATGTACATAAAGTCTCCTTTAAGAGAAAGTATGTTAGCAATGAAATTACAGTAGAAGATTGGTTTCGTCATTTTAAAAACCTACTGGAAAAAGACATCGATATTGATGATGAAATACAGGTTGAAAACAGTAATAGTTATTTTAATCAACCGATCTCAAAGGAGGAAATCCTGTTAGCATTTAGGAAGGTAAAAAATAGAAAAGCTGCCAGGCCAGATGGGATCATTGGTGAGGAGCTTAAAACTGCAGGAAATCATATAATTGACTTCTTTTTGGTGTTCTTAAATGCTTTATTTCAGAAAGGCCTGTTTCCGAAAAGTTGGACTGGAGGTATTGTGCTCCTTTGTAAGAAAGGTAATGTCAATGATCCTAGTAATTACAGAGGCATCACATTATGTGACGTCAGTAGTAAAATCTACAGTGCTGTTATAAATCATCGTTTACAAGAGTGGGTTCAAGAAAATAACATAACAGGAGAACATCAGGCTGGGTCTAAAAAGAATTATTCGACTATCGATCATATGTTTACTTTGTCAGCTTTAGTACAAAATCGGTTTTCTCTCAATCGTAAGTTATATGTTGCCTTTATTGATTTTGAGAAGGCTTTTGATTCAATTAATCGACGAATTATCTGGTCTGATTTAGTGAAGAATGGAATAAATGGAAATTTGTACCGATGTATCAAAAGTATGTATGAATATGTCAAGGTTAGAGTAAGATGCGGATCAAAACTGACAGACTATATACGATTTATATATGGTGTGAAACAGGGCGATGTGTACAGTCCAGTTTTGTTTTCCCTTTTCATTAATGAACTTGGTGTAAAAGTAATAGAGAATGGTAAACATGGGGCAATTTTCACCCATGATTATTTTGAGCTTTTTATTTTGTTTCTTGCAGATGATGTTGCGCTGTTGTCAGAAACTGTAATTGGTTTGCAAATACAATTGAATAATTTACAGGAAGCAGCATTGGCATGTGCACAGGGTGAAACGTGCACATGTTTTTTTGTATCGTGTGCATAGGGTGATGTATGCATGCGTTTTTTATGTCGCCTACGAGGGGGAATTTTGTGTGTATGTGTGGTAGGACGTAGTTTTGAAAACAGTTCACCAAGTTGGGAACTTGGGTGGACTGGGTTTGTTAGTCAATCTCCAAGAAAAAAACCGCCTTGAGAAAGATACTGGAGCTCCATTTATTAAAAGAAAAAAAAGGAGAAAAATTAGAAAAGAAGAAGCAGAAGAAGAAAGCAAACAAGAAGGCGAAAAGAAGAAGAAGGCGAAAAAAAAGGAGAAGAAGAAGAAGGAGAAGAAGAAGAAGAAAAGAGAGGGGGAGGAGAAGAAGAAGAAGAAGAAAGCGAAAAAGAAGTAGAAAAGAAAAAGAATGCAAAAAAAAAAAAGAAGAAAGAAAGAAGTAGACAAAGGAGAAGAAGAAGACGGAGAAGAGGAAGGAGGAGAAGAAGGCAAAAAAGAAGTAGGAGAAGAAGAAAGAAAGAAAGTGAATTAAAAGTAGAAAAAGAAGGAAAAAAGAAGAAAAATAAAAACAAGGGCGAAAAAGAAGGATAAGGAGAAGAAGAGGAACATGAAGAATAAGGAGAAGGAAAAGAAGGAGAGGAGGAACAAGGAGAAGAAGAAGAAGAAGAAGAAGAAGAAAGCAAAACAGAGATAGAGAAGAAAAAGAAGGCAAAGAAGAAGAAGGAGAAGAAAGAGGAGAAGAAAGAGAAGGAAAAAAAAGAGAAGGAGAAGGAGAAGAGGGAGAAGAAGAAGGAGGAGGAGAAAAAAAAGAGAAGGAGAAGAAGAAAGAGGAGCAGGAGAAGACAGAGGAGGAGAAGAAGAAAGAGGAGGAGAAGAAGTAAGAGGAGGAGAAGAAGTAAGAGGAGGAGAAGAAGTAAGAGGAGGAAACGACGAAGGAGGAGGAGACAAAGAAGGAGGTGGAGAGAAAGAAGGAGGAGAAGAAAGAAAAGACATTAATATGAAGGTGCGTGGTTGTGATGTTGTATGTGTGATGTGTGCAAGTTAGTAGAAATGTAAAAAAAATCATATCGCAATCTGTTTAGTGCCATTGGTTGAAAGGAGAGCGTACGGTTGCGTGACGGACGAGTGCTTTATATATGTTCTGATTGCGTCAGCAAGTGTACAAGCATGACAAGCACGTTCACTCGAATTAAAAGTTAACCTAAGTAAAAGTAAAATAATTATGTTCAGAAAAAGAGGGTATTTGACATTAAGAGAAAGATGGACATATAATAATGATGTGATACCTGTTCTTAATGCGTATAAATATTTAGGTATATTATTTTCTACAAAACTTAGCTTTGCTCCAGCATGTATTGATCTGGCTAGCAAGGCTGAAAATGGTGTTGTGTGTATTCTACGAAAATTACATACCTTAAATAACAGAAGTTTGCCTTCATTTTGGAAGCTGTTTGATTCCCAGATACAACCTATTGTCCAGTATGGTGCAGAACTATGGGGTCTTGATGATATTGCTGCATGCCATTGTGAAAAAGTACAATTATTTGCTTTAAAGAAATTTTTAGGAGTTGAAATGAGGACGCCCAATGACTTGGTAAATGGGGAAACAAACAGATATCCAATTTATATAACTTCTGCAACAAGATGCATTAGTTACTGGTTAAAATTAACTAGAATGGATAATCACAGACTGCCACGTATAGCGTATAAAATGTTGTATGATCTGGATGCTAGAAACAAAAGAAATGGCATCAAACGTCCGTTGTATTTTGTATCGGTATGCTTTTGGTTTTGTGTGGGCCAATGAAGGTGTCCGGGATATCAACCAATTTTTGCATAGCTTTAAAGATAGAATAATTGCATGTAGATGGCAGGAATGGGACTTTCATATCAGGAACAGTGATAGATTTGAAGTATACAGAACATTTTGCACAGTACATGACATGAAACATTATTTGCAGATGGATTTAGACAGACATTTGACTTTGATACATGTATTGACAAAATTTAGATTTGGTGTCTCAGAAATTACTCAGCATCATTTTCGGTACAGGAAACATTCTACCAAAGATTTAGAGTGTCCATTGTGTAAAGATGGGGATGAAGATGAGTTGCATTTTGTTTTGTGTTGCCCTGTCTTAGGGCAAATAAGAACTCAGTATATTCCGTTAAAGTACTATAGATACCCTAGTCAGTTTCGACTATGTCTGCTTTTGACATCAACGAAAGAAACTACTGTCAGAAATTTATCAATTTACTTATTTAAAGCATTTAACCTACGATCAACTTGAATGTCGTAACTTTTTGTGTTATATATTTGCATGTTCTTCTGTGTACATGACATGCATGTTCGATATGTCTTGTATACCGCACCCCTTCATGAGGGGCAGTGGCCTTAATATGAATAAATCATCCGCAATCCGCATCTCTCTCTTTGTGATGGCTCTCTCTCGCTTTCTCTCAGTGCCTCTCTCTCTTTGTGCCTCTCTCTCTCTCTCCTTTTCTCTGTCTCAATCTCTCCCTCTGTCTCTGCCTCTGTCAATCTCTCCATCTCTCTTTCCTTCTCTCTGTGTGTGTCTCAATCTGTCTTTCTCTCTCTGTGCCTCTCTCTCTCAATCTCTCTCTGTTCTCTCTCTGTGCCTCTCTCTCTCAATCTCTCTCTCTTCTCTCTCTGTGCTCTCTCATCTCTCTCTCTCTCTCATGTGCCTCTCTCTCATCTCTCTCTTTTCTCTCTTGCCTCTCTCAATCTCTTTCTCTCTCAATCTCTCCCTCTCACTCACTGTATCTCTCAGTCTCTCTTTCAAGTTCTCTCTCTCTCTCTGTCTCTCAATCTCTCTCACCCACTCTCCTCTTTCTCTCTCTCTTTCTCTCTGTTTTGCATGAGTGTACCTGTATACTTATCTTCTGTTTTTTGTTTGTTTGTTTGTTTGTTCGTTTGAAAACAGGCGGCATAAGAAAAAAGCAATTATACAATTATATCTGTCACCAAAAATTGCCCGCTGCTAGCTTAAGGTCTCGGTGTCTTCACACATGCACCACCGGCACTTTTTTCTTATAAAGGGTTCGTTTTGACACTTCACACACTCACAATCGATGGACGTTCCTTTTCTGCCTGGTCCGTACAAATGTAACGCGCTTAGCGCTTCTTTCCTCCATTCTACGGTCACATACTCTGCCTGCCTTCATGTCTAACCTGAAGCCATACCTTTTTGACCAGCATTGATTCTCTCCCCCTAACACCCCCCCCCCCCCCCGTATGTGTCCATCCTATCGTCCTACTCCCCTCTTGTTCATCCCTTCCACCTGGTTTGCATGTCTTTGGTACCCCGGGATTTTGGTCTCTGGTACCCCGGGGTTTTGGTCTTTGGTACCCCGGGGTTTTGGTCTTTGGTACCCCGGGATTTTGGTCTCTGGTACCCCGGGGTTTTGTTTTTGTTTTTGGTAACCCCGGGGTTTTGGTCTTTGGTACCCCGGGATTTTGGTCTTTGGTACCCCGGGGTTTTGTTTTTGTTTTGGTAACTCCGGGGTTTCGGTCTTTGGTACCCCGGGGTTTTGTTTTGTGTTTTTGGTAACCCCGGGGTTTTGGTCTTTGGTACCCCGAGGTTTTGGTCTTTGGTACCCCGGGGTTTTGGACTTGTCTTTGGTACCCCGGGGTTTTGGTCTTTGGTACCCTGGGGTTTTGGTCTTTGGTACCCTGGGGTTTTGGTTTTTGTCTTTGGTACCCCGGGGTTTCGGTCTTTGGTACCCCGGGGTTTCGGTTTTGTCTTTGGTACCCCGGGGTTTCGGTCTTTGGTACCCCGGGGTTTCGGTTTTGTCTTTGGTACCCCGGGGTTTCGGTCTTTGGTACCCCGGGGTTTTGGTCTTTGGTACCCGGGGTTTCGGTCTTTGGTACCCCGGGGTTTGGTCTTTGGTACCCCGGGGTTTCGTCTTTGGTACCCGGGGTTTTGGTCTTTGGTACCCCGGGATTTTGGTCTTTGGTACCCCGGGTTTTGGTCTTTGGTACCCCGGGATTTTGGTCTTTGGTACCCCGGGGTTTTCGTCTTTGGTACCCCGGGGTTTTGGTCTTTGGTACCCCGGGATTTTGGTCTTTGGTACCCCGGGGTTTCGGTCTTTGGTACCCCGGGATTTTGGTCTTTGGTACCCCGGGTTTTGGTTTTTGGTACCCCGGGTTTCGGTCTTTGGTACCCCGGGTTTTGGTCTTTGGTACCCGGGGTTTTAGTCAGTGTGTGAGTGGTTGCTTTGACGAATGATGAGAGAACAGGCTTTGATTTTATTTTTGTATCAACATTTGGCGCTTTATGAATGCCATCGTCGTCGTCGTTGTTATTGTTTTTGTTGTTGTTGTTGCTAATGTTGTTGTCGTCATCATCATCACCATCACCATCACCATCATCATCATCATCATCATCATCATATCATCATCATCACCACCACCACCTCCACCGCCACCACCATCATCATCATCATTATCAATCATCATCAATTATCATCATCATCAATCATCTTCATCAATCATCCATCATCATCATCCATCACATCAATCATCATCATCCATCATCATCATCCATCATCATCATCATCATCAATCATCATCATCCATCATCCATCATCCATCATCATCATCATCATCATCATCATCATCATCATCATCATCATCATCATCATCATCAATCACCCATCATCCATCATCCATCATCATCATCATTGTCATTATTCAGTTCTCGAGTTCACTCCCTTCAACTTTTGTTGTACGCAGATCAAGAAAAACCAGGTCAGTATGCACACGGCACTGAACAAGGTGGCACCCATGCCAGCTGCACGTGCTACACGCCACATAGAAGACCGAGATGGTTGTGCCAACGCCACACAGCCCCTTCACCAGTCCAAGCCGAGGCACCTCAACATACAGCGGTCTTGTCAGCCCCGGGCTCCTATTGGCATCTTCACCATCACCACAGACAGGGAGGGGTCGTCCTGGCAGTCCCGGCCACTTACATCACGACCTGATGGACACGGGGTCCTGGGGAGCAGGAGCAATGTCTTTCAGCGCACTATGATTCTACAGGAAGGTTCTTCAGGTAATCACAAAAGTCCCCGCCAGACATCAAAAGGAGGCTATCTCCAGAGATCGTTGAAATGCCTGTCTTCTCAGACGAAAACGACATTGATGTCACTGTAGAAAATAAAGATGATGCCGTATCTGATGGAAGGAATGAGAGGTCTGAGACCGTTCTTGCAGATGTGCTGAATGAACTGCAGTCAGTCAACGAAGACCATGATTTCATGTGTACAGGCTCCGAGGGAGGGACTGTCCATCCCTGCACAACCACGGTCTCTCGTGACTGCACGAACGGGGCAGTGATCTCCCCTGACCAGAGACAGAGTCAAACTGGCGGCAGTCCCAGAACAGATGAGGACAACATTCAGCGGTGCACTCAACCCAACTCTCAGCACCAGACCGTCTTCGCTGCTTCTCAGCCAAATTATGACATCTTCGTCGTATGTGGCGATCATTCAGAATCGGTTTCCTCTCGACCATCTGAAGAGCACATTTCCTGTGGAAACAGAAGAAAGAAAAAATGCCAGGAAGGAATATTTCGGAATGACCATTCACACGATTCTTCTGGCAGGACGCTGATGTGTGACATTGATTTTCTAGCCATGAACAGCTCTGGCATGGACAAGACAAGACCGGAGTCAGTCCGGAGAACTCCCAGTGGGTCAGCCATCAGTGGCCCAGGTGATAAATCGGATAGTGAATGTGATATTGCAACCAGCTGTTACCAGATCTCTCGTAACAGTTCAAGGCTGGTTAGGTCATCCTCTCATGGTTGTGGCAAACGTGTGGCATCCAAAATCACTGCAAATGGTAATATACATGCGACATCCACAGTTCTTGAAGATTGTGGTGAGCCCGCGGCATCCATACTTACTCAAAATCGTGACAAAGATCCGATATCCATGATCAGTCAAGGTAGTGACAAACGTGTGACAGCCACAAAAACATGCATGTCAGGTGAGGATCCCGGCGACAAATGGCGAAACAGGAGTTTTGCCCTGAAACCTGAACTGTGCTCCAGTCACCAGAAGCTTTCTTCTGATAATATGTCGTCTTCGTGTGTGGTTCTGCCTTCTGCCCACCCACTGAGAGCAACCAGCAGTCAGCTAGAGTGTCCTGACCAAGGCGAACCATGTACAAATGAACAGAGATCTACAACCAGTTCTTCTTTGACTCCAGTAGATGTCTCGCTCCACACGTTAACGAAGCAGACGTCCTCAAATAAACTATCAGCCTCCACCCAGTGTAGATCTGAACACTGTACACGTGTGTCTTCTGTCGATAAAGTAAGTTTGTGTTCAGGTCCATTGACGCCTGTCGATAGTAAATCCTCAGACTGTGCAACAACTCCTGCCAACCAAGAAACTTTTCCAGGTATACAGAGACAAGCTGACCACAATAAATCAACTGTCGAGAATGAGCATCAACGACCAAGAACTTGAACAAACAACAGATGGCAGTATTAATTCAGACCTCGCATAATTTAAAGGAGCAACATCAGAGAGGCTCAGAACTTGCACAATTTGAACAGACAAAAATCATTAATAACTCAAAACTGTCACGACTCAGATAAACAGAAGACATCAGCTAGGCCTCAAAACTTGAACAGTCTGAACAAAAGCACAACATCATTTAGAGCTCAGAAGTCACATAATTTCAACACACGAGCAGCGTCAATAAAAGCTCTGAACCATAGCAAATTGAGCAAACACTCAGTATCAGCGAGCGTTCACAACTCGCACAGCACCAGGTTTGCCCGCCAGATCCGCGTGGCCAAGATCCTACTGATTGTGACTGGCACCTTTCTCATGAGTTTCCTACCTTTCTGGGTTCTGACTGTCGTCTACATGGTGTGGCCCCACCTGGACTGGCAGCTCAGCATGCAGCATCGGATGTTCATGTCCGTCCTTTACCAATCCTACTTCATCAACAACGCCATCAACCCCATCCTCTTTGCTTTCTATAGTCCAGAATTTCGTTCCGAGTGTCTCGTGTTACTCAAGGACTTGAAGAAAAAGCTCTGTGGATAACTGGGTGGTGTTCGTGTGTAGTTAACTGGGTGTTAACCATCAATCAGGTCCAATGCTATTCACTTTCTACAGTCTTGAGGTTCGCTCAGAATGTCTTGTGCTGCTTGGACACCTGAAGACACGACTATGTGAATAACTGGATGTTTTCCATGCGTGGTAAATTGATATTGCCCATCAATCAACTTCCACGACCTCTGCTTTCTATAGTCCTGAATTTCTCTCTGAACGTCTTGTGCTGGTTAGACATCTGAAGACAGAGTTCTGTCAATATATAACTGAATGTTATCCAAGCGGTAGTTAATTGATATTGCCGATCAATCACCTCCCATGGCCTCTGCCTTCTACAGTCAATCCATGCGGGTGGTTAACCGATATTGCCCATCAATCAACCTCCGTGACCTCTGCTTTCTATTGTCCTAATTTCTCTCGAATGTCTTGTGCTGCTCGTGAAAGACCTCAGGGAAATTTGTGCGGCATACATGTATTGTGTTTTATTCATCAGCCCCCTTCTTCTTCGCCTTTCATAATCACAACTTTTACTCTGAATGTCGTGTGTCTTGTTCTGTCTGAACACTCTAAAGAATGGCCGTGCTGTTGATAGTCATGTATGATATATTGGGTATTACTGATGTATGATCTACTGAGCATTATTGATGTGTGATATATTGGGTATTATTGATGTGTAATATACTGAGCATTATTGATGTGTGATAAATTGGGTATTACTGATGTGTGATATAGTGAGCATTATTGATGTGTGATATACTGGGCAGGCTTAAGGCTTGTGCCATGATCATCTTACACATGGCACCTGTGACGTTAGTGCATATGGAATTCGTTCCGAGCGCGGAGACGTCGTCTTGAGAAACTGAAACTGAAACTGACCTAGTGGTTGTTAGCAATGTATAATGCACATGTTATTTTATACGATTCTCTGGCTGTTATCCATGTGTGGTTGACTGGCTGTTATCCACGTGTGGTTGACTGGCTGTTATCCACGTGTGGTTGACTGGCTGTTATCCACGTGTGGTTGACTGGCTGTTATCCATGTGTGGTTGACTGGCTGTTATCCATGTGTGGTTGACCAGCTGTTATCCATGTGTGGTTGACTGTTATCCACATGTGGTTGACTGGCTGTTATCCATGTGTGGTTGACTGGCTGTTATCCACGTGTGGTTGACTGGCTGTTATCCATGTGTGGTTGACAGCTGTTATCCATGTGTGGTTGACTGGCTGTTATCCATGTGTGGTTGACTGGCTGTTATCCATGTGTGGTTGACTGGCTGTTATCCACGTGTGGTTGACTGGCTGTTATCCATGTGTGGTTGACTGGCTGTTATCCACGTGTGGTTGACTGGCTGTTATCCATGTGTGGTTGACTGACTGTTATCCACGTGTGTTGACTGGCTGTTATCCATGTGTGGTTGACTGGCTGTTATCCACGTGTGGTTGACTGGCTGTTATCCATGTGTGGTTGACTGGCTATTATCCACGTGTGGTTGACTGGCTGTTATCCATGTGTGGTTGACTGACTGTTATCCATAGTGGTTGACTGGCTGTTATCCACGTGTGGTTGACAGCTGTTATCCATATGTGGTTGACTGTTTATCCCATGTGGTTGACTGGCTGTTATCCATGTGTGGTTGACTGACTGTTATCCACGTGTGGTTGACTGGCTGTTATCCACGTGTGGTTGACTGCGTGTTATCATATATGGTTAACTGCGTGTTATCCGTATGTGGTTGACTGACTGTTATCCTGTGTGGTTAACTGCATGTTATCCATGTGTGGCTGACTGCGTGTTATCCGTGTGTGGTTAACTGCTGTTATCCGTGTGTGGTTAACTGCGTGTTATCCGTGTGTGGTTAACTGCGTGTTATCCGTGTGTGGTTAACTGCGTGTTATCCGTGTGTGGTTTACTGCGTGTTATCCATGTGTGGTACTCGTGTATCCATGTGTGGTGACTGACTGTTATCCATGTGTGGTTGACTGACTGTTATCCATGTGTGGTTGACTGACTGTTATCCATGTTGTGGTTGACTGACTGTTATCCATGTGTGGTTGACTGCTGTTATCCATGTGTGGTTGACTGGCTGTTATCCATGTGTGGTTGACTGCTGTTATCCATGTGTGGTTGACTGCTGTTATCCATGTGTGGCTGACTGCGTGTTATCCATGTGTGGCTGACTGCGTGTTATCCATGTGTGGTTGACTGACTGTTATCCATGTGTGGTTGACTGACTGTTACCCATGTGTGGTTGACTGGCTGTTATCCATGTGTGGCTGACTGCGTGTTATCCATGTGTGGTGACTGCGTGTTATCCATGTGTGGTTGACTGGCTGTTATCATGTGTGGTTGACTGCGTGTTATCTATGTGTGGCTGACTGCGTGTTATCCATGTGTGGCTGACTGCGTGTTATCCACGTGTGGTTGACTACGTGCTATCATGTGTGGTTGACTGACTGTTATCATGTGTGGTTGACTGCGTGTATCTATGTGTGGCTGACTGCGTGTTATCCATGTGTGGCTGACTGCGTGTTATCCACATTGGTTGACTGCGTGTTATCCATGTGTGGTTGACTGACTGTTTATCCTATGTGTGGCCGACTGCGTGTTATCCATGTGTGGTTGACTGCGTGTTATTCATGTGTGGTTGACTGGCTGTTATCCATGTGTGGCTGACTGCGTGTTATCTACGTGTGGCGACTGCGTGTTATCCATGTGTGGTTGACTGCGTGTTATTCATGTGTGGTTGACTGACTGTTATCCATGTGTGGCTGACTGCGTGTTATCACGTGTGGCCGACTGCGTGTTATCCATGTGTGGTTGACTGCGTGTTATTCATGTGTGGTTGACTGCGTGTTATCATGTGTGGCTGACTGCGTGTTATCCACGTGTGGCTGACTGCGTGTTATCTATGTGTGGCTTGACTGCGTGTTATCCACGTGTGGCTGACTGCGTATTATCCATGTGTGGTTAACTGCGTGTTATCCATGTGTGGTTAACTGCGTGTTATCCATGTGTGGCTGACTGCGTGCTACCCATGTGTGGTTAACTGCGTGTTATCCACGTGTGGTGACTGCTGTTATCCATGTGTGGTTAACTGCGTGTTATCATGTGTGGTTACTGCGTGTTATCCATGTGTGGCTGACTGCGGTTATCCATGTGTGGTTAACTGCGTGTTATCCACGTGTGGTTAACTGCGTGTTATCCATGTGTGGCTGACTGCGTGTTATCCATGTGTGGTTAACTGCGTGTTATCCATGTGTGGCTGACTGCGTGTTATCCATGTGTGGTTAACTGCGTGTTACCCATGTGTGGTTAACTGCGTGTTATCCATGTGTGGTGACTGCGTGTTATCCATGTGTGGTTAACTGCGTGTTATCATGTGTGGTTAACTGCGTGTTATCTATGTGTGGCTGACTGCGTGTTATCCATGTGTGGTTAACTGCGTGTTATCATGTGTGGTACTGCGTGTTATCCATGTGTGGTTAACTGCGTGTTATCCAGTGTGGTTAACTGCGTGTTATCCACGTGTGGTTAACTGCGTGTTATCCATGTGTGGTTAACTGCGTGTTATCCATGTGTGGCTAACTGCGTGTTATCCATGTGTGGTTAACTGCGTGTTATCATGTGTGGTTGACTGCGTGTTATCCATGTGTGGCTTGACTGCGTGTTATCCATGTGTGGTTAACTGCGTGTTATCCATGTGTGGCTGACTGCGTGTTATCCATGTGTGGCTGACTGCGTGTTATCCATGTGTGGTTAACTGCGTGTTATCATGTGTAGTTAACTGGTGTTGTTCGTGTGTGATTAAAGATTTAGCCACATGTGATTTATAGATGTTAACCTGTGTTGATTACATGTTGTTATCCCTGTGTGGTTTTTAAGCCACAACGCTCTTGGAATACCATTTGGTCAGATGCTTTTGGCTGTATATCAAGCTGCAAGGCCCACCATGTTATATCAAGAAAGGTAATGAACAAACAAACAAGACATAATTAACAGATTTCTATGCCAATATTTCACATTTACATAAACATTAAAATGTACACAACAAATATAAATTCGGGACGTCAGTCAACACCTGAGGAAAAATATCCCTGGATGAAAGATCCCAAAAGCATCAACTTCAATGACACAACACGTCTAACAGAAAGACAGTTAGTTAACATCTCTTGATCTGGCGTTTTATTATCATCGTCTACATGTTTCGTGTATGAAAACCAGTCATTAATGAAATGAGGACCCATGAGTTGTTTGTTAACGATACAAGTTTTTCGACATGATGGACAGCTTTTGAACACCTCTTGAGTAGGTTAATGTGTGGTGTGATAACTTGATATTTTCTACATGTGTATATTACTATATTTTACATATAGTTTTGTAGAATTTTCCATGAAGCATAATGAAATCTAATATGTTATCAGATCTAAAACTAGTGTCATGTACACACAGCAAGACTATTATATTTCTTCATGTATATCTAGTTTTGCACATTCCTTATCCGGATCAGTTGTAATGAGTTCACATGTTTCTTTCAGCCAGTATACCGGTGCCTTCAACACGTTTAATACCGATTTTTGTATTTATCCTATGTTTATTCTTTTCCACATAAATGCAGATATCGATGCCTGCAACATGCCTATTTTAATTTGTCTGGAGGATTTGTTGTAAGATCCTAGATCGATTATTTTAGAAAGTATTAGAAAGTGATTTTTGATTTACTGCTCCGCCAAGTGCTGGTGTATGTCTCCATGTTTTATACAGTGCCATGATTTCTGAAAATCTGCCTTGACTCTTGATTATTTCACAATCTGTCAAGACGTTTGTACTCCACTTTCCAAGAACCTTGAATTTAGACAGATTCTATACCATGTGGAGATGTTGCGTGAACTTAAACTGATGAGTCTCGTCTTCTGCCAAGCCATACTGCACTACGTGTCCTGTGTTTAATAAAAGTCCTGTCTTTCTTTCGACCTAGTACTAGTATTCGAACTAATACTAGTATTCGAACTAGTACAAGTATTCATCGTCCCTTCAACTTTTTTTTCCAGGCACTTTGTATAAGTTCAGTATCGTTGACATAATGTGAAATTTTGTGCTCATTACCTTGTATCAGTATGCTGTTAATATCTTTGTATTGTTTTAACAATAAGATGAAAGAGGGCTGAACTGGTCCTCTCTCAATATGGGGCATGTGAAAGTGTAAACCAAATACTGCTGGAGTTGCAATTTAAGGACAGAGATCGACAGTCACCGTGTCAGCGTCTCATAGACAAACGATGGATCTGATAAGCTGTAACCTCTTTGGAGAATCCGTAGTAACACCTTGATGAAACAACGTTCTATGCTATACAGATCACCACATGTACCACAAACTGAAGCTGGCGCCCTCCCCAACCTATCCCTGCGGTCAAGAAGACCAAACCACGGAGCATATACTCCAAAGATGTCCCCTTTACCAGGTGGCAAGACAGGACGTGAGGCCGACAGACACTCCGCTGACAACCAAATTCCATGGCTGCAGACAGGAGCTGGAAAAGACGGCTGCATTCATCGCCCGGACTCAGATGATTGTGTAGCAGCGTACGCCAAGAAGAAGAAGACAGATCACCACAAGACTTGAGGAAACAAGGAAACATTGCTGGCTTTGTTGTTTTCTGACTTTTTCTTGTTCCTGTTGTTTGCTGATAATTTTTCCCTTTTTCTTCCCGTTATAATTGTCTCTTGTCATTTCCGCTGATCGATCTTGTTTTAACCTATAAAGTGGGCATTGTTTAATTTACATCGATCGACATCCCGCTGCAGAGGCTGAGGAGGAGGGGGGAAGGGGATGGGAGTATACACAAACACGTGGCACTGAAACAAATGATATGGTGAGTCGTCTGTTAAGTGATGTGTGTATTAAAAAAATATGTAAAATCAACAAGCTGATTCACTCAGGGAAGTTATGTAAAGACAGACAGACAGACAGACAGACAGACTGACAGACAAATGGATAGATAGAGAGATAGATAGATAGACAGATAGACAGATAGATAAACAGATAGATAGATCGTTAGACAGACAGACACAGATAGATAGATAGATAGATATAGATAGATAGATAGATAGATAGATAGATATAGATAGATAGAGAGAGAGATAGATAGATAGATAGATAGATAGATAGATAGATAGATAGATAGATAGATAGATAGATAGATAGAAGCACGCAGACAGACAACCAACGAAAGACATACGTACAGCAAATACCTGTCAAACCTGACCACTACGATGTAAACAGCCAGTGACAGACATACGTACACCAAATACCTGTCATACCTGACCACTACGATGTAAACAGCCAGTGACAGACATACGTACACCAAATACCTGTCAAACCTGACCACTACGATGTAAACAGCCAGTGACAGACATACGTACACCAAATACCTGTCAAACCTGACCACTATGATGAAACGGACAAACAGCCAGTGACAGACATACGTACAACAAATACCTGTCAAACCTGACCACTATGATGAAACAGACAACCAGTGACAGACATACGTACAGCAAATACCTGTCAAACCTGACCACTATGATGAAACAGACAACCAGTGACAGACATACGTACACCAAATACCTGTCAAACCTGACCACTATGATGTAAACAACCAGTGACAGACATACGTACACCAAATACCTGTCAAACCTGACCACTATGATGCAAACAACCAGTGACAGACACACGTACACCAAATACCTGTCAAACCTGACCACTATGATGTAAACAACCAGTGACAGACATACGTACACCAAATACCTGTCAAACCTGACCACTATGATGAAACAGACAAACAACCAGTGACAGACATACGTACACCAAATACCTGTCAAACCTGACCACTACGATGTAAACAACCAGTGACAGACATACGTACACCAAATACCTGTCAAACCTGACCACTACGATGTAAACAACCAGTGACAGACATACGTACACCAAATACCTGTCAAACCTGACCACTATGATGAAACAGACAAACAACCAGTGACAGACATACGTACACCAAATACCTGTCAAACCTGACCACTACGATGTAAACAACCAGTGACAGACATACGTACAGCAAATACCTGTCAAACCTGACCACTATGATGAAACAAACAGCCAGTGACAGACATACATACACCAAATACCTGTCAAACCTGACCACTATAATGAAACAAACAGCCAGTGACAGACATACATACACCAAATACCTGTCAAACCTGACCACTATGATGAAACAAACAGCCAGTGACAGACATACATACACCAAATACCTGTCAAACCTGACCACTACGATGTAAACAATCAGTGACAGACATACGTACACCAAATACCTGTCAAACCTGACCACTATGATGTAAACAATCAGTGACAGACATACGTACAGCAAATACCTGTCAAACCTGACCACTATGATGTAAACAATCAGTGACAGACATACGTACACCAAATACCTGTCAAACCTGACCACTATGATGAAACAAACAGCCAGTGACAGACATACATACACCAAATACCTGTCAAACCTGACCACTACGATGTAAACAACCAGTGACAGACATACGTACACCAAATACCTGTCAAACCTGACCACTACGATGTAAACAATCAGTGACAGACATACGTACACCAAATACCTGTCAAACCTGACCACTACGATGTAAACAACCAGTGACAGACATACGTACAGCAAATACCTGTCAAACCTGACCACTATGATGTAAACAACCAGTGACAGACATACGTACAGCAAATACCTGTCAAACCTGACCACTATGATGAAACAAACAAACAACCAGTGACAGACATATGTACACCAAATACCTGTCAAACCTGACCACTATGATGAAACAGACAAACAACCAGTGACAGACATACGTACACCAAATACCTGTCAAACCTGACCACTATGATGAAACAGACAAACAATCAGTGACAGACAGACATACGTACACCAAATACCTGTCAAACCTGACCACTATGATGAAACAGACAAACAATCAGTGACAGACAGACATACATACACCAAATACCTGTCAAACCTGACCACTATGATGAAACAGACAAACAACCAGTGACAGACATACGTACACCAAATACCTGTCAAACCTGACCACTATGATGAAACAGACAAACAATCAGTGACAGACAGACATACGTACACCAAATGCCTGTCAAACCTGACCACTGCGATGTAAGCAGCCAAATAAGCAGACATCCGTGACACACAATAGTAGGGGTAGAATTACTCATAAGAAGGGCCGCCACCAGAGTAGGTAGATAGATAGGAGCGGAGTTGTTTCCCTTGAATCAATAGCGTGTGTTTTTGTGTCTGGATGAGAGAGGTGAATGGGAGACGGGAAGAGGGGGGTGGGGGGTAGAGCTGGAGCGACCTGAGGCCACGAAAGAATAGCTTGTGTTGCCAGAGCTTTTCGTTGTTGAGATAAAAATGTAGAGGTTATTCTATTTCAGTGGAAGAGATAAAGCTTGGACTGGCAAATGTTGCTTTTTCTCGCAGGTTTTTTTTTTAATGATATGATAACATTTACAGGCTATATCAATGGAAAAACTGTACAGAAGCTTTACAGGAATATTGATATAGCCTGTTAATGTTATTATTAAAAAACCTGCGAGAAAAAAGCCAACATTTGCCAGCCCAAAAACCTGCCAGAAAAAGCAA
This sequence comes from Monoplex corrugatus, assembly GCA_030674185.1. Classification (NCBI taxonomy): domain Eukaryota; kingdom Metazoa; phylum Mollusca; class Gastropoda; order Littorinimorpha; family Ranellidae; genus Monoplex; species Monoplex corrugatus. Next base: position 18,940,511 of record CM060307.1, read on the forward strand.
AAATTTGCCAGTCCAAGCTTCATCTCTTCCACTGATATACAGGGGGGGGGGGGGGGGGGGCGCAAAATTAGGTATACAGTCATGAAAAAAGAAAACACGTACAATACTCATTGCATTTATTATACAAAGAAGTGAATATTGCATATACATGTAATAACAAGCACAACCTTAATCCCTCAGATACTCAAACTGCTTGTCGTCGGTATTCACACACTCCTATAATCGAGAGCGGAATTAAGCATTATAATAATGATGCGATACTTACTGTATACCTACTTTTGCGTCCCCTGTAGAATGGGAAAGCTGACATATGAGTGAAAAAAAAAGAGTTAAACTTTCGAGGAGCTTACGCGCAGATGATTTCCCATTGCTGCCCTAGACTCGTCCAGTTTCAGCAACATTTTTGAATCTTTGATCAACTCAAGTTTGGTTATTTTTCATTCTGATGGTTATTGCTGGCTTTTGTCTGACTACTGAGATTTTTTTTTGTTTTTGTTATTTCTTTGTATTGTACGCGCCCTAATAAGACTCAAATTTGATTCTTACCTTGGATTTTGATTTGATTTTTATTTTCTTTCAAGCACACAGTGGAATAATTTAAGTTGCAGAAATGAGAGAAATGTGTGTGTGTGTGTGTGTGTGTGTGTGTGTGTGTGTGTGTGTGTGTGTGTGTGTGTGTGTGTGTGTGCGTGCGTGTGTGTGTGTGTGTGTGTGTTTATTTGTGTGTGTGTGTGTGTGTGTGTTTAAGTTCTGCTTCTCTCCCTTTCTCCCAATCATACCACGGTCTCTCTGTTTTCCATCTCTCTCTTTCAGCATATCACTACTCTCCCCTTTCCCTGCCGTGTGCCCTGTCCTCTCTCTGTCTGTCTGTCTGTCTGCCTGTCTGTCTGTCTGTCTCTTGTCTCTGTCTCTCTGTCTCTGTCTCTCTCTGTCTCTGTCTCTCTGTCTCTGTTTTATCTTTAAATTATTTTTCAGTCTGTGCGATTTTGATTTCGACACTTTTGTCACTCAATTGTACACCTCGCGATTCTTCAATAGTCCACAATTTCAGAAACAGCTGAAAAACTCTTTGAGGGGGGGGGGGGAGGGTCACAGACACACAGGAACACACCTGTCCCTGGAAAACGGTGTGGATTTTAAGGATAGGGGACCAAGAAAGTACAATGATACATAACAAAGGTAAAGTGGGGGGGGGGGGTAGTATAGACAGAGAGACAGATAGAATGAGAGTGGGCGACATGAACAGTTGGGAATGAGGCAAAGGGATCGGTTAATTCAATTGAAAATTGTTCAAAGGAGAAATTAAGTACAAAATGCTGCACGGTGCGGCCATGATTAAAAGCACATAAAATGAATGGAATGACTGAACTACATACACAGGACCACACACACACACACAACACCACAACACGACACATTAACAGACACACACAACACTGCTCGCACACAGCGCGACACACTATACACAGCACACATAAACAACCTCGCACACACAGCACACTCAACATACAACACGCACACACACAAACACACGCGCGCGCACACACACACACACACACACACACACACACACACACACACACACTCCAACACACACGCACACCACACATACACACGCACACACACCCCCGCGTGCACACTACATACACCACACGCACAACACATACACACATACACACAACACACCCCGAACACACACCCACAACACACACACACACACACACACACACACACACACACACACACACACACACACACACACCACACAACACACCACACAACATAACAGGCAATCAAATCCTGTAAAACTTCTGTACAGTATTCCATTGTGTGTATATGTGTGTGTGTGTACGAGAGAGAGTGTGTGTGTATGTGTTATGTGTGTCTGTGCGTGTAACACACACACACACACACACACACACACACACACACACACACACACACACACACTCACACACATCACACACTCCACACACATAACAACACATCTTATCACATTCCAGTCAAACCGTGTATCAATGCGCGAACTGATGTGTACGAGAGAGAGTGTGTGTGTGTATGTGTGTAGGTGTCTGTGCGTGTACACACACACACACACACACACACACACACACACACACACACACACACACTCACACACTCACACATCCAACCATACACCGTACATTCCTTGTTCATCTCCAGTCAGCCGTGTATCAATGCGCGACTGACTCTTTTTGTTGAGGGTCATAGCCAAAGCTACTTCATGTTTTGTTCAATTTCGTTTTTAGTGCACGAAATCGGCGGCCTTATGGAAGGAGTTTGTAGTATCGCTCAAGGATGTGACTGCTGCTCAATACGACCACTCCTGCCATTTGTATCACTTTATCATTCCTACAGCTTGCAACAGGAAGAGTAGCTCTTGAATATTATATAGAACTGATAATGTTATACGGTTGTGAGACGTGGACAGTCAACACGCCAAGCCAGAACAAGATTGAAGCAGCCGAGATGTGGTTTCTAACAAAGAATGTTGAGAGTTCTTTGTGGACAGCAAAGAAAACAAACTAGACAGTCTTGATAGAGGCAGACACAAGAAGATCATTGATAAGGAAGATTAGAAAAAGACAAGCAACATTTATAGGCCATTTTATGAAGAAAGGGGAATTAGAGCACCTGGTCACAACAGGAAAACTGGAGGGAAAGAGAACACCAGGTAGACCCAGAGGGAAAATATTAGACGGACTTGCAGGGTGGCTGAGGACAGAGAGGGCTGGAGATGTACTTGCAGCGACAAGGGATAGATTCGTATGGAGGGCCATGATCGCCAACGCCATGCGACAGGGCACTTGATGATGATGATGACACTTTGCAACAGACTTTCTTTCTCTTCGCCCAAAATCTGACCATGATGGTATTTATAAGGCGCTAAATTTGGATCCATAAATCAACTCAAAGCGCATTCATTCACTGTTCACTCCACCATTCACTCGCAATGACAACAATAACTTACGGGTGCAGAGGCATAGCACGTGCATGTTGGCGGGGGTGGGGGTGGGTGGTGGGTGGTAGGTGGTGGGGGAGAGGACTGAGATGGGGGTGTGGAGAGAAAGGGGACATCATTGCAGGACAAAAAGATTATGTTTTTTAACCCTTTGACTCCCGTACGATATCCACCAACTGCAAAAAGCTTAACCCTTTGGCTCCTTCACCCTGTGCACAAGTTTCTTACAGGAAGCTGGTGGATAGGGTGAGGAAATCAAAGATTAAGTTTTTTGCCTTTTCTAGCATGGTTGGCAAAGCAGGATGCTGGTGGACATGATGCGGGAGTCAAAGGGTTAAGTTACTCCTGAAGGATGAAAAAAAGTCAGACAGACAGGAGAACGTCATTCCAGTAGAATGGACCAGAACACAAAAGTGAACGGCAACCGACTGTGAAACACATGCGTTGAGGAGTTTGTACACAAATAGTAAGTACCAACGGCAGAACGGAGACCTCGAGCAGGGGCGTACTTTCTGAGATGGTCGCATAGATAAGTAGGGGCAAAACCATTAACATACTGTCTTGTAATCCCATCCATAAGAGTCCAATACCGTAATTTTACATCCAAAGTTTCTTCTGACTCTGTCCAGAGTTGCGGAAGGTAAAGAAGTGAGGGAGGTAGGGTGGGCAACCACTCTCATCATCGTGCCAGCCCCAAATGGCTGATATCTCGACCACCTCACTCCCCAATGACATCAGAGTAATTCAACAATGTGGACGAGGGAGGTGATGGAGCTTGTGCGTGTTGGGTAGGGGTGGGGTAGGGGTGGGGGAGAACGGGAGGCCGGGAGGGGAGGGGGCATAAGCAGATCTAAAATGTAGGTAAATAGTAGTCAGGTTGGTGGGTTTTTCGTGAGCACACACCTGCTCCATTATTTAAGCAACTGACGCATGAATGAGTGAATGAATGAATTGCGATGGTGGAAAAAATGTACACAAACAAAGCGAAGAAGTTAAGAAGCATGAAAGATTGGAGATCTACGGATATCTCATGGTTGACCACTTATGCTTGACCACGCATACACGAGACAGAGAGAGAGGGGGGGGGGGGCGGAGGGAGAGAGACAGGCAGAGAGAGACAGAGACGCAGAGAGACAGAGACAAAGAGACAAAGAGACAGAGAGACAGACACACAGACAGACAAGACGGACGGACAGAAAGTGACAGAAAGATCAAGAGAGAGAGAGAGAGAGAGAGACAGACAGACAGAGACAGAGACAGAGAGACACAGAGAGAAAGAGAGAGAGACAGACAGACAGACAGACAGACAAACAGAGACAGAGAAACAGAGACAGACAGATAAGGAGAGAGAGAGAGAGCCAGCCAGCCAAACAGACAGCCAGTTAGACAGACAGAGACAGAGACAGACAGACAGAGGGTGGACGGATAGGCGGACAAACAGACCGAGAAAAAGAAAGAAAGAAAGAGACAGACAGACAATTAGAGAGAGAGAGAGAGAGAGACAGAGAGAAAGAGAGACAGAAACAGACAGACAGACAGAAAGATAGACAGACAATCAGAGACAGAGACAGAGAGACAGACAGAGAGAGAGAGAGAGAGAGAGAGAGAGAGTAACTCACTCAGGCGAACAGGAAAGAAGGAGAAATCAATGGCCCGTAGAAAGGCAAGCGGGGAGTGACTCAGTCAAGCGACTCATACACCATGGTCACACTATAATCACGCTTCGATGCACCTAGAGACCATTTTTCCTGTTTGTTTGTCCAACCCACCCCATTTCAATGGGTAAATCATGTCATCATCGTCGTCGTCACACAGAAAAGGCAGAGAATACTGACGACAATGATAATGTCACAACGGGAAAGCTGGAGGGAAAGAGAGCACCAGGTAGACCCAGGGAGAAAAATACTAGACGGACTTGCAGAGTGGCTGAAGACAAGGAGGGTGGAAGAGATGCTCGAGGCAACAAGAGATAGAAACAGATGGAAGTCCATAATCGCCAACGCCGTGCGGCAGGGCATCTGATGATGATGATGAATGATAATGTGAGAATGTATGCCTGCCGAATTCTGCCACAGCCGACAAACAGAAGACATTTACACAGACTGTGCAGTCTGAATCAAAATGACCCTCAGCATTCAAACAAATAGAAAACAGACTTACACGAAAATTAGAGTGAGAACAAGAACGAGTATCTCTCTAATCTCCCCCTCCCTCTCACCATTGGGATGCCTCCCACCCCCACCCCCGTGAATGTGCCGGGGGCTCTTTCAGTATAAACAGTATCCCCACCTTCTGGAAATTCTGTGCTAGAAATTTCCTCTTTTTTGTCACTCTCTTTGTTTCTGCCTTGCTCCTTTGCTTTCTGTTATTTCTTCCTATCATCTTCTGCCTTCTGGTCCATTCATATATATGTATGTGTTTGATAAATTCTTACATACCTCCTGTTAGGATTGATAATAGGGTACATATATTATGTATATTTTTGGCTCTGAGGAAATGTGATATGCAGAAGCAATTTAGCTAACTTAGACCCGTTTATAAGCAAGTGTTGTATTGTTGTCAGTTATGTTGACATTTGTATTCAGGTGTGTTTTTCTTATATCCTCTGGTGATGAACTGGACGGAGTGGTCAACGCCAGGGACATATCCTTAGATTATGTGCGCGAACACATTGATACGTGTACTTAATTTTCTTTTCCAGATTTTGTTTTTCGCTCGCTAGTGAGGTATGGAGTACTGTTTGAGATGGTTAAAGATCTGATGTGGTTCTGTGCAGTCAGTTGGACTTTCAACAACAGTATCAACCCAGTCAGTTGGACTTTCAGCAACAACAGTATCAACCCAGTCAGTTGGACTTTCAACAACAACAGTATCAATCTATCTAATCCACACAGCAAGACAAGTGCACATTTTCAGCTAACTGGCCTTTGTCAATTCAATTCAATTTTCAATTCAAATCCCGTAGTCTGGTTGACGTTGGGGCACCACTGAAGATCTTGCAACCAACTTCCTCCACTCCTCACGGTCCTCAGCTTTCAAGAGAATGATGTTCCATTCAAGGCCAGTCCACTCTCTGATATTGTCTTCCCATCTTTTTCTCTGTCTGCCTCTTCGTCTCCTTCCCTGTACTGTTCCCTGCAAGACGGTCTTGGCCAGTCCAGATGATCGTGTAACGTGCCCGTACCACCTGAGTTTGCGTCTTTTCACTGAAATCAGGAGGTCTTCATACGGCCCGATGGCATTTTCAATTCTGGTTTTCACTTCCTTATTGGATATATGGTCTTTGTACGAGATACCAAGGAGTTTGCGGAAGCATCTCATCTTTTTGTCAAGCGTGGATAAAAGACAGGAAAGAAACACATACGCAAAACTTTGAAGCAAAAGCAGCAATAAGACTTTCCTGATATTTCGTTGTGCTGGAGAAGATGACTCACAGAATGTGTTCCAAATATTCCTGACAAGCTAGCCAGAGAAAAAGAAAAAAGAAAGAAAGAATCAAGGAAAGAATCAAACAAATAAACAACCAAACAAAAGGCAAAGGTCAGACACAGACTCTTCTCTAATTGTTAAAAGTATAATTATTTACATATTATCAGTGTTCACGACAAAATACTTACGCTGAGTGAGTTGTAAATGTATACGGAAGAATAGCATTTGAAAATCCCGTTTATAATCAATTTCACAATGTAGACAGGCTCATTAACCATTTGGCTCCCTCAACCATTTCCACCTTACACCGATACATGAGGGAGTCAAAGATCGCAGGAAGCTGGTGGATAGATAACTTGAGGGAATCCTTAGTGGTTGCAGGAAGCTTGTTGACAGACACAAACTCCAGGCAATAAAAGATTGCAGGAAGCTGGTGGATAGATAGACTGAAGGAATCAAAGGTTGCACAAAGCTGATGGATTAATAGGGTGAGGGAACCAAAGTTTGCAGGAAACTTGTGGATAAAATGAGAGAATTAAATGTTGTAAGAAGCAGATGGATAAGATGAGGGAATAAGATGTTGCAGAAAGCTGGTGGATAGAGTGAGATAACCAAATGTAAGAAGCTGGTGGATAGAGTGAGATAACCAAATGTAAGAAGCTGGTGGATAGAGTGAGATAACCAAATGTAAGAAGCTGGTGGATAGTAGTGAGATAACCAAATGTAAGAAGCTGGTGGATAGTGTGAGATAACCAAATGTAAGAAGCTGGTGATGAGGTGAGATAACCAAATGTAAGAAGCTGGTGGATAGTAGTGAGATAACCAAATGTAAGAAGCTGGTGGATAGAGTGAGATAACCAAATGTAAGAAGCTGGTGGATAGTAGTGAGATAACCAAATGTAAGAAGCTGGTGGATAGGTGAGATAACCAAATGTAAGAAGCTGGTGGATAGATGAGATAACCAAATGTAAGAAGCTGGTGGATAGTGTGAGATAACCAAATGTAAGAAGCTGGTGGATAGAGTGAGATAACCAAATGTAAGAAGCTGGTGGATAGAGTGAGATAACCAAATGTAAGAAG
>CM060307.1:18950502-18955502 GCA_030674185.1 Monoplex corrugatus
AGGGGGTTTTCCAGTTCGCTTCCCACGTGTAAAAAATACTCCAGCACAGTGTTAGTGGAGTGGACCCAAAAGATAGCCACCTAGAAAGCCAGACACTGCAAGTTCAAAGCAAGGTTAAATTAAGACGCAGTTTGGAGTTGGGAGTTCCTTCAAAGCAAAACTGCTAAAACATAACGGCTTTACTTCAAGAGGGAGCCATGGCACTTGGACAGTTCCATACAAACTCTATCCAAATCTGACGGCCACTTTTCTGACAAACTCCTCGCGCCTGCGACAAATCCTGTACACTGGCACTGTCTGTCTTGAAACAGGGTGGTGGGGCGATGTGAGGGGAATTTTGAGGGAGGGGCAGACAAGCAACCTATGACACCACCAGAATCACAAAGCTTTAATTAAGATGGGCAGCAAACAGGCCAGTTTTTTTGTGTTGCCCACTGGAATCGAACTCAAGATACCAGATCTTGAATCCACGACTTTACGATAAGAACTGATCAGTCCGCCCAAAAGCACAAACCATAAATCGTGGTAGGCCAGAGGGTAGACCCAAAAATTCCTGCTTTCTAACAACTGAATTAATGGGTCACTTGATAAAACAAACAAACAAGCAAACAAACAAACAAACAAACACCTGACCCTGTTCAGAGCTAGTTAACCCTTTGACTACCGCACACTATCCACCAACTGCAAAAACTTAACTCTTTGAGTCCCTCACCCTATCCACCAGCTTCCTGCAGGAAGCTGGTGGATAGGATAAGGGAGTCCAAGGGTTAAATTTTTGCAGTGGTGGACAGGGTGCGGGTGTAAAAGGGTTAAGACAGGGACCCTCGTCACCATGGCGAAATGGTCAGCGCAATAGATTGATGATAACTAAGAACTTGGAGGTTCGAATCCTTATTAGTTTGTATCATTGAAGGCTTTTTCAGCCTCAACCGGTTCTCCCCACCACACTTGAATGTGTTAAAGACCCATTGCAAAGGACTAGAATCACACAGCCGTGTCACATCTATTTCACTGTATATGCGTTATTAGCAGTGTCGCTAAAATTTCCTGATCGGCACAGCAGGTGTCCGTGTCTCTCCGGTCTAATTGACGCCAAGATGTGTTATGAAAGAAAACGAAGAGCACAGCCCTATCACACATTTTTAACCCGAAGTGGAACTCCATAGTCATCACTACCACTCCCATTCACATGCACTTTCTTAGCATTACACGAAAATGTATCCAAATTCTGGTGCTCTTCATGCCCTGTCTCTGGCGGAGGTCTCACTTTTAACAGGTGGAAAACCGAGGTGTGCTGGAAAACCGAGGTGGTTGGTTCTTGTGACAGAACCATGTACTCAAGATTCGGTACATCGAGTTCAACCCCAGCCCGCAACATTTAAAACTGACCTGATCACTGCCCATCTTAATGTTTCTATCATTCAGGTGATGTCAGCTTAATATTTCATACGTCTTTCTCCCGCTCTCCCCATTTCAAGACCTCGCCAGCGCTTACGGTTATGCGCAGGCTCAGGGAATCTGCCAGATAATTGTGCTTGCAGATTTGGTTGGCACGCATATGTAATAGTCCGAGCGCGATAACTCTTTCTTGAATAAATTCTAAAATCCATGGAAAACCGAACCAGGCGGCACGGGAACAGTGATACAGGGGCAATGCTGAAAATGGTGCAGGAAAAACAGTGGACAGAGACCCCTGTTTTTTCCACACAGGATTTCCTGTATGCAAATATCTATTTCTATGATCTTATGATCTAGATAAAAGAACCGTTGTCCTACAACTCTGAAATAGTAGGGGCCTTTCTATTTCACTGTAATGGATATCCGGAGTATAAATACCCTTCCCTTGTTATAAATGATATCCAGATTGTATATACCCTCCCCTTGCTACAATGGATATCCAGAGTATAAATATCCTCCCCTTGTTACAATGGATATCCAGGGTATAAATACCCTCTTCTTAACAAGTGTGACTGCCCGCGCCCAAGCAAACAGGAACCAGAAGAACAAGAAAACCAATATAAGCGCGTATCCAACAAAACAAAACAAAACAAGCGCAAATTTTCGGCCAACTAGCCTTTGTCAAGCGCGAACGCACGGTCACAAACAGATCACAAACACCAAACAATGGATAATAAAAACGGGACTAAAAACTTCCCTGCCGCCTCGTCCAGTGGGTAAGAAGGGGACCAAATATTGGTTTTCTTGTTCTTCTGGTTACCCTCTCCTTGTTACAATGGATATCCAGAGTATGAATACCCTCCCCTTGTTACAATGGATATCCAGAGTATAAATACCCTCCCCTTGTTACAATAGATATCTAGAGTATAAATACCCTCCCCTTGTTACAATGGATATCCAGAGTATAAATACCTTCCCCTTGTTACAATGGATATCCAGAGTATAAATACCCTCCCCATGTTACAATGGATATCCAGAGTATAAATACCCTCCCCTAGTTATAAATGATATCCAGATTATATATACCCTCCCCTTGCTATAATGGATATCCAGAGTAAACCCTCCCCCCCCCCCCCCCGCCTGGTTACAATGGACATCCAGAGTATAAATACCCTCCCCTTGTTACAATGGATATCTAGAGTATAAATACCTTCCCCTTGTTACAATGGATATCTAGAGTATAAATACCCTCCCCTTGTTACAATGGATATCTAGAGTATAAATACCCTCCCCTTGTTACAATGGATATCTAGAGTATAAATACCTTCCCCTTGTTAGAATGGATATCTAGAGTATAAATACCTTCCCCTTGTTACAATGGATATCTAGAGTATAAATACCCTCCCCTTGTTACAATGGATATCTAGAGTATAAATACCATCCCCTTGTTACAATGGATATCTAGAGTATAAATACCTTCCCCTTGTTAGAATGGATATCTAGAGTATAAATACCATCCCCTTGTTACAATGGATATCCAGAGTATAAATACCTTCTCATTGTTACAATGGATATCCAGAGTATAAACACCTCCCCTGGTTACAATGGATATCAAGAGTGTAAATACCCTCCCCTTGTTACAATGGATATCTAGAGTATGAATACCCTCCCCTTGTTACAATGGATATCCAGAGTATAAATACCCTCCCCTTGTTACAATGGATATCCAGAGTATAAATACCTCCCCTTGTTACAATGGATATCTAGAGTATAAATACCCTCCCCTTGTTACAATGGATATCCAGAATATGAATACCCTCCCCTTGTTACAATGGATATCCAGAGTATAAATACCATCCCCTTGTTACAATGGATATCCAGAGTATAAATACCTTCTCATTGTTACAATGGATATCCAGAGTATAAACACCTCCCCTGGTTACAATGGATATCAAGAGTGTAAATACCCTCCCCTTGTTACAATGGATATCTAGAGTATGAATACCCTCCCCTTGTTACAATGGATATCCAGAGTATAAATACCCTCCCCTTGTTACAATGGATATCCAGAGTATAAATACCCTCCCCTTGTTACAATGGATATCTAGAGTATAAATACCCTCCCCTTGTTACAATGGATATCCAGAATATGAATACCCTCCCCTTGTTACAATGGATATCCAGAGTATAAATACCTTCCCCTTGTTACAATGGATATCCAGAGTATAAATACCTTCCCCTTGTTACAATGGATATCCAGAGTATAAATACCCTCCCCTAGTTATAAATGATATCCAGATTATATATACCCTCCCCTTGCTATAATGGATATCCAGAGTAAACCCTCCCCCCCCCCCGCCTGGTTACAATGGACATCCAGAGTATAAATACCCTCCCCTTGTTACAATGGATATCTAGAGTATAAATACCTTCCCCTTGTTACAATGGATATCTAGAGTATAAATACCCTCCCCTTGTTACAATGGATATCTAGAGTATAAATACCCTCCCCTTGTTACAATGGATATCTAGAGTATAAATACCTTCCCCTTGTTAGAATGGATATCTAGAGTATAAATACCATCCCCTTGTTACAATGGATATCTAGAGTATAAATACCCTCCCCTTGTTACAATGGATATCTAGAGTATAAATACCATCCCTTGTTACAATGGATATCTAGAGTATAAATACCTTCCCCTTGTTAGAATGGATATCTAGAGTATAAATACCATCCCCTTGTTGCAATGGATATCCAGAGTATAAATACCTTCTCATTGTTACAATGGATATCCAGAGTATAAACACCTCCCCTGGTTACAATGGATATCAAGAGTGTAAATACCCTCCCCTTGTTACAATGGATATCTAGAGTATGAATACCCTCCCCTTGTTACAATGGATATCCAGAGTATAAATACCCTCCCCTTGTTACAATGGATATCCAGAGTATGAATACCCTCTCCTTGTTACAATGGATATCCAGAGTATGAATACCTTCCCGGATCCCCTTGTTACAATGGATATCCAGAGTATGAATACCCTCCCCTTGTTACAATGGATATCCAGAGTATGAATACCCTCCCCTTGTTACAATGGATATCCAGAGTATGAATACCCTCCCCTTGTTACAATGGATATCCAGAGTATGAATACCCTCCCCTTGTTACAATGGATATCCAGAGTATGAATACCCTCCCCTTGTTACAATGGATATCCAGAGTATGAATACCCTCCCCTTGTTACAATGGATATCCAGAGTATAAATACCCTCCCCTTGTTACAATGGATATCTAGAGTATAAATACCCTCCCCTTGTTACAATGGATATCCAGAATATGAATACCCTCCCCTTGTTACAATGGATATCCAGAGTATGAATACCCTCCCCTTGTTACAATGGATATCCAGAGTATGAATACCCTCCCCTTGTTACAATGGATATCCAGAGTATGAATACCCTCCCGTGGCGCATAAACGCATCCAAAAATATGGGAACGCTGAAAAATATTGCATGAGCTGTTTAGTGTTTTGTTTTTTCTTCTTCCTCCTCCTCTTCTCTCTGTCTGTCTGTCTGTCCGTCCGTTCGTCTGTCTGCCCGC
>CM060307.1:18968002-18973002 GCA_030674185.1 Monoplex corrugatus
CTGCTCTCTCTGTCTCGTCTCTCTGTCTCTGTCTCTCTCTCTCGCTCTCTGTAGCTCTCTCTCTTTATCTCCATTTAGATTTTTTCTCTCGCCCCTTGAAATGTAAGTGTTTTCTCATGATATTTTGGTACATTAAGAAAACATTTGTGATTGTGTCTGATGTAAAGTAACGTGACGTGAAAGTCCCTTCCCCAGTGATCCCATGTTTGTATAAAGGCTTGTGGCTGATACACTTTAAACAGTCTGACAGTGTCCCTCCTTCCTCTCTTCTCTGTCTCTGTCTCTCTGTCTCTGTCTGTTCTGTCTGTCTCTGTCTGTCTGTCCCTGTCTCTGTCTGTCTGTCTGTTCTGTCTGTCTTGTCTCTGTCTGTCTGTTCTTGTCTGTCTGTGTCTGTCTGTCTGTCTGTCTCTATCTGTCTGTCTCGTCTGTCTGTCTCTGTCTCTGTTCTTGTTCTGTCTGTCTCTTCTGTCTGTTGTCTCTGTCTGTCTGTTTTGTCTTTTGTCTCTTCTTTTTCTCTGTCTGTCTGTCTGTCTTGATGTCTGTGTGTCTGTTGTTGTCTGTCTTGTCTGTCTGTCTGTCTCTGTCTTCTGTCTGTCTCTCTCTGTCTCTTGTCTTGTCTGTCTGTTGGTGTGTGTTGTCTAGTCTGTCTGTTGTCTGTTACACTCTTTGTATAGTGGTATGTGTAACTTTGTTATATGTAATAAACTCATTATAGCATGAAATGATACGTTTAGTAAGTAATGATTACATTATGAACTTGTGTATTTCTGTTGTGGTGCGTGTGTGTGTATGTGCGTGTGTGTGTGTGTTGTTCGTTTTGTGTGTGTGTGTGTGTGTGTGTGGTGTGTGTGGTGATGGCGTGCCGACCTTGCGCGCGTGCGTGTGTGTGTTTATGAATCACTGGTATTTATCAAATGAACATTATTCTATAATTTTTCTTCCTTATGTGGTCTTAATACTAGTGGTAGTATTACCTATTTCCGAGTTCATGTTATTTTTTTTTCTAGTTTCATGTCTAAGTAATGTTTTTTTTACAAACTTCTTTATATTTTTTCTTTACAATGCGCAATGTCATTTACAATAAAACATTTAAACACATTTCAATCTAAGGGAAGAATAAAAATCTACAAAAAAAAGGAAGAAAAAAAAAACCTGTAGAAAACCAGCACCACTACCATCACTAAAAAAAAAAAGCAGCACCACCACCAACAACAAACATACATGAAGGGTCAAAATATAGAGCAACTGGTTGGCAATGACACTATTAACACTGTCAACAACGTAATGTATGTAGACTGTTATGAGTAAGGCACACAATACGAAAATAAGCCTGATGTCATCATTGCCTTTAACAAGTTCTACACAACAAGCAAACAGATGTCATAGCTGATTGATTTGCAATGAAGAAATCAATAATTGCAGAATTAAAAAACCAGTTTGTCTGAAAAGTGATATCGTTACCCTAAATTTTTTGCATTATACACTCTTCCGTTTTATATGTGTATTTCAGTTCTTTTTTGAAAGCAGAAATGTTGGTAAAATAGTATCCAACTTACATAAATTTATAAGCTTATCCTTTACCGAACAATATGATGAAGTCAAGAACTGCCTTCTGTCTTCAGTCCAAAGTCTGCTCCAGAGAAAAGCATACTTTGATTGAATTTCACGCAAACGATAAGAGGACATCTTTCATTCAAGATGTTTTCAAAATTTCTCCAGAATATAATTATGTGATGACTTGGACTGTTTGCGCTATAGAAATTATTATTGTTGTTGTTGTTGTTGTTATTGTTGTCTTTACTACCGTTGAAAAATAGCATCAATCAGTCAATCAATCAATAATCTCTCTCTGCCCCCCCCCCCCCCCTCCTCTCTCTCCCTCTCTTCACCTTTCTCTCTATCTGCCTTTATTATGGTATACATCTATGTGTACAGCGATCACGGATTTCTCTGTCTGTCTATCTGTCTGTGTGTCTGTCTGTCTCACACAGTCATACACAGATACACACACACACACAAATTAGCACCACCACACACACCCCACACACGCGCGCGCGTGCAACTGCGCACTGGCATTGTTTTGGTCTCTGTGAGTACTTTTATAATTTTTTTGTATCATATGGCTCTTGTTTGTATTATTGTTCCTAAGTTCCTAAAACTCATGTCATCATGGTTCCTAATACATATTTCCATTCCATGTTCTGTCACTGAGTGTATTTAACAGAAAGTTTTTAATAAAGTTCTATTCCCATAAAATGTAGCAAGAATCTTTTGATTTGGACCGTCTTCGCTATATATGTGAGAGAAAAAAAATCATATTTTTGACAGACATTTTGTATCAAAACATTAGGGAAAACACATGACTTTTGCCGTCTTAGCTCTAGAGAAATCCTCATAAAAGAAGGAATCACATAAAAGAAAGTTATCCAAGTTCGATGTACGTAATCAATGCGAAGGAGGGTATAGATGGCAATTTTCTGCCGTTACAGTCGAGGAAACTCCCATTTGCCCTGTGTAATAGTACATTAGTCCCGGAACACAGGTGCCATAGTGAAGTGGGTAAGACCTCGGGTTTTCCAATTGGAAGGTCTGGGTTTGATCCTGCCTTGGTACCTGTATGTATGTACCTTCTGTTTGATGGGTATAAATGAAGATTTTTTTTTCCTTATTTCCCAGGTCATTGATTTATAGCTGTCATTTGATCGTGTTATCACGAAGAGTATATGTCTTACGAAGGCTAGAGACTGTACAATTAACCTTTTGACTCCTGCACTCTACCTACCAACTGCAAAAACTTAACCCTTTGACTCCCTTACCCTATCCACCAGCTTCATTTGACTCCCTCACCTATCCCCATCGTCCTGCAGGAAACTGGCGGATAGGGTAAGGGAGTCAAGGGGTTAAGTTTTTGCTTTGCTAACATGGTTGAGGTTGCGGAATGCTGGTGGACAGGGTGCGGGAGTCAAAGCGTTAAAAGAGACCATCTTATTTGGATGGAGTAAGTGGGACGGATGCTCCACACATTAATATTATCATTATGTGCTCTCCCAAATAACCACTTGAGTAATTATTTCTCTTTTTGACGTTTGTTAATTCATGCGGTTAATTGTCCATGTTGGGTACTTATTCCCTTTGGACTGTTGTCAATTCTTAGTGATTCTCTCCCTTTCACTTTGTTTGTTGCATCTGATTTATTTTCTCCCTTTTGACTTTGTGAGTCCTGAGTGAATGTCTCCGTTTTGACTTTATTGGTTTTCGGTAGTCATCTCCATTTCGACTCTGTTAGTCTTGAGTAATTATCTCCCTTTTGACTTCGTAAGGGAAGAAATCACTTCTGGTATTTTAGCATTGTTAATGTTATCGTCATCATCATCGTCATTAGTAGTTATACTATTCTTGATGCTATCATAATCGTCATCATCATCATCGTCGTCGTCGTCATTTATTATTATTATTATTATTATTATTGTTATTGTTATTATTATTATTATATTATATCATTGTGATTACTATCATGTTTCAGATAAAACATAACAGCAAGTATACTGTCAGACGAGTGTCACCAGCTTCAATGACGTCGCGACAGAGTGATGACAGGAACTGACCTAACTGCTAAAGAATAATAATGACATTGGGTTATGCAGCAGTTGCATTATGTTTCATGAAACTACGAATTTGTGTCACTGGCTTTGAAGCTGTGCCCACGAGAGAAATTGCACAGAAGCCTTTGCCTCTGTACAGCCGAGAAATTTCGGCGTCTTTTTTGTGAGGCACACTATTTTCATTTTCCCTAAATGATCAAGAACCATAACCACGTCTTACACTTGCTTCAGCAACGTACTTTGTGAGTATGCATGTGTGCGTTTGTCAGTACTGATAAGTGTGCCTTCGGCAGCAGAACTGTTCATAACAGGAACTGGAAAGTTGCGGTCTTTATGTGCATGCAGTTTGCGCAAGCACGCCGAATTTCAGTACAACAGAGCGAAACAGATTCTCAATAATTGTGCCGAAACATCAACGTAAGAACACCTACAAGGATTCTCCTTACAATGGTGTCTGCTCTGATATGTCCCTCGTAGTCGGTTAGTCTTTCAATGTCATGAAGTGAAAATTCGTGAGGGTGTTGGTGTGTGGTTTGCACAAGCACGCTAAATTTCCATACAACACAGGGAAACGGACATTGCTTACAGAAACTTCGATGTTGAACATCTACAAGGATCTTCCTGATAGTAACGTCGACACTAATATACCTCCGTGCTCGGCTGGATATTAAGCGACACGAAAACATTCTGAAAGGTTTGTTGTGCGGTTTCCATAACAATCTACACAACACAGCGAAAAGGATATTACATATACACAATCGACGTGAAATGTCTTTAAGGATCCTGTCCACACTTCTGCAAAGTGAAGATAACAATAACATCAACACCAACCCGACTTTATGCAAAAGAAAAAGACGCAGTTTTGTGTATAAAGAATAGAATCAATCCATACATACTGGATTCTCAGATGGTTTGATTTCAAAAGGAACCGGAATCTGATACAAGGATATCCTACATTATATATCAGAAGAATGGAAACACTTCTGCTAACACAGACTCTTAGAAAATTTCATTTCAAACAAACCGGACGATATTGGTCTCTCGTGTGATTTTGGGTCAGAAGAAGTGAATCAATACTGGTGATAGTCGAGTCTCAGCGAGTCTTATTCCAGAGGAACTGAATCATTACTGTTGCTCATACTAGACTCTCTGATAGGTCTTCTCTCGCATGAACAGAATCAGTTTTGATTATTTTGGACATTTTTCGATCAAAATGTGAGACAGGTTGTGTCTTGAGCATTGAAAAGATCTTTACCTTGTGAAAGTTTGTGAAATATTATCATCTCGTTTCCAGAGACCAAGTCGACAGGATTTAAGTTTGATGATGAAAAATTTTATTTTCCTCCACACTGACAGAATATCTTCTTTGTGATTTTAGTTCTCATCATCAGAACAAAA
>CM060307.1:18978002-18980502 GCA_030674185.1 Monoplex corrugatus
TTGGTATTTAGGCACAATGGTGAATATACAAAGCAGAGTTTATGTTGTGAAATGCTTGTCGTTTTTTTTGTCTATTCAGTTGTTCAGTGTTTTTATAGCCCCAGAAACAGTTCGTATGGTCGGCTGTTCTCCAAAGTCAATGCAGAAGGAATTGAGCCTACTGATATGAGCGAATGAAAGTATGTAAGATTGAAGTGGACTTTTCATTGGTTTGTAGTTTTCTTTCGGGGGGGGGGGGGGGGGGTTAACTTTTTTTTTGCTTGTTTTTGTTTTGTTTGTTTTGTTTTGTCTTGCTTTTTGTTTTGTTGTCGTTGGCTTTTGTTTTTTTTTGGTCAAAACGAAATTTCGCGTTTGAAATACGACTCGCTTTCCCAGCAGAAAAACACGTCGCCATAGTACGGCGCGACTCATCAGTGTGTGTGTGTGTGTGTGTGTGTGTGTGTGTGTGTGTGTGTGTGTGTGTGTGTGTGTGTGTGTGTGTGTGTGTGTGTGTGTGTATGTATGTGTGTGAGTGTGTGTTTGTGTGTGTGTGTATGTATGTGTGTGAGTGTGTGTTTGTGTGTTTGTGTGTGTGTGTATGTATGTATGTGTGTGTGTGTGTGTTTGTGTATGATGTAGATGTGTGTGTGTGTGTGTGTGTGTGTTGTGTGTGTGTGTATGTGTGTGTGTGTGTGTGTGTGTGTTTCTGACTGAGAGCTCGTGGTCTCGAACACATATCGGCCCAAAACAAGATACTGGGAAAGACTGGGACCAAGCAGTCGAGCCTCATCCTCTTATACGAATGCATCATTAAGAGTGTCGCTCAAATTTCCTGACCAACACTGTAGGTGTCTGTTTGTCTCGGACCTGGTTGACCCTAGCATATCTTTTGATAGTAAGCGTATAGTAGCCCTGTCACTCTGTTCAGTCATATATGGATTTCCATAACATCAAAACATTTATCCCGTTATCGTGAAATCATCAACTATTATAACACTTGTGAAAACTGTCTCAGATTCTGTGGCCCTTTATGCATTGATCGCATGGTGACTACAATTTCGGAGTCCTCTACCGCTTCCATTCCAGAAGAGAATTGCAGTTGGAGTCTTTGGTATCGGTGGTTCATAGGGGCTGTCGCCTGAAGGCCGTGGTGGTAGTCTCCTTAACCCTTTCATTCCCTAAACACTATCCACCAACCGCAAAAACTTAACCCTTTGACTCCTTCACCCTATTCACCGCCTTCATGCAGAAAGCTGGTAGAGAGGGTCAAGGAGTCAAAGGGTTAAGTGTTTGCTTTGCTAGCATGGTTGACAATGCAGGATGCTGGTGGACAGGATGCCGGAGTCAAAAGGTTAACCCCACAAGCTGCTCATTCCGCCCCTTGCAACAGACCACTGGAGCTGGTGGATAGGGTGAGGGAGTGAAAGGGTTAAGTTTTTGCATTGCTATCATGGCTGATAGTGCAGAATGCTGGCAGATAGGATGAGGGAGTCAAAGGGTTAATGGGGAGTCTCTCCCTCAGTTTGGCTCTGAGACAGGAGCGACTGACTACTGTCGTTAGTGGAGGAGCTTAGTAGGATGTGTCCTTTATTAAGTTGGATCACAACAGGCGCTGTTAAACCGCATGCACAGAAGTGGCCCAGCACAATTCAGGATCTCCTCTGGTACGTGGCCCTATGGCGGCTTGACATCCCATGGCCTTCCTGGCATTGAGATTCCGACTGAATGAACTGGGGGTTAGTGGTGTGTTGCAGGAAGCGAAATGAGCAGCGTGGGTTGGCCCTCTGACTCCAGCACTTTGTCCGCCAGCATCCTGCATTGTCAACCACAATACACTAGCAAAGCGAAAACTTAACCCTTTGTCTCCCTCACACTATCCATCGGGAAGCAGATTCAAAGAGTCATCATCATCATGTCCCTTGCCGCATGGCGTTGGCGATCATAGACTTCCATCTGTCTCTGTCTCCTGTTGCCTCAAGCATCTCCTCCACCCTCCTTGTCCCCAGCCACTCTGCAAGTCCATCTAGCATCTACTCCCTGGGTCTACTCGGCGCTCTCTATCTCTCCAGCTTTCCTGTTGTGACCAGGTGCTCCAATTCTCATTTTCTCATAAAATGGCCTATAAATGTTGCCTGTCTTTTCTAATCTTCCTATTGACTGATCTTGTGTCTGCCTCCATCACGACTGTCTCGTTTGTTTTCTTTGCTGTCCATGGAACTCTCATTCCATCTCTTACCCACTGGACGAGGCGGCAGGAAGTTTTAGTCCCGTTTTTATTATCCATTGTTTGGTGTCTGTGATTTGTCTGTGACCGTGCGTTCGCGCTTGACAAAGGCTAGTTGGCCGAAAATTTGCGCTTGTTTTGTTTTGTGTTGTCTTGTTGGAGATGCGCTTACATTGATTTTCTTGTTCTTCTGTTGTTTTTTTTGTTTGTTTTTTTTCTCAATATTCTTCTTAGAAACCACATCTCGGCTGCCTCAATCTTGTTCTGGCTTTGCTTGTTGACTGCCCACGCCTCACA
>CM060307.1:18983002-18988002 GCA_030674185.1 Monoplex corrugatus
TCCATATACTATTATTCTGACCACACACATAAATATCCAGTATACATACTTTCTGACACAAATAATATCATAACTATTTTTGACCACACACGTAAATATCCATATGATATTATCTGACACAGTAATATCCATATAGATACTTTATTCTGACACAGTAATCCAGTAGATACTTTCTGACTACACGTAAATATCCAGTATACATACTTTATTCTGATACAACTAATTCCAGTATACATACTTTATTCTGACACACACATAAATATCCAGTATACATACTTTATTCTGACCACACACGTAAATATCCAGTATCATACTTTATCTGACCACAACGTAAATATCATATAATACTGATCTGACACACACATAATATCGTATACATATTATTCTGATCACAATAATACAGTATACAACTTTTCTGACCACACACGTAATATCATTACATACTTTATTGACCACACACGTAAATATCCAGTATACATACTTTATTCTGACCACACACATAATATCAGTAACATCTTTATTCGACACACAGTAAATACATATACTTTTATTCTGACACACACTAAATATCCAGTATACATACTTTATTCTGATTTCACCGATACCACCCTGTATCGGCTTTAGCCCTGACACTAGCGTCGTGGGAAGTGCGTATGTGAGTTGGGGAGGGGGGGGGTGTGCTGTGTGGACGACAGGTTCTCATTATCACTATGTCCAGCCTCGTGTTTTGCAGCCATTTGTCCAATGGCGTGAGAGGGACATTCATCGTTTGCCTCCTTTAGGATCTAATCCTCCCCCTCCTATTCCTTCAATTCTTCTTCTCGTTGCCGTTATAGTCTGGACACCAGTTCTTGAGCAAAGCACCTACCTTTTAATTTTTTTATTTTGTCTACATTTTCCCTTTTCCTTTTTTTTTTTTCCTTTCCCCGTCTTCTTGCACCGCTTTGGTCGTATGCCATTCATTCCGGTTTTTCAATACCCCAACGATCCCATGTTCATTCAGTCGAACTCTCGGTGTCAGGAAATCCATGGGAGCCAGCGATGTCGGGCCGCCATAACGCCATTCACTGCAGGAGACTCTGAACTGCAGCCTGGTCAAGTTGGCAGAATTCTCACTGAGGACACTACCTACTAACTACAGAAATCGCTCAGAAGAGAGCCAAACCGACTAAGACCCCAGTCCCTGACCCCATTCCCCCCCACCCCCAACCACAGTTTCTTGTCCTCACTGAAGGAGGCCAATCTTGACCGTGTTTCTTAACCCTTTGTCTCCCGCACCCTATCCACCAACGGCAGACTGGTGGGTATGGTGAAGCAATCCAAAGGGTTAAGTTTTTGCTTTGCTAGCATGGTTGGCAACGCAGGATGCTGCTGGTGGACAGGGTGCGGGAGTCAAAGGGTTAATAAATGGAGACTAGCGGTGAATCTGCTCGTGTCCCATGCCTCGGAAGCTACAAACCAAAATCTGTCCTGAACCTTCATCAGCAGCGCTTTGGGCAGCTGAGAGTCCCGGGGCTGTTACAGCGAGACAGTAAGAGTAGCTGTCTCGCTTGTTATGTCTCTGGCTAAACTAAGCTGAAGTTGTTCAGGTCTGTGATTAGTCGCCGTGCGCCATGGCGTGAGGTGTTGCATCACCACAGGATCGTACGATGTGTTTTCCATAACACGTGGTCCCGTCTGTCGCGGCGTGTGGGAGAGCTTTTGTTGTCTGTGTGTCCTCAAATTTACCTCCAACCCCACCTCCCTACCCCTACCAGCTCCCCGCCCACACACCTTTAACACCACCGCCTCCCCTACCCCCATTCCCATGTCACCTTTTTTTTCTCACACACTCTCTCTCTCTCTGCTCTTTTCTTTTTTCTTTTTTTTGGTGGAGATCGGAGTTGTTTACCACAAAGCTTTGTGGGAGAGTACAGGGAATCTTGCTGTTTGTCTTTTATATAATTCAAAGATGATGTAATTAGATGGACAAAGGTAGTGTACACATTATCTCTCTCTGTCTCTCTCTGTCTCTCTCTCTCATTCTCTCTCTCTCTATATATATATATCTCTTTCTCTCTCTCGTTATTTTCCCCTTTGATATCGCTGTTTATGATGGTGTCTCTTACTATTCTCTTTCTCTCTCTTCTCTCTCTCTCTGTCTCTCTCTCTCTCTGTCTCTCTCTCTCTCTCTTGTCTCTCTCTCTCTGTCTCTCTCTCTGTCTCTCTCTCTCTCTCTCTCTGTCTCTCTCTCTGTCTCTCTCTCTCTCCCCCTCGTTATTTTCCCCTTTGATATCGCTGTTTATGATGGTGTCTCTTACCTTTCTCTCTCTCTCTCTGTCTCTCTCTCTGTCTCTCTCTCTCTCTCTGTCTCTCTCTCTCTGTGTCTCTCTCTGTCTCTCTCTCTCTCTCTGTCTCTCTCTCTGTCTCTCTCTCTGTGTCTCTCTCTCTCTCTCTCTCTGTCTCTCTCTCTGTCTCTCTCTCTGTCTCTCTCTGTGTCTCTCTGTCTCTCTCTCTGTCTCTCTCTCTGTCTCTCTCTGTCTCTCTCTCTCTCTGTCTCTTCTCTCTGTCTCTCTCCTGTCTCTCTCTCTGTCTCTCTCGTCTGTCTCTCTCTGTCTCTCTCTTCTCTCTCTCTCTCTGTCTCTCTCTCTCTCTGCTCTCTCTCTCTGTCTCTCTCTCTGTCTCTCTTCTCCCCTCGCGTTATTCTCCCCTTTGATATCGCTGTTTATGATGGTGTCTCTTACCTTTCTCTCTCTCTCTCTCTGTCTCTCTTCTCTCGTCTCTTTCTCTGTCTCTCTCTCTCTCTGTCTCTCTCTTCTCTGTCTCTCTGTCTCTCTCTGTCTCTTCTCTCTCTCTCTCTCTCTCTGTTCTCTCTCTGTCTCTCGTCTCTCTGCTCTCTCTCTCTCTTCTCCTCTCTCTCTCTCTCTCTCTCGTCTCTCTCTCTCTCTCTCTCTCTCTCTCTCTCCCTCGTTATTTTCCCCTGTGATATCGCTGTTTATGATGGTGTCTCTTACCTTTCTCCCGCTTTCACTATTTCCCCCCTCTCTTTCTGACACCTGACAGGCATAACTGTTCTGTCCCCACGTGCCATTCTGACTGCCAAAGTTCGATCCACACTTTGGCAGTGGGGGGGGGGGGGCGAGGGGGGAGGGAGTAGAGAAATTTCGTCCACTCACATGTGAACGGGCGTATGATCCTGTTCAGGGTTAAGGAAGGTAAAACAAAGAGAGGGAGAGAGACAGAAAAGGAGAAAGGTGGTGTGTGTGTGTGTGTGTGAGTGAGAGAGAGAGAGGAGGGGGGGGGGAGGAGAGAGACAGAGGGAGACAGAATGAGAGAGAGTGTGTGTGTGTGTTAGTGTGAGAGAATGAGAGAGTGAATGAGAGTGACAGAGAGAGAAAGTGAGAGAAGAGAGAGAGAGCGTAAAAGAGAGTGAAAGAGAGAGTGAGGGTTAGGGAGAGAGAGAGAGAGAGAGAAGAGAGAGAAAGTGAGAAGAGAGAGAGGTGTGTGTGTGAGAGAGAAGAGAGAGAGAGACAGAGAGAGAACAAAACAGAGAGAGTGAGACAGAGAGAGAAGACAGAAAAAAGAGACAGAGAGAGAGACTGACAGAGAGAGAGACAGACAGAGAGACAGAGAGAGAGAGAGAGAAGAGAGAATGGGCACCACCCTGCCCCCCGAAAACTACCGAGCCCTGACTGATAATCATGATAATTTATTCTGGTCCTAAGCAGTCGGCAGGGCTATGAACTGAACACGAACTGAATGAAATTACATCACCACCATGTCACTCCCCCCACCCCCCCCCCCCCCCCCCCCCCTATGACCTCAGGGTTCGGGGACAACCTTCACCTCTGGACTCACCAATATCCCTACCACCTTCTTTTCCGAGTTCTTCCTCTCACCGCATGCTTTGTTTCTTTTTTCTTTCTATTTTCTTTTTTTTTTTTTTTTTTTTTTTCTGTGGGCATTCCGATTTTTCTTCGATGCGTATATATATACACGTTGTTTTACCTACCCTGATAAGGTTTCACCGCATGTTTCTGTTCTGCACAGTCTTGCTTATTCCCTATTCGCTAGGCGTGCATGCTGGTTTTCTTATGTTACCATTAGCC
This sequence comes from Monoplex corrugatus, assembly GCA_030674185.1. Classification (NCBI taxonomy): domain Eukaryota; kingdom Metazoa; phylum Mollusca; class Gastropoda; order Littorinimorpha; family Ranellidae; genus Monoplex; species Monoplex corrugatus. The sequence continues at coordinate 18,987,091 of CM060307.1, forward strand.
ACCGGGCACTGACAGGACTTACAGGCTTTTTGACGTACATATCTGAAGTTCTGCGCGTGTGTTTATTCTTTTTTTTTTTTTTTTTGAAGATAAGGTACACGGATACACACGTCATTTCAGTGTAACACGTGTATTTATTCTTTTCTTCGAAGATAAGATACACAGATACACACGTCATTTCAGTGCAACCGAGATTGTTCTCAAGATAGACTGAGAACACTATTTAGTGTATGCAGGAAAAAAATTATATTTCTAGAAGTAGACACTACACGTATTTGGCAGCACGTGGTTTATTCTTTCTTAAGACTTTGATGCCAGATATACCCTATTCTGGAATCCTTTTTCACACAACTGGCAATGTACGTATCAGTATATGGCTCAGGATTCACTCAGGGTTGGGATTAGACGTCATGTGTGGATCCTGAAAAAACATCCTGGGCGGAGACTCATTAACAATAAAACACACACGCAAAGGGGGGTTGATTCAGGCACTGGCAGGTCTGCACACATGTTGATGGTTTGGGGGAAATCGGAGAAATCCGAACTGCAGTGGGAGGTATCGAAGGCAGGATCGAACCACAGACTGTCCGATTGGAAATCTGTCTGTCTTACCCACTTGGCTATCACACCCTCTGCCTCACTTCAACTTGTCGAAGCTCTTTCCGCTTGTCCCTTCCCTCATTGTTTGTGACCTCACCCCTCACCCACCCCTCACCCTTCACCCCTCATCCCCCTCCGTCCTGGGTCACACCACTTTCTCTGACCTACAAAAAGACAGCCATCTGCATATAGGTCGTCATTCCTCCCCATCCCCCCCCCCCCCGTTTGTCTGTCTCTGTCTGTCTGTCTGTCTTTGTCTGTCTGTCTGCTCTGTCTGTCTGTCTCGTGTTGACACATATTCTATTTGTATCC
>CM060307.1:18993002-19008002 GCA_030674185.1 Monoplex corrugatus
ACAGAGTGTTAAGTATGAGGAGGACAGAGTGTTAAGTATGTGGAGGACAGAGTGTTAAGTATGGGAGGACAGAGTGTTAAGTAGTGGAGGACAGAGTGTTAAGTATGAGGAGGACAGAGTGTTAAGTATGTGGAGGACAGAGTGTTAAGTATGAGGAGGACAGAGTGTTAAGTATGAGGAGGACAGAGTGTTAAGTATGAGGAGGACAGAGTGTTAAGTATGAGGAGGACAGAGTGTTAAGTATGAGGAGGACAGAGTGTTAAGTATGAGGAGGACAGAGTGTTAAGTATGAGGAGGACAGAGTGTTAAGTATGAGGAGGACAGAGTGTTAAGTAAGAGGAGGACAGAGTGTTAAGTATGAGGAGGACAGAGTGTTAAGTATGAGGAGGACAGAGTGTTAAGTATGAGGAGGACAGAGTGTTAAGTATGTAGGAGGACAGAGTGTTAAGTATGAGGAGGACAGAGTGTAAAGTATGTAGAGGACAGAGTGTTAAGTATGAGGAGGACAGAGTGTAAAGTATGTAGAGGACAGAGTGTTAAGTATGAGGAGGACAGAGTGTAAAGTATGTAGAGGACAGAGTGTTAAGTATGAGGAGGACAGAGTGTTAAGTATGAGGAGGACAGAGTGTTAAGTATGAGGAGGACAGAGTGTTAAGTATGGGAGGACAGAGTGTTAAGTATGAGGAGGACAGAGTGTTAAACTTGACCAAGAGCTCACATGGCATAGACACAAGATCCCAGATGCTGTGAATGGGACCACCAGGACGCAGCCGCCGGCAGGATCCTCCATCTGTGTGCAGACAGACTGGTTCTGTTGATAGAGCTGTGGACTCAGGTCTGATGTATCGAGTCCAATCCCACCCTACAACATAACAAGTGGTCTTTTCGCTGCCCACCTGAATGAGCCAGTCGTTTTGGTGGTGTCAGCTTTGTGTTTCATAGTGGTACAGTAGTACATGGGCACAATGGTATATGGGCACAATGGTATATGGGCACAATGGTACATGGGCACAATGGTACATGGGCACAGTGGTACATGGGCACAATGGGATATGGACACAGTGGTGTATGGGCACAATGGTATACGGGCACAATGGTATATGGACACAATGGTATATGGGCACAATGGTATATGGACACAATGGTAATGGGCACAATGGTACGTGGGCACAATGGTATATGGGCACAATGGTATATGGACACAATGGTATACGGGCACAATGGTATATGGACACAATGGTATATGGACACAATGGTATATGGGCACAATGGTAATGGGCACAATGGTACGTGGGCACAATGGTATATGGGCACAATGGTATATGGACACAATGGTATACGGGCACAATGGTATATGGACACAATGGTATATGGACACAATGGTATATGGGCACAATGGTAATGGGCACAATGGTACGTGGGCACAATGGTACGTGGGCACAATGGTATATGAGCACAATGGCACATGAACACATTATTATAGCGCTATATGGGCACAATGTACATGGGCACAATGTTCATGGGCACAGTGGTATATGGGCAGAATGGTACATGGGCACAATGGGACATGGGCACAGTGGTTAATGGGCACAATGGTACATGGGCACAATGGTGTATGGGCACAATGGTATATGGACACAATGGTATATGGGCACAATAGGACATGGGCACAATGGTACATGGGCACAATGGTGTATGGGCACAATGGTATATGGACACAATGGTATATGGGCACAATGGTACATGGACACAATAGTATATGGGCACAATGGTACATGGGCACAATGGTACATGGGCACAATGGGACATGGGTACAATGGTACATGGACACAATGGTATATGAACACAATGGTACATGGACACAGTGGTATGTGGACACAATGGTATATGGACACAGTGGTATATGGACACAATGGTATATGGACACAATGGTATATGGACAGAGTGATATATGGACACAATGGTACATGGACACAGTGGTATGTGGACACAATGGTATATGGACACAATGGTATATGGATACGGTGGTATATGAACACAATGGTATATGGACACCATGGTATATGGACACAGTAGCATGGACACAATGGTATATGAACACAATGGTATATGGACACAGTGGTATATGGACACAGTGGTATATGGACACAGTGGTATATGGACACAATGGTATATGGACACAGTGGTATGGGCACAATGGTATATGGACACAGTGGTATATGGACACAGTGGTATATGGACACAATGGTATATGAACACAATGGTATATGGACACAGTGGTATATGAACACAATGGTATATGGACACAATGGTATAAGGACACAGTAGTATGGACACAATGGTATATGAACACAATGGTATATGGACACAGTGGTATATGGACACAGTGATATATGGACACAGTGGTATATGGACACAATGGTATATGGACACAGTGGTATGGGCACAATGGTATATGGACACAGTGGTATATGGACACAGTGGTATATGGACACAATGGTATATGGACACAATGGTATATGGACACAATGGTATATGGACACAGTGGTATATGGACACAGTGGTATGGACACAGTGGTATATGGACACAATGGTATATGGACACAGTGGTATATGGACACAGTGGTATATGGACACAGTGGTATATGGACACTATGGTATATGGACACAGTGGTATATGGACACAGTGGTATATGGACATAATGGTATGGACACAGTGGTATATGGACACAGTGGTATATGGACACAGTGGTATATGGACACAGTGGTATATGAACACAGTGGTATATGGACACAGTAGTTTGGACACAGTGGTATATGGACACAGTGGTATATGGACACAGTGGTATATGAACACAATGGTATATGGACACAGTGGTGTATGAACACAGTGGTATATGGACACAGTAGTATGGACACAGTGGTATATGAACACAGTGGTATATGGACACAGTAGTATGGACACAGTGGTATATGAACACAGTTGTATATGGACACAGTAGTATGGACACAGTGGTATATGGACACAGTGGTATATGGACATAGTGGTATATGGACACAATGGTATATGGACACAGTGGTATATGGACACAGTGGTATATGGACACAATGGTATATGGACATAGTGGTGTATGGACACAATGGTATATGGACACAATGGTATATGGACACTATGGTATATGGACATAGTGGTACATGGACACAATGGTATATGAACACAATGGTACATGGACACAATGGTATAGGGGCATAGTGGTATATGGACAGAACGGTACGTAGGCACAGTAGTACACGGGTAAAGATTGTACATGGGCACAATGGCGCATGGGCACAGTGGTATGTGGGCACAGTAATGCATGGGCAAATGGCATGTGGGCACAATGGTATTTGGGCACAATATTACATGGGCACATTGGCACACAGGCACAATATTACATGGACACAGTGGTACATGGGCACAATGGTGTATAGGCAGTTATGTTTGGGCATAACAGTATACGGCACAAAAGTACGTGGGCACAACCGTATAAAGTAGGCATCACGGTTTGCAGGTAGAACATATCAACTCCAGTGTCAGTTCACCAGTTTTCTGAAGACATCGGTCTCGTTCGGACTAGTTGTATGATGCAGTAACAAAGCAAACCCCACGCAGTGGAAAAAAGATCCAAAATATTTACGAAATACACTGCAAGCTTGTCCATAACTTAAAGTTTTCTTTATCAACGCTATTCTCTATCCTCGCACCAATCTGTCATTGAAGGAAAAATGAAAGCAGACCATACTGTAATGAAATATCAACCAGCTGGACTGTCAGTCACTGCACACAAGAAGAAAGACGTCATCATCATCATCATCAGGTGCCCTGCCGCATGGCGTTGGCGACCATGGACTTCCAACCATCTCTATCTCTCGTTACCCCGAGCATCTCCCCCACCCTCCTCATCCCCAGCCACCTGCAAGTCCGTCCGTCCAGCATTCTCTCCCTGGGTCTACCTGGTGCTCTCTTTCCCTCCAGATTTCCCGTTGTGACCAGGTGCTCCAAATCCCCCTTCCTCATAAAATGGCCTATAAATGATGCTTGTCTTTTCCTAATCTTCCTTATGTGATCTACTTGTGTCTGCCTCCATCAAGACTGTCTCGTTTGTTTTCTTTGCTGTCCATGGAACTCTCAACATTCTTCTGAGAAACCACATCTCGGCTGCCTCAATCTTGCTCTGGCTTTGCTTGTTGACTGTCCACGCCTCGCATCCGTACAACACATCATATTGGCAGATGCGATGCGTCTAGTGTGTCGGCTTCAGCCTGCATCGCTGGCTAGCACTGCTGTGCGAAAAGAAGAGCAGAAGGCGTAAGTCTCTTCCTGTCAGTACATTGCCTCTCCATCAGCAAGCCCTACGCTGTGCCTCCTCGTGGCGACAAGTGGTAACTGAGCACCTCACGGACTCAGGCTGAATCTCTAGGACTCGGAGGAGGTCTGGCCCCCAGACGTGAGGCATGCAAGCCCACCGGCGTGTGGATACGCCCTGGTGCCCACGAGCCAGATCCCCAAGCTATGGGTAAATAGCTCCCCTGCCTTGTGTACATCTCGGGAGAGAGTAAGGCTAAGGGAGTTAACCCTGAAAAAAAAAACCGATGGAAGGCAAGGGGAAACCACCAAGTAGTTTTCCCCAGGAAAACCATGGACAAGAGAAAGGAAGACGTGAGAGAGGAAAAGCCGGGAACACTTATCGACGAGCGATAGAAGATGACCTTAAGATCCTGAAACACACTTGGGGTAAGGTAGCGACGCTGGCATGAAACCAACTGATTTACAATTTTCTCAACGAGAGATGAACGCTATGTTAGAAAATAGAATAGAAGCGCAATGTAATTATTTGCATCCATTTAGCATACATTATACTAGTTTCACAAGAACGAAAACTAAAATTAGCATTTAGATGATATCTAAATTCACTTTGAAATTAAATTCAGTTGCACTAACAAATGTACCTGTAATAGTTATAACAGATAAGTACCTTTTTCGTCGTCAGGAAATGCAGTAATTTTCCTGCATCATTTGTAAATTTAAATCAGAATGATTCTGATTTTTCTTTATGTTTACAAACTGCTGGTCATTTACTACATTGTTCTGTACGTCGTGGTCTGCGGTGAAACCTGACATTCTATACATGCTTCCCTCTCGACCCCTCTCTTGTTTTGTCGTTGTTGTTGTTATTGTTGTTGCTCTTGTTGTTGTTGTTTTAATGTTTGATTTTTACATTACTTAGATATGATGGAACTGCCATTTCAAAAGATAATCATCTGCCCCCTGTCACCATCTTTATTTTAAAATCTGATAACAACAAGTAAGAATGGAGACACACACACACACACACACACACACACACACACACACACACACACACACACACACACACACACACACACACACACACACACACACACACACACAAACCGTCTAATATCAGTTATAGTGAAAAGACGTTAAATCAAAGAACGAACGAACACACACACACACACACACACACACACACACACACACACACACCACACACACACACACACACACAGACACACAGACACAGACAAACACACACACACACACACACACAGACACACAGACAGACGCGACACACCCTACACATACACACACACACACACACACACCACACACACACACACACACACACACACACACACACACACACACACACTGATGCAGCGTGATTTCCCCACTACTTTAATTACTTTGATTATTTGGAGAGATAGTTCATTTTCCATGTCCCTCCCTAGATAGGTTCATTTTCCATGTTCCTCCCTAGATAGGTTCATTTTCCATGTCCCTCCCTAGATAGGTTCATTTTCCATGTTCCTCCCTAGATAGGTTCATTTTCCATGTCCCTCCTAGATAGGTTCATTTTCCATGTCCCTCCCTAGATAGGTTCATTTTCCATGTCCCTCCCTAGATAGGGTCATTTTCCATGTCCCTCCCTAGATAGGGTCATTTTCCATGTGCCTCCCTAGATAGGTTCATTTTCCATGTCCCTCCCTAAATAGGGTCATTTTCCATGTCCCTCCCTAGATGGGTTCATTTTCCATGTGCCTCCCTAAATAGGTTCATTTTCCATGTGCCTCCCTAAATAGGTTCATTTTCCATGTGCCTCCCTAGATAGGGTCATTTTCCATGTCCCTCCCTAGATAGGTTCATTTTCCATGTCCCTCCCTAAATAGGTTCATTTTCCAAGTCCCTCCCTAAATAGGTTCATTTTCCATGTGCCTCCCTAAATAGGGTCATTTTCCATGTCCCTCCCTAGATAGGGTCATTTTCCATGCCCCTCCCTAAATAGGGTCATTTCCCATGTCCCTCCCTAAATAGGGTCATTTTCCATGCCCCTCCCTAAATAGGGTCATTTCCCATGTCCCTCCCTAAATAGGTCATTTTCCATGTCCCTTCCTAGATAGGTTCATTTTTCATGCCCCGCCCCTTGAAGGCCATTTAGAATTCTTGCCTTTCTAAAGTCTTGGTAAAATATAAAATTGAGTGTCGCTGCACTGCGGCGACGTGCTGTCGAAGGGAAGAACAGCCCGAGTTTCACATGGTAAATCCATTGAGACAAAAAGAAATGAATATAAATAATACTATTTCATTGTTATATTTTTCATTATTATTTGAATATGGTACGATGCCTTTTTAATTTCAACAAGTACACAAAATCTTTACATTTGTTTCATTGTTTAATATTTCCCTTCAGCCCCTTGACTGTTGGTTTAGGATGTTTTTCTACCTGTTCCAAGAACAGACCGGATTCGTTGCACTTGGCACGATCCATTTACATCACCCATACCTCTTGATTAGATATTTTCCAATTCAGTCGATCATATGCTTATATTTTCTCTTATGCATCATTTAATAGTAGGATCCTTTACATTCCAAACACTACTGTTAGCTTGTGCATCATAGTCTTAATATTAGCCCTGGACCCTCTTCAGGATAAAACAATATCAATATGGCATGACCACTTTTCAAATTGCAGAAGTCAACTCACTCCTGCTCTGACATCATATTTACTCAAAAACACATTATGGTGTCATTTTAGTCAGTTTATTCCGTTTCTCACATTGGACCCAGCAGGGAAGTTTCAGTCTTTTTCTCCCATTTTAGTATCTGGTCTTTGTTTGTGATCTTAGGATTGACAAAGGACAGTTGGCCGAAAATTTGCGCCTGTCTTGTCTGGTTGTATTAAATACGCGGTCTTATTTTTTTCGTTTTTTTTTCTGGTTCCTGTAAAAAAGAAATACGTATGTAAATAGAGGTTAAAAAATCACGAACGAGAAGACGCTGGCGCAAAGCAAACATGAATGGAGAGGCTTTACTTCTGTTCTATATACTGACAGCATATTAGGCAATAAGTGACTATGTAATGAAATGGCTTTTTTTATTGTTGTTGTTTTTTGTGTTTTTTTTTAAGGATTATTGCACACAGGGAGGTTACCTTTGTGCTCACCTTTTTTTTAAGCCCCATTTTCTATGCCAGAAAAGCTGGCACATTTTTTACAATGCGATGATGATGACGATGAGGGTGATAAGCATGATGCTATGGAGTTCCATTCAGGATTGAAACCGCGTGACAGGGCTGTACTCTACGCTCACTATCATATTATATTCTGGCGTCAACCAGGCCCGAGAGATACAGACACCCGTGATGCTGGTCAGAAGATTTGAGCAACACCCTCAATGACGCATCCGTGAAGTGGATGGGGCTCGACTGTGTGGTCCCAGTCTTCCCAATGAACCCATAGCACGCCCAACCCTGGGTAGGAGCCGGTTAGAGCCGAAAAATCCCACTATGATTTTTGAAGGTACGGATGGGGATTCGAACCCACAAAGTACCAGTACTTCGTTGCGCTAACCACTACACCACGGCGACTGGTAAGTAATGAAATGTATCTCTTCGTCTATAATGCTCCACCAGGCCTCATAAAGATCGCTATAAAATTATCTCAACTTGACCTCAAAACTTGGTTAAGTGTGGACACCATTGTGGTCCCCGATAGAAACACAGAGAAAGGAATGCATACAGTGTAGCTGGCCCCCTCACTGTGTTAGAGGTACTCAGTCCCTAAGGAGATAAGAGAGGCTTGGCTCCATGTGTTGGGGTGGTTATAAAAAGAGAGCACCTCCTTCACTGAAGTGAGTGTGACACAGGAGTGTGGTATAGGAAATCGACACTCTATCCTTACGGTTATCTGACATGCGATTATAATTGATTTCTTCCGGGTCTGTATTGACGATAATGTTCTGACCCTTTCCTCGTTGATATCTTCTTCCTTTGTTTTTTTTGTTGTTGTTGGTGGTGGTGGTGGGGTTTTTTCTTTTCGTTGTAATTTATCTGTATATTTCTTTTGGCCCGTAGAGAAAGGAGGAGACAGCAGAGGGACATCCAGGAGTCATGACCTGGCCCCCTCAGAGGGCCGAAACACTTGCTTGACCAGGGGGCTTCTCCTCTGAGGACACCTCCTGCTGTCCCGCTCTCCCCAGACTTTCTTACGACCAATGTGACATGTCATTGTTTATCTTCGCCTGTGATACGGGTTTCTGTTTTGTAACTATAACCACCGTGACAAAACAACTGTGGCATCAGTACCACAAAATGGAAAGATGTCGCCTGCAGCAGAATAATCAGGCGACAGCGATGCACGCAGGGCACAGACACATTTAACCCTTTGACATCCGCACCCTGTCCACCAGCATCCTGCATCATCAACCATGCTAGCAAAGCAAAAACTTAACCCTTCGAGTCCCTCATCCTATCCACCAGCTTCCTGCAGAAAGCTGGTGGATAGGGTGTGGGAATCGAAGGGTTGCGTTTTTGGAGTTGGTGGATAGGGTTTGGGAGTCAAAGGGTTAAGTTTTTGGAGTTGGTGGATAGGGTTTGGGAGTCGAAGGGTTAAGTTTTTGGAGTTGGTGGATATGGTGCGGGAGTCAAAGGGTTAAGTTTTTGGAGTTGGTGGATAGGGTGCGGGAATCGAAGGGTTAAGTTTTTGGAGTTGGTGGATATGGTGCGGGAGTCAAAGGGTTAAGTTTTTGGTGTTGGTGGATAGGGTGCGGGAGTCTAAGGGTTAAACAGCACAGAACAGCTACTATTGAACAGAAGAGGGATCGGCGAAAGCAGAACCTACGGAGCAGGACTCCTTCCTATGCAGTGCCTGCAGAAGAACATGCGTCTGTAGAACTGGTCTTGTACACCACATGAAAACCCACACCCACCAGATGATGACCAAAAGGACTATTCATCCGTCGGATCAACAGGATAATCCGTCCATCCAGCTCTATTCACAGAATGCTCGAGCCTCTAGAGCACTTTTTTTTTTATATACGTGTGTATTATTTTTATATAGAACCAATACTGTTGTACGGTTGCGAGGCGTGGACAGTCAACAAGCAAAGCCAGAATAAGACTGAGGCAGCCGAGATGTGGTTTCTAAGAAGGATGTTGAGAGTTCCATAGACAGCAAAGAAAACAAACGAGACAGTCTTGATGGAGGCAGACACAAGTAGATCATTCATAAGGAAGATTATAATAATAATAATAATTACAATATTTATATAGCGCAAAATCTTGATAAAATCAAATCTAAGCGCTGAAGCAGACACACACGCACGCACGCACGCACGCACGCACGCACACACACACACACACACACACACACACACACACACACACACTCACACACACACACACACACACACACACACACACACACACACGCATGGCTATAAATGGGGAGAAAGAATAAAAGCAATAAAAGCAAGAATAAAAGCAATGGAAAATTATAGAGAGCATAGCATATACAATTATATATTATAACCATGTGATTCCCCTCCGAGCGGAGACAGGCTGCAGAGGGGGGAGGGGGGGGGGGTTGAGTGAGGTTAGGATTTTAGGCAGAGGAGAAAAGGTGGGTTTTGAGAGCGGACTTGAAGGAGACAAAAGTAGGTTGCTGACGGACTGAGAGAGGAAGTTTGTTCCAGGAGAGCGGACCAGAAACAGAGAAGGCTCGTGGACCATAGGTATTGAGCTTAGTGCGTGGAAAGCGAAAAGTCAGAGGATCGGAGGCAGAGCGGAGGGTACGTGAGGGAAGATAGATCTCAAGTAGGCTTGACAGGTAATCGGGGGTTGCGTTATTGAGGCTTTTGTAGCACATGGTGTCTAGTTTGTATTGTATGCGCTTTGATACAGGAAGCCAGTGAAGTTGTGCCAGGAGAGGAGATATGTGGTCAGATATGTGTGTGTGTGAATGTGTGTGTATGTGTGTGTGTGTGTGTTTGTGTGTGAATGTGTGTGTATGTGTATGTGTGTGTATGTGTGTTGTGTGTGTGTGTGTGTATGTGTGTGTGTTTATGTATGTACGTGTGTGTGTGAGAGAGAGTGTGTGTGTGAATGTGTGTGTATGTGTGTGTGTGTTTGTGTGTGAATGTGTGTGTATGTGTATGTGTGTGTATGTGTGTTGTGTGTATGTGTGTTGTGTTGTGTGTGTGTTTATGTATGTACGTGTGTGTGTGAGAGAGAGTGTGTGTGTATGTGAGTGTCCATGTGTGTGTGTGTGAGAGAGAGAGAGATTAGGAAAAGACAGGCAACAATATGGGCCAATTTATGAGGAAAGGGGAATTGGAGCACCTGGTCACAACACGAAAGCTGGAGGGAAAGAGAGAGCACCGGGTAGACCCAGGGAGAAGATGCTAGACGGACTTGCAGAGTGGCTGGGGACAAGGAGGGTGGAAGAGATGCTTGAGGCAACAAGAGATAGAGACAGATGGAAGTCCATAATCGCCAACGCTATGCGGCAAGGCAACTGATGATGATGATGATTATTTTCATACTGACATGACAATATTTTCACTTTAGCTAGAATGTGTTATATCGGGGAATAAAACTTTTTTAAAAACATTTTTTATTCATTTTATACATATGTACCTGAACAAACATATTGACAAACAAACATAAACAAACATATTGACAAACAAACGAAGACAAGCATAATAATTGTATCACATACATCAGAGACAATCGTTCTACAGAATTTTTCCCTGGTCATCCCCAACAATATCAAACTGTACAATGACTATACACTTTGACAATTTACGTTACAAAAATATGAAACTTATCATATTCTCCAACCAGAGTACATCTTGATCCCCGTCTGATCTCACGCCAAGGTATACGCATTTATGCAAAGACTTATTTTCATTCTCCCCACCCTCTCTCTCTCTCTCTCTCTTTCTCTGTCTCTCTGTGTGTGTGTCTCTCTCTCTCTCTCTCTCTCTCTCTGTCTCTGTCTCTGTCTGTCTGTCTGTCTCTGTCTGTCTGTCTTTATAAAATGCCAATTCATTGAAAACTTACCAAGCGCATAACTGATAGCAGTAATGTATTTTTTAATTTTATGTCTTGTTTTCAAAAATGTTTGAAATAGTAAAAAGATTGGTAAGTTTGGTAAAAAAGATTGGTAAGTTTACATGTATGTATACCTGGGAAAAAAAACTTTTTCAGTATGAATGGCCGCGTTCATGGCCACATATGGCTGATCATGTTTGCGGCGAAGAAATGACAGAAGAAGAAATTGTCCCATCCTTCAGCCACGTTGGTGAAAAAGGAACGTATGGTCAGATAGAACAGGATTGAGGCAGCCGAGATGTGGTTTCTTAGTCGAATGTTGAGAATTCCATGGACAGCAAAGAAAACAAACGAGACGGTCTTGATAGAAGCAGACACAAGATCATTCATAAGAAAGATTAGGAAAATGCAGGCAACATTTATAGGTCATTTTATGAGAAAACGGGAATTAGAGCACCAGGTAGACCCAGGGAGAAAATATTGGACGGACTGGCAGGGTGGCTGAGGACAGAGAGGGTGGACGATGAGCTCGCGTCAACAAGAGATAGATACATATGGAGGGCCTTGATCGCCAATGCCATGTGGCAGAGCACATGATAATAGGATGGCCAGATAAAGTCTAGTTGACTTATCTCACTTTTAGCGACTTGGCTGATTCAGTTTGCGTAACTTTGGATTCAAGATCTGATTCTCGTGGTCAGATCCAACTGGCAACCTAAAACGTTGGTCTGTTGGCTGGCCATCTTAAACTTTTGTCTCCCGCACCTTATCCACCAACTGCAAAAATTAACCACTTGACTCCCTCAACCTATCCATCAGCTCCTTGCATGAAATTGGTCAATGGGGTGAGAGAGCCAGAGGGTTAAGTTTTTGTTTTGATAGCATGGTTGACAATGCAGGATGCTAGTGGATAAGGTGAGAGAGCCAAAGGGTTAAGTTTTTGTTTTGGTAGCATGGTTGACAATTCAGGATGCCAGTGGATAGAGTGAGGGAGACAAAGGGTTAAGTTTTTGTTTTGATAGCACGGTTGACAATGCAGGATGCTAGTGGATAGAGTGAGGGAGTCGAAGGGTTAATGCTCCAGTCATGCTGGTGCTGTCACACTTTATATTTCACAGACCCCCTCCCACCTCCCTGCTTTCCCGTTTCCCTTTCAAGATGTCCCCAAAGCATATATGGTTGTATGCAGGTAAGATACACACATACACATGTTATTTACATGAAACCAAGATTATTCCAGTGATAGGCTGATAAAATACCAGTATAAAACATAGACTAGGTAAAACATAGTCTAGGTAGGGCTTCAGGACCTGGCAAGCGCGTGGGTTAATGTGCAGGCTTAAGGCTTGTACCATGATCACCATACACGTCGCACCTGTGACGTTAGTGCATATGGAATTCGTTCCGAGCGCCAAGACGTCATCTTGAGAAACTGAAACAGAAGCAGGATCATGGTGTCTGCCAAATGGACACTTCCAGATTTTAGTGAAGAGCATGCGGAACAGTCTGAGTGTGAGGTATCCCTCTTGAACTAACTCAGATTTCGCTTTTAACAAAGTAATGTGTTGTTGTTGTTTTTTTTGCTAGACCATTTCAAACCCTGAGATGGCTCCCACGGTCGGCTGGGATATAAACAACATGAACATAAATTTGCTGGGTCGAAGACGTCACAGATCAGGACAACTTCACACTTCATTTGGAGCGATATTTCCAGCGACCAAGACAGATGCCATCGCCATGTGGCAAGGCACTTGATGATGATGACCAAGACAGAGAGGGTGGGAGATGTACCTGCAGCGACAAAGGATAGATTCATATGGAGGGCCATAATCGCCATTGCCATGCGGCAGAGCATATGATGAGCACATGTGCATTGTCATAAGTGAGATTAATTTAAGTTAAGTTAAATCAAGTGATGTCAGTTTAAGTAAAGTTAAATCAAATGAAGTCAATTTAAGCGATTTTAAATCAAGTGAAGTCAATTTAAGTAAAGTGAAATAAAGTGAAACTAATTTAAGTAATAATAATAATAATAATTACAATATTTATATAGCGCAAAATCTTGATAAAATCAAATCTAAGCGCTGAAGCAGATACACACGCACGCACACATACAGACACACACACACACACACACACACACACACACACACACACACACCCACACACCCACACACACGCATGGCTATAAATGGGGAGAAAGAATAAAAGCAATAAAAGCAAGAATAAAAGCAATGGAAAATTATAGAGAGCATAGCATACAATTATATATTATAACCATGTGGTTCCCTCCGAGCGGAGACAGGCTGCAGAGGGGAGGGTTGAGTGAGGTTAGGATTTTATGCAGGAGAGAAAAGGTGAGTTTTGAGAGCGGACTTGAAGGAGACAAAAGTAGGTTGCTGACGGACTGAGAGAGGAAGTTTGTTCCAGGAGAGTGGACCAGAAACAGAGAAGGCTCGTGGACCATAGGTATTGAGCTTAGTGCGTGGAAAGCGAAGAGTCAGAGGATCAGAGGCAGAGCGGAGGGTACGTGAGGGAACATAGATCTCAAGTAGGCTTGACAGGTAATCGGGGGCTGCGTTATTGAGGCTTTTGTAGCACATGGTGTCTAGTTTGTACTGTATGCGCTTTGATACAGGGAGCCAGTGAAGTTGTGCCAGGAGAGGAGATATGTGGTCAGCTTTTTTCTTTTTGAGTACAAGGCGTGCAGCATTGTTTTGAATGCGCTGTAGGATGTGAATGGTGGAGGCAGGAAGACCAGACAGGAGTGAATTGCAATAGTCAATGCGAGACATTATGAAGGAGAGAACGAGTTTTGCAGTTGTTTCGACAGAGAGATACTTCCTGATCAGCTTTATACGATGGAGATGATAGTAGCAGGATCTGGCAGTTTGAGAAACAAAGTTGTTCATGGAGAGGGTAGAGTCAATGCAGACACCAAGGTTTTTAGCTGAATCAGAAATTGGGACTGATGTGTTACATAATGGGAGAGAAAGAGGAGGCAGCTGAGAAAGTTTCTGACGGGTGCCAATGAGGATAGCTTCTGTTTTGTCGTCATTAAGCTGAAGTAAATTTAAATCAAGTGAAGCCAATTTAAGTAAAGTGAAATAAAGTGAAACTAATTTAAGTAAATTTAAATCAAGTGAAGCCAATTTAAGTAAAGTGAAATAAAGTGAAACTAATTAAAGTTAAATCAAGTGAAAGTCAATTTAAGTAAAGTTAAATCAAATTAAGTCAATTTAAGTGAATTTAGATCAAGTGAAGTCAACTTAAATAAAGTTAAATAACATGAAGTTATTTTAAGTAAAGTTAAATCAAGTGAAGTCGATTAAAGTGAAGACGTGCGGGATAGCCAAATGGGTTAGACGTCAGAATTTGAAACGAAAGGTCTGGGGTTCGATCCTGCTCTGATACCCTCTCTTTAGTTGGTTACAGTCTACAAATGAGCCAGGGTCAAAAAGTGCTTTGTGGTGACTTTCCTAGTTCAAATCACTGTAACTAATTTTCTTGCCTTTGCACAGCCTGAACAATCCTAGATATTGAGCTTTAAATGTCAAATCAAATAGCAGACATGAATTCATGGTGTTTGAACAAATCATTTGGCTTT
>CM060307.1:19013002-19018002 GCA_030674185.1 Monoplex corrugatus
AACAACTAACTAGCCATCATAATGTTTCCATCATTCTGGTGGTGACAGCTTAATGTTTCAAAAGTTCAAAAACATCAAATAGCCAGTCATACTATTTCCATCATTCTGGTGGTGACAGCTTAATGTTTCAAAAGTTCAAAAACATCAACAACTAACCAGTCATAATATTTCCATCATTCTGATGGTGACAGCTTAATGTTTCAAAATTCCCTCCCTCCTCCCCATATCAAGACCTTGCCAGCGCATAGGATTTTGCGCAGGCTTAGGGAGTCTGTCGGATAGTGAACAACTTGTGCAGCATGATTGATTGATTGATTGATTTGGTTCAGTTTTTACGTCGACACCCACCTCAGGTTATCGATATGGCCACGACGGGGATAACCATCCCAGGGAGAAAGTGGGAGAAGGGGACTTATCTAATCCTATACTGACACCACCAGAACAACATAACAATGATGTTAAGATGGGACAGTGAGATGGCCAGTTTTAATATAGCGCACCCCGGGACTCGAACCCACAACCATTAGCATGTGAATCCGACGCTCAAACCAACTGAGCTATCGAGGCCCGCCGTCGTGCAGCAGGAGTCGTCTTCTCTTTTTATCGGTGGGTACATGGCTGAATGTGGCCATTTATTCCAGTTCCGCCCACTGCCATGGTACTTGGTGGTCAGAGGGGTTGTAGTTGGCCGTGCCCCTGTCGTTCCACTTGGCAGAGGCGCCATCGCTGCAGTATGTGTTCAGGAACCAGAAAAAAAGATGAACATAGAAACAGAACATGTATTCAATACAACCAGACAAGAGAGGCACACATTTTAGGACCAACTGGCCTTTGTCAAGTGTAAACATAAGATCACACACACACACACACACACAAAACACACACACACACACAACACACACACACACACACACACCACACACACACACACACACACACACACAAACACACACACACACACAACACACACACAAATCAAATACAAAAATTGGGAGAAAAAGACAACAATTTCCCTGCTGCTTCGTCCAGTAGAGAAAAGGACTAAAATGTTCAGTTCTTAGATCCCCTTTGATTGCAGGGACAGGCAAGTAATGGCATCAGTTTCAAGCTGTGTTTCTAATGAGCGTCGAGTCGGTTGTGGGGGGGGGGGGGGTGAAATCTCATCAGGACCACTGGCTACTCTGTGAACAGAAAAAGGTAATCGTCCCCTTTTGTCCTTGGCTTGTTATTGTTGTTTTTATTAATGTTTAAACCCCAGCCGACTGCGTAGAGCCATATCAGGGCTATAACCGCTTCAAAACATACAAAACTTCAACTGGAAAAAAAAAAAAGAAAATTAAGTACACATATCGATTCATTCCCACACATAATCTAAGGAAATGCCCCTGGTGTTGACCACTCCGTCCAATTTATCACACAGGGGATTGAAAACACACACCTGAATACAAATTTAAGCATACCTAAGGACACCAAAACATATATAAAAACGGGCCTAAATTACCTAAAATTGCTTCGCATATCTCACCTCCCTAGAGCCAGAAATGCACTTAATACATGTACCCAATTATTAGTTCTCAGAAAAATTACGTAAGACTTTATCGAACACATACACGTGAATGGACCAGCAAGGTACAAAAACTGACCGGAAGAAAGGACAGAAAGTTAAAGAACAAGGCAGAAACAGAGAGAGTGACAAGAAAAGAGGAAATTTCTAGCAGAGAATTTCCAGAAGGTGGGGATCCTACTTATACCGAAAGAGTCCCGGACATCCCCACGGGGGTGGGGGGGGGTGGGGGTGGGGGATGAGGGCTGGGGGTGGGGTTGTCCGTGGCTTAATTAAGGGGTTATCCGATGATGGTGATCATAGTCCTCTTCTCGCTGTAGCTGCTGCTGTTGTTTGGTTAGTCTCTCTGGGCTTCTCTCTCTCTCCCGCCAAACTGCTATCCCACAGTGGACGGGGATTCACTGGAAGACACTCTTCTGGTTATTTGGACTTGACAGAAGGCTTTGACAGGCTGGGGAAACTTGTCATTCTCCAGGGCCCGAAGAACAAAGTCGGCATCTGAGAGGACGACCACTTGACAGTATGTGTCATTTTGTTGTCTGAAGAACCATAGAGGCCGCTTTCCACGAGTACCTCTGTTTCTTGCTTGGTGTTTGGTGCAGAGTTCGCGGGTGTCGTAACCACTGCGCCTTCGCCTGGCCTCTCACCTTGACAGTCAACGAAAAATCACGCCACTCACCTGAATGGGGCGATAGGCGGGGTCGTGAGGCCACGTGTGTGTGTGCGTGTGCGTGTGTGCGTGTTGTGGTGTGTGTGTGTGTGTGTGTGTGTGTATGTGTGTGTGTGTGTGTGTGTGGTGTATGTGTGTGTGTGTGTATGTGTGTGTGTGTGTGTGTGTGTATGTGTGTGTGTGTATGCTGCAGAGAATGAAAGGGGACGGGAAAGGAATGTGTATGCGTGTGTGTTTGTATGTGTCTGAGTCTGTGCGTTTTGTGTGTGTGTGTGTGTGTGTGTGTGTGTGTGTACAGAGAGAGAGAGAGAGAGAAAGGAAGAAAGAAAGAGAGAGACAGAGACAGAACAGAGACAGAGAGAGACAGGACAGTGACAGAGAGAGCACAAGGGGAGGGGAAGAGCGGGACAGACAGGAGAAAGAAAGAAAGAAAGAAAAAAAAAGGGAGACACACATACAAAACACCCAAAGTTGTTGGTGGAGAAAGAATGTGGCGCTTTTTAACCAAGGGGCCTGTTAGGCTGGGGAGCGGATATGCAGCAGGGTTAGGGAACATAGACATCAATAGGGGAGAGACAGGCAACTAGGTCTGTCACACACGGCATAATCAATTTGGCTCGTATTCATCACAAACGGCTTTGCGCAGGAGCAAAGGACTTTTCCACACAACAGCTTTTTAGATTTGACAGAGTGGATATGATATTGTCCACTTGCGACGAATCCCTCTTGAAAATCTACCAGCCAGCCAGCAACTAACTAACCATCCAGCCAACCAACCAGCCAACCAACCAACCAACCAACCAACCAACCAACCAACCAACCAACCAACCAACCAACCAACCAGCCAACCAACCAGCCAACCAACCAGCCAACCAACCAACCACCAACCACCAACCAACCAGCCAACCAACCACCAACCAACCAACCAGCCAACCAACCAACCACCAGCCAACCATCCAACCAACCAGCCAACCAACCGACCGACCGACCGACCGAACCATCCAAAAAACCTCCAGACTGTAGACTTTAGACTGTAGACTGTAATGATTACTCACAAACACATGATTTTATTTAGTCCTCTTCTCCCACAGGACGAAGCAACAGGGAAGTTTCAGTCTTTTTCTCCTGTTTTTTTTGTTTTTTTCCTATTTGGTGTGTGTGTGTGTTTGTGATCTTACATTCACGCCTGACAAAGGCCAGTTGGCCGAAAATTTGCGCCTGTCTTGTATGGATATATTTAATATGCTTTCTGATTCTATTTTCGTGTTTTTCTGGTTCCTGAAACTAAAACTGAATCTGTGATATGATGGTCTCGTTATGCCGCGAGGCGCACGCGCCCATCCAGCGACATAACACTGTTGCGTCACCCAGCTAGCGTAATGATAATGATGATAATGCTAACGACAATGATAATGAAAACCAGAGAAACGTAAACATAGAAACAGAACACATATTCAGTATAACAAGATAAAAATATTTGTGGCCACCAGTCGCCTTGGGGTAGTGGTTAGCACAACGACTGGAAGGTTGTGGGTTCGAATCCCTATCAGTCCCTTCAAAACTATATTATGTGGGATTTTTTAAGCTCTAACCGCTCCTACCCATAATTGGGCGTGCTATGGGCTCATTGGGAAGACTGGAACTCACAGTCGAATAAAATCCACTTCACGAATGCGTCATTATAATAATAATAATAATAATTACAATATTTATATAACGCAAAATCTTGATAAAATCACATCTAAGCGCTGAAACACACACACACACACGCACGCACACACACGCACGCACGCACGCACACACACGCACCCACGCACACACCACACACACACATACACACACACACACACACACACACACACACGGCTATAAATGGGGAGAAAGAATAAAAACAATGGAAAATTATAGAGAGCATATTATATACAATTATATATTGCAATGTGATTCCCCTCCGAGTGGAGACAGGCTGCAGAGGGGATTGAGTGAGGTCAGGATTTTATGCAGAGGAGAAAAGGTGAGTTTTGAGAGTGGACTTGGAACAAAAGTAGGTTGCTGACGGACTGAGACAGGAAGTTTGTTCCAGGAGAGCGGACCAGAAACAGAGAAGGCTCGTGGACCATAGGTATTGAGCTTAGTGCGTGGAAAGCGAAAAGTCAGAGGATCGGAGGCAGAGCGGAGGGTACGTGAGGGAACATAGATCTCAAGTAGGCTTGACAGGTAATCGGGGGCTGCGTTATTGAGGCTTTTGTAGCACATGGTGTCTAGTTTGTACTGTATGCGCTTTGATACAGGGTGTTGCTCTGACCAGCATCGCAGGTGTCTGTATCTCTCCGGCCTGGTTGATGCCAGGATATTTTATGATACTAAGCGTAGAGTACAGCCCTGTCACACAGTCTCAGTCTTTCAAGAAACTCCACTGCATCATGGTTATCATCCTCATCGACATCATCATCATCGCACTGTAAAAACTGTGCCAGATTCTATGGCCATTAAGGTAGCGTAGAAAATACCACGGTGGCAAAAAAGAAAAGGTGAACATGAAGGTAATATCCCTGAGCGCGATGATCCTTTTAAAAAAAAAGAAGATATTTACGGCTAACTAGCCTTTGTCAAGCATCAAGCTTAATTTAACGTAGGAGAACAAAGAACAAACAACAAACATGCTGTTTGTTTGTTTGTTCATTTGTTTGTTTGTTTGTTTGCTTTTTAATTTGTTTACGTTTATGCTCGATGAAGACCAGTCAGCGGAAAATGTCTGCCTGTCTT
>CM060307.1:19025502-19028002 GCA_030674185.1 Monoplex corrugatus
TATGTGTGTGTGTGTGTGTGTGTGTGTGTGTGTGTGTGTAGTGTATGTGTGTGTGTGTGTGTGTGTGTGTATGTGTGTGTGTGTGTATGTGTATGTGTGTGTGTGTGTGTGTATGTGTGTGTGTGTGTGTGTGTGTGTGTGTGTGTGTTTTGTGTGTGTGTGTGTTGTTGTGTCTTTGTTTGTGCTTTTCGCGTTTTGTTTCGTTTAGTGTGTGTGTGTGTGTGTGTGTGTGTGTGTGTGCGTGCGTGTGTGTGTGTGTTGTGTGTGTGTGTATGTGTGTTGTGTGTGTGTGTTGTGTTGTGTTTTGTGTGTGTGTGTATGTGTGTGTGCGAGCTCATGTGTGTGTGTGTGTGTATGTGTGTGTGTGTGTGTGTGTGTGTGTGTGTGTATGTGTGTGTATGTGTGTATGTGTGTGTGTATGTGTATGTGTGTGTGTGTGTATGTGTGTATATGTGTGTGTGTATGTGTGTGTGTATGTGTGTATGTGTATGTGTGTGTGTATGTGTGTGTGTGTGTGTAAGTGTGTGTGTGTATATATGTGTGTGGTGTGTTGTGTGTGTGTGTGTGTGTGAGTTTGACAGTGTACAGAGTGTGTATGTAATTGTCCAGGGTGTCGTGGTGTGTGTGGTGGTGGTGGGGTTGATAGTGTTAACGGGTTGAAATATGTGTGTGTGCATGTGTGTGCGCGTGTGTGTGTAAGTGTGTGTACGTTTGTGTGTATGTGTGTGTGAATATGTGTGTGTGAATGTGCGTGTTTGTGAGTGCGTAAGTGTGTCTTTATGTGTGTGTGTCGGCACGCACGTGCATGTGAGTGTGTATGTGTGTGCGTGCGTGTATATTCGATGTAGAGAAAGGGAAGGAAGGTAGGAAGGGAGAGAGGTACTGTGTGCGTGTTATGCATGCATGTGTGCGCCTGACAGCGTGTATCGTGTATGTGTCCGAGCTGGTGCTAGCATATTATACATGAGCTTGTACAGACGTGTGACAGAGATGGACTACATACAGTGTTTACAACAGCCATCCCTGCACTGCATATTATTTTCCTTCATCATAGACTGCTTATGATGTGAGACATGATTTGTTTTCACACACACATTCATTGTATTGTGTTGTGGTGTGGTCAGTGGGGTTTGTGTATGAGAGAGAGAGAGAGGGGGGGGGAAGAGACAGAGAGAGAGAGAGGGACAGAGAGAAAGAGTGTGTGTGGGTGTTTGTTTATTTTTGTGTGTGTAAGTATGTGAGTATTGTAGTGTAGTGGCGTGTCTGTTGTGATGTAGAGGTGTGTGTGTGTGTGTGTGTGTGTGTGTGTGTGTGTGTGTGTGTTGTGTGTTGTGTGTCTTGTGTGTGTGTGTGTCTTTTGTGTGTATGTGTGTTGTGTGTGTGTGTGTGTGTGCGTGTGCGTGCGTGTGTTGTGTTGTGTGTGTGTGTGTGCGTATGTGTGTTGTGTGTGTGTATGTGTGTGTGTGGTGTTGTGTGTGTGTATGTGTGTGTGGTGATGGTGTTGGTGTTGTGTGTGTGTGTGTGTATGTTGTGTGTGTGTGTGTGTGTGTGTGTGTGTGTGTGTGTGTGTGTGTGTGTGTTGTGTGTGTGTTGTGTGTGTATGTGTGTGTATGGTGGTGGTGTGTGTGTGTGTGTGTGTGTGTTGGTAGGCGTGATGTAGTTGTTGTGTATGTGTGTGTATGGGGATGGCAGGTGGTTATGTGTATTACGCACGCACTCGTTTACTGATGTGTTGATACATGCTATGCTTCATCAAAATTTATTTTGATATATGTACATGTGAATTTTTACTTCATATTCAAGCCAGAGAACAGAGAGAGAGAGAGAGAGAGAGAGAGAGAGAGAGAGACAGAGACAGAGAAGACAGACAAACAGACAGACAGCAAACAGATAGACAGACAGACAAGACAGACAGAGACGGACAGACAGACAGACGTATCAAGAGACAGAGAAACGCGGGGAAGGGGGAGAGAGGGACGGAACAACCATTTTTCCCCAGACTTCCTTCCCATCCCAACTCCCTTTAAAACGCAGAAGCATATATTATAATAGTGACGGGAAGAAAGAGATGGCAGGGCCACGGGGTAGTGGGGGTGGGTAAGTGAGAAAGAAAAAGAGGACTGGCGAACGAGGGTGGGGGGTGGGAGGTTGGGAGGATGGTGATGAGAAGAAGGGAGGGGGGAGTGAGGTGGAGGGTCAGGGCAGTTATTGAAGGGAAAAGGACATCATTCGACAAGGTTAGAAAATAAACTTGACACGGCGTTGATGGGTCTGTCCCTCTATGGTCTGCCGGCGTATGGTAGTTTGCTGAAAAGGATTTTCCTTTGTTGTTTTTTTGTTATTGTTTTTGTCCGTTTTTGGTGGACATGCAAAGCGGTTGAGGACAGAGAGGGTGTTGGGAGATGTACGTACTTGCAGCGATAATTGATATAGATTCGTATGGAGGGCCATGATCGCCAACGCCATGCAGCAGGGCACACGATGTTGATGATGATGATGA
>CM060307.1:19035502-19045502 GCA_030674185.1 Monoplex corrugatus
GCACAGTCTACCAGATACAGTTTTGCACAGTCTGCCAGATACAGTTTTGTACAGACTGCCAGATACAGTTTTGTACAGTCTGCCAGATACAGTTTTGTACAGACTGCCATATACAGTTTTGTACAGACTGCCAGATACAGTTTTGTACAGACTGCCAGATACAGTTTTGTACAGTCTGCCAGATACAGTTTTGTGCAGACTGCCAGATACAGTTTTGTACAGACTGCCAGATAGTTTTGTACAGACCGCCAGATACAGTTTTGTACAGACTGCCAGATACAGTTTTGTACAGACCGCCAGATACAGTTTTGTACAGACTGCCAGATACAGTTTTGTACAGACTACCAGATACAGTTTTGTACAGACTACCAATACAGTTTTGTACAGACTGCCAGATACAGTTTTGCACAGACTGCCAGATACAGTTTTGTACAGACTGCCAGATACAGTTTTGTACAGACTGCCAGATACAGTTTTGTACAGACTGCCAGATACAGTTTTGTACAGACTGCCAGATACAGTTTTGTACAGACTGCCAGATACAGTTTTGTACAGACTGCCAGATACAGTTTTGCACAGACTGCCTCATACAGTTTTGTACAGACTGCCAGATACAGTTGCTGGCAGATATATGTACAGTTGCTGGCAGATATGTTGAAACGACTGAAATGTGGTTTCTAAGAAGAATGTTGAGAGAGAATTTTGAGAGCTCCATAGACAGCAAAGAAAACAAATAAATCAGTCTCGAAGGGGTCAGATACAAGAAGATCATTAATAACATAAAAAAAAATCAGGAAAAGACAAGCAACATTTATAGGACATTTTATAAGGCAAGAGAAATTAGATCACCTGCTCACAACAGGAAAACTGGAGGGAAAGAGAACACCAGGTTGACCCAGGGAGAAAATATTGAACAGGATTTGCAGGGTGACTTAGGACAGAAAGGGAGGGAGATGTACTTGCAGCGACAAGGGATAGATTCGTGTGGAGGGCCATGATCGCCAACGCCACGCGGCAGGGCACATGATGATGATGATGATGATATTAGAACGCGTGTGGAAATGTCTGAGCGTGATGACTCTTTGAGCCGTCTTTCCCTCCCCCCCCCCCTCCCTTCCACCGAAACTTGTACTTACTATCTGTGTTTGTGACTGTTCATTTGTGCATAGACAGACCACACGCAAACAATCAATGCCTTTCACGACACACGGTACTGTGTAGGAAGCATTGTTTGACAGTGGCCTACTGGTTGTCAATGGATATAGCCATGACGAGAGGTGAACATAGGATCTGTGGGTGTGGGTGTGGGTGTGGGTGTGCCTGCCAGTTCATGACTGGTTCAGTTCACTCTCAAAAGACGTTGGTGAGCGGAAAACAAACTTTTGGATCACTGTCTGGTCCATCGGGGGAAAAAAAAAACGTTATCGATTCTAGTCTATTTAACAGACACACACACATACATACACACACACACACACACACACACACACACACACGTGCGCGCGCGAGCGCACACACACACACACAGAGGTACACACTCACACATACACACACACACACATGGTCATACACATACACACACACATACACACATACACACATACACATACACACTTACACACACACGCACATACACACACACACACACACACACACCGTCTAATATCACTTATAGTGAAAAGACGTTAAATCAAAGAACGAACGAACGAACACACACACACAGATACACACACACACAAACACACACACATAGTCACACACATACACACACATACACACACATATACACACATACACATACACATACACATACACATACACACACATACACACACATACACACACACACACACATGTCTGTGTGGAAAGAAGATAACACATAGTCATATTCTTTCATGCGTTCGGGTAAAACGACATATACCTACGCTATCAACGAAGACAGTTTCTGACATATTTGCCTCACCATCCTTAACATATGAATTTTTTGTTAGCCTGTCAAAAAGTCCTATAGCGAATTATCTTTAATGCGCGCGCCGTTATTTCTCATGTTGAATGTTATGGTTAGCTAATTTTACTGTTTCAATCGTTAATTATGATAATGTCATTTGTGAATTTTTCTTTCTCGTCTTCGGCACAGTTTTTGTTTTGTTTTTGTTTTTTGTTTTTTTTGTTTTTGTTTTTGTTTTTGTTTTGTTTTTTTCCCATTTCTTCTTCCTGAAGATTAACCATTTCCAAGTTTCCTCTTTTCTCCTTAGTTTTTTGTTTGTTTGTTTGTTGTTGTTTTTTTGTCTAAAATCACTTTAGTGAATAGACATTAAATCAATGACCACCACACACACACACACACACACACACACACACACACACACACACACCACACACATACACACAACACAACACACACACACACATACAACACAACACACACACACACACACGCACACACACACACACACACACTGTTACAGCCGCAACTTACATATCTGGCCTGATCAAACAGTCCAACATAACAATGGATGAAATAGCCGAGAAACCAACGATAACGCCTATCCCTACATGGGAAATGCTAAAGATCACATTTGATCTCGATTATGCAAAAGTTAAAAAAGATGATAATGTCAACATTACGCTATCCACAGCTTGTGAACACATCGATGAAAAGTACCGTACCCACCTCCACATTTTTACCGATGGGTCAGTCTTAGCAAACCAGAGCGCTGGAGCAGCCTTTTATGTTCCAAAATTTAACATTAAAAAGTCTTTTTTCATTGGGGCAAATGTATCTATATATACAGCAGAATTGGTCGCTGTTGTTCAAGCGTTGCATTATTTAATAAGCCTTCGGCCTGTGTCATTCAAAGTAGTTCTCTTTGTTGATTCAAAATCTGTATTATATGCCTTACAGTCTTTTGATACAGACACAAGACCTGACTTAATTATTGAGGCAAATCATCTAATACATTGTTTAAAGATAAATGGTTCGGAAATCAATTTATGCTGGGTGCCTTCTCATGTTGGTCTTCATGGCAACAACGTAGTTGACAGAGCAGCTAAATCCGGTGCCCTCCATTCTGAAAATTCCATAGAATTACATGTTAACACCTCGGTAAAAGAAGCTTACAACTCGCTAGAATTAGCATCATGGATTCGATTTCATGAACATTTAAATGAAAAATTTGTGTCTCAAAAAAGAATCAAACTTTCAGTTCAAAATATCTGTAAAAATTTGCAGTATTCCTCGTTATATCATTTGAGATTAATTGTTATGACATATTTTCGCATTCAACTGAACGCTTTGAAAACAAAATATTGTAACAACGTTTTATGTATTTGTGGCGAACAATTCACATTGTATCACTGTTTGTTTTACTGCAGAAAGCTTCGTTCCTTTTTACCAAAGATGTTTACACAAGGAAACTATCTTGAAACGCATTTTAAAGAAGTAGTATCGGATCAAGTTTTGTTAGTTAAAATTTCAGAATCATTGGTTCACAGTCCTGTTAATGCGTTACTTTAAGATTATTTTATAATTATGATTATTTTTGTTTTGTTTTGTTTTTATGACGATTTTTCTTTTACATTATTGATGTTAGCGTTGTTCTAGTTTCATTTCTCTGTTCATCCATATCCTTTTTCATAAGACCTTGCCGTTTCCTTTTAATCTTTTTTACTTCCCTTACTCTGTTCCTCTCTCCCCTCCACACCCCCCCCCCCCTTATTTCATCCTCCATGCCATTTTTTCCCCGTCTAATATCACTTATAGTGAAAAGACGTTAAATCAAGCAACGAACGAACACACACAAACACACGGTCTCGTGGCTGGGCTGGACCTGGTTGGTGCACGTTGTGTGGCTATGTCCCGGAGTTTGCCATCTCCCCACCTTTCCTTTCGGTTTGTAAACAAGGTAATTGACGACTGGGGTCCAAATGGTCATTTAGCGTATTGACAGTCCCTCAGTCCCTGCACTCCTCCCTCCCCCCCCCCCCACTTTTTTTCTGGTGAAATGATGAAATGGCTACCCTGTGGCGTACAACGTTGGTAGGTAATTGTCTGAACAGTAATGAGACATTATGCTCTTGGTCCCGTCCAGCATCCTTGGATGTTTCTTGTTCACTTAAAAAAAAACATATGTTCCTTTTCTGAAGATAAGATACACATGTCATTTACATGTAACCAAGATTATTCCAGTGGTAGGTTGATGAAATACCAGTATAAGATATAGACTAGGTAAAACACAGTCTAGGTGGGGCCTCTGGACCTGGCCAGCTCATGGGTTTATGTGCAGGCTTAAGGCGTGTGCCATGATCACCATACGCACGGCACCTGTGGCTTTAGTGCATATGGAATTCGCTCCGAGCGCGGAGACGTCATCTTGGGAAACTGAAACTTGTTCACTTGATATATAGATGTGTGTGTGTATGTGTGTGTGTGTGTGTGTGTGTGTGTGTGTGTGTGTGTGTGTGCGCGCGCGCGTGCGTGTGTGTGTGTGTGTGTTTTGTGTGTGTGTTTATGTGTGTGTTGTGTTGTTGTGTGTGTTGTGTGTGTGTGTATGTGTGTGTGTGTGTGTGATGTGTGAAGGTGTGTGTGTGTGTATGTGTGTGTGTATGTGTGTGTGTGTACGTGTGTGTGTGTGTTTATATGTGTGTGTGTGTGAGTGTGGTGTGTGTGTGTGTGTGTGCGTGCACGCGCGCGTGTGTGTGTGCGTATGTGTATGTGCGCGTGCGTGCGTGTGTGACCATGTGTATGTGACCATGTGTTTGTGTGTGCGCGTGTGTGTGTGACCATGTGTGTGTGTTTGTTTGTGTGTTTGTGTGTGTGTGCGTGCGTGTGTACGTGCGTACGTGTGTGTGTGTGTGTATGTGTATGTGTGCGTGTGTGTGTGAACCTGCTCTGCGTCACAGTATCCGCGTGTGACTCACTACAGCCTACCACATGGCTCCGCGCACATGTCACTACGGAGGGCTCAGGACTGTACAAACGACACATCAATTAGTTTCTTTTTTATTATTCATTATCTGTTCAGTTAAGGGTTCGGACCCCACCCGTACTACCAGCATGGGTTTATGTGCAGACTTAAGGCTTGTGCCTTGATCACCATACACATGGCACCTGTGACGTTAGTGCATCTGGGAATCATTCCGAGCGCGGAGACGTCATCTTGAGGAACTGAGACTGAAACTGAAACTATTGATAGGTCTGAACTGTTGTGTGTAGGCTCAGATAATGCGTTGATGTCAGTTCGGTTCAGTTTAGTTCATATTTCTTAAAACCCAGCCGACTACTAGAGCCATATCAGGGCTAAGCGTTGACGCCGATGAAACGAAACAGTGATTATGCCGAAATCCTGAAGGGCGCCAATCTGTCTGTCCGTGTTTCTGGTGCCCCCAAGATGCCAGACTTAGACCCCTGGATCTAGATTATTCTGGCTGGCATCAGTCGGATCAGTCGGACAGAATTCTCATTTCCTTTTCTGTGTTTATGGGTCGCAGCTCCATGTGTATGTGTATGTGTATGTGTATGTGTATGTGTATGTGTATGTGTATCGTTCGTTCTTTGATTTAACGTCTTTTCACTATAAGTATGTGTATGTGTATGTGGGTGTGTATGTAATATACGAGCTGGTGTTTACGTGTATGGCTTCTGGTCGTTTGTTTGTTTTGTTTGTTTATTTTCGTTGGTTGTTTGCTTGTTTTTTGCTTGTTTGTTTGTTTGTTTGCTTGTTTGTTGGGTTGGCTGGTTGGTTGGTTGGTTGGTTGGTTGGTTGGTTGTTTTTGTCTATGTTTGTTTGTTTTGTCGGTTGTTTGTTTGTTTGTTTGTTTGTTTGTTTTCGTCGGTTGTTTTGTTTGTTTGTTTTCGTCGGTTGTTTGTTGTTTGTCTGTTTTTGTTGTTGTTCTTTGTCTATTTGTTATCTTTTATTCTGCCACGTAGGCAGTCATATTCCGTTTTCAGGAATATGCTTATTGTCGGTTTTCGTGTGTTAACAGTACGTACGTGATACTTTTCATACGTTTCAGTTCCAGTTTCTCAAAATAAGTTTTCCGCATTCACTTGGAATACATTCCTTGTGTACTGACGCCATTGATGCCACATGATGGAGAAGATCCAAAATGATCATAGTATAAGCCGTAAGCTTACATGTACACATAAGCCTGGTATGTGCTGGCAAGGGTCATGTGTACATGTACACACACGATGGTGGACTAAGGGAATGGCGGGCTTTGGCACAAGCACGTCTACATCAGTCTTACGAACAAAAAATTAGCTAAATCTCATGACGACCTGTGATACCAAAACAAAAAACAAAAACAAAACAACAAACAACAACAACAACAAAAAAGCTCTTTTCATCACATACCAGGCACTACCTCATTCAGGAGTTCACATCTCTTCTCAATACATACCAGGCACTACCTCAGTCAGGAATTCACATTCTTCTCAATACATACCATGCACTACCTTAGTTAGGAGTTCACATCTCTTCTCAATACATATCATGCACTACCTTAGCGAAGAGTTCACATCTCTTCTCAATACATATCATGCACTACCTTAGCCAAGAGTTCACATCTCTTCTCAATACATATCATGCACTACCTTAGCCAGGAGTTCACATCTCTTCTCAATACATATCATGCACTACCTTAGCCAGGAGTTCACATCTCTTCTCAATACATATCATGCACTACCTTAGTCAGGAGTTCACATCTCTTCTTAATACATATCATGCACTACCTTAGTCAGGAGTTCACATCTCTTCTTAATACATATCATGCACTACCTTAGTCAGGAGTTCACATCTCTTCTTAATACATATCAGGCAGGCACTATCTTAGTCAGGAGTTGACATCTCTTCTCAATACATACCATGCACTACCTTAGTCAGGAGTTCACATCTCTTCTCAATACATACCATGCACTACCTTAGTCAGGAGTTCACATCTCTTCTTAATACATATCAGGCAGGCACTATCTTAGTCAGGAGTTGACATCTCTTCTCAATACATACCATGCACTACCTTAGTCAGGAGTTCACATCTCTTCTCAATACATACCATGCACTACCTTAGTCAGGAGTTCACATCTCTTCTCAATACATACCATGCACTACCTTAGTCAGGAGTTCACATCTCTTCTCAATACATACCATGCACTACCTTAGTCAGGAGTTCACATCTCTTCTCAATACATACCATGCACTACCTTAGTCAGGAGTTCACATCTCTTCTCAATACATACCATGCACTACCTTAGTCAGGAGTTCACATCTCTTCTCAATACATACCATGTACTACCCTAGTCAGGAGTTCACATCTCTTCTCAATACATATCAGGCGTACACTACCCTAGTCAGGAGTTCACATCTCTTCTCAATACATACCATGCACTACCTTAGCCAGGAGTTCACATCTCTTCTCAATACATACCATGTACTACCCTAGTCAGGAGTTCACATCTCTTCTCAATACATACCATGCACTACCTTAGTCAGGAGTTCACATCTCTTCTCAATACATACCATGCACTACCTTAGTCAGGAGTTCACATCTCTTCTCAATTACATACCATGCACTACCTAGTTAGGAGTTCACATCTCTTCTCAATACATATCAGGCGTACACTATCCTAGTCAGGAGTTCACATCTCTTCTCAATACATACCATGCACTACCTTAGCCAGGAGTTCACATCTCTTCTCAATACATACCATGCACTACCTTAGTCAGGAGTTCACATCTCTTCTCAATACATATCATGCACTACCTTAGTCAGGAGTTCACATCTCTTCTCAATACATACCATGCACTACCTTAGCCAGGAGTTCACATCTCTTCTCAATACATACCATGCACTACCTTAGTCAGGAGTTCACATCTCTTCTTAATACATATCAGGCAGGCACTACCTTAGTCAGGAGTTCACATCTCTTCTCAATACATACCATGCACTACCTTAGTCAGGAGTTGACATCTCTTCTCAATGCATACCATGCACTACCTTAGTCAGGAGTTCACATCTCTTCTCAATACATATCATGCACTACCTCAGTCAGGAGTTGACATCTCTTCTCAATACATACCATGCACTACCTTTGACATCTCTTCTCAATACATACCATGCACTACCTTAGTCAGGAGTTGACATCTCTTCTCAATACATATCAAGCATGCACTACCCTAGTCAGAAGTGAACCCAGGCCTTCCAACTGAAAGTCCAAGGTCTTAACCACTCGGCTATCGCTCCCGTCGCTGGTGGCACAGTGAAACTGAGGAAGACCTGGATCGAGACTGCTCTGTCATCGTTCTGGTTAAACTGATAGCATCCATTTGGTGAAGGGAGATGTGTAAACATCTTACCTGTCCAAAGATGCGCTTTGTCTACTGCCGTACTCATCAATGCTGTATTGGTAATTTAGGCCTGTTTTATAAAATTATATGTTTTAGAGTTCTTAGTTATGTTTAAGTTTGTATTCAATTATGTTTTTTTTTAAATCCCCTGTGTGACAAATTGGACAGAGTGGTCAACACCAGGGGCATATATATATATATATATATATATATATATATATATATGTGTGTGTGTGTGTGTGTGTGTGTGTGTGTGTGTGTGTGTGTGTGTGTGTGTGTGTGTGTGTGTGTGTGTACTTTCAGAGAGAGAGAATGAGTGTGTGTGTCTTTCTGAAAAATACATGTTTTCATTACCTGGTCTTTTGAGTGCTAAAGATCTGTTTCACTGAATTAGCAAAGTGCATAGAAATGGGGAAAATCATTTAATCTTTGTCTTAATGTTACTGTTTCTGAAAGATATCAGTTGTTTTACCGAGTTCTGGTTTATGGTGGTTTTATTATCGTCTATATCCCGACATAAAGTTAATTAAAGAATAGAATACTTTGAAGTGTGTGTGTGTGTGTGTGTGTGTGTGTGTGTGTGTGTGTGTGTGTGTGTGTGTGTGTGTGTGTGTGTGTGTGTGTGTGTGTGTATTTGTATATGTGTGTGTGAAAGAGAGAAAGTGTGTGTGTGTGTGTGTGTGTGTGTGTGTGTGATTGTGTGATTGTGTGTGTGTGTGTGTGTGTGTGTGTGTGTGTGTGTGTGTGTGTGTGTGTGTGTGTGTGTGTGTGAAAGAGAGAGAAAAAGAGAGAGAGAAAATGAGAGAGAGAATGAGCGAGCGAGAGAGGAGAAGATATATATAAATATATATATACATATATTATATATATATATATATATATATATGTGTATATATACATGTATATATATGTGTTTGTGTGTGTAGATAGATTGATAGAGAGAGACAGACAGACAGACAGAGAGAATGTAAGTGTGAGTGTGTGTGCATGCATGCTTTAGTACGAACGAGTGTACTTAACTGTATTAAAGCTCACACGTATAAGTGCTCACGTGTAAGCTTTCTGTTGTCATTGAAAATGTCTCGATCAATATCGTAATCATAGCAGAAACCAACAAGACAACCCATTAACAGTGTTCGCTGATTCTATCTTCAGACTGTGCCCCATCGCCTGCTGCCAAGACTAAAGCACCCAGCACTAGGAACTTCGGAAGCAGACGACATCACTCAAGGCGCAGAGGACGCCAAAGGTCGCGTGGCTCTAGAAGATCCGGTCGCAGACGACAGCTGGACAGAAAGGAAATCCCGACAACAACACAACCAGATGGCGAAGATGGAGTTCAGGATAAATCTTCACGTACACGGACAAAAGACGGCGACGAAAAAACATCAGGCTCTTCCAGAAAATCGGCGGGAAGTGAGAAAACTATCAGAATTGAAAGCTCCAGAACAAAACCATTACACGGCAAAGATGGTATTCAAGATGAATCTTCCCGTAAACGGACGAAAGATGGGAACAAGAAAAGGTCAGGCTCTTCCAGAAATTCGGTACGCAGTGACAGGGTCTCGCAGTCTTCAAAAGTCTCACAACCTCAAGAGCCATCACGAGAAGGAGCTCAAAGTAATGGGAAGATGATCGTAGACAGCGTGAGGGAC
>CM060307.1:19050502-19055502 GCA_030674185.1 Monoplex corrugatus
TGTATTGTGTTGTATTGTATTGTATTGTATTGTATTGTATTGTTATTGTATTGTCTGTTCTTACACTGTATTGTTTCTTTTATCATAATGGATTTTACCATGTGAAATCCGGGATGCTGTTTTCGGGAAAAGAGCGTCGCCGCTGGGCAGCGACAACCAGATTTTTTTTTTTAAAGTTTTGTGGCAAAGTTCTTCTGGTCCACTTTGCCATGGTGTCCGTCCATCTCATCCCCTGCCTGCACCTTCTATTTTTCCCTGTAGAATTTCCTGGATGGTGGTTTGAAAGTTTTTGGATCTTGTCACATGACCATACCATCTCAACTGTCTTCTTTACTGTAGACAGCAGACCTTCGTAGCGTCTCATATGCTGAGCAATTGCTTTTCATACTTCATCGTTGATAATACAATCAGTGTGAGAGGTGCCGAAGAGTCTTCTGAAGCATGTCATCTCTACTGTCTTAATCTGCTGTCAAAGTCCATGTCTCGTATGCGTAGAGGAAGATGGAGAGCACGAGGGTATGCCATCATCATCATCATCATCATCATCATCATCATCATCATCATCATCATCATCATCATCATCATCATCGTGTACCCTGCCGCATGGCGTTGACGATCATGGCCCTCCATATGCATCTGTCCCTTGTTGCCGCAAGCACACCTTCCACCCTCTCTGTCCTCAGCCACCCTGCAAGTCCGTCCAATGTTTTCTCCCTGGATCTCCCTGGTGCTCTCTTTCCCTCCAGATTTCCTGTTGTGACCAGGGGCTCTAATTCCCCTTTCCTCATAAAATGGCCTACACCTAAACGTTGCCTGTCTTTTCCTGATCTTCCTTATCAGTGATCTTCTT
Organism: Monoplex corrugatus; assembly: GCA_030674185.1. Lineage (NCBI taxonomy): Eukaryota > Metazoa > Mollusca > Gastropoda > Littorinimorpha > Ranellidae > Monoplex > Monoplex corrugatus. The sequence goes on from CM060307.1 coordinate 19,051,353, forward strand.
GTGTCTGCGTCCATCAAGACTGTCTCGTTTGTTTTCTTTGCTGTCCATGGAACTCTCAACATTCTTCTTAGAAACCACATGCCAGCACTGCTCACTAAACACTGTGTGCCTGTCTGTAGGAGAGGCGGCTGTTCCCCAACCTGACGTCATACACGGAGAGCCTGCTACGTTCCATGCAGCGCGTGCTGTCCACACTGGTGCAGGGCGTGCAGGCGGTGCGCAGCGACAACGACTTCGTCTTCAACGGCACTCGCTACACCATCATGATGGGCGTGCGTAAGCAGCTTCAGGACATCGCCAAGGCCAACGACATGGTCTACGGTGAGTCACGTCAAGGTTTACCCCCACGCATTTTCTGCGCCACATTAACCCTTTGACTCCCGCACCCTATTAACCAACTGCAAAACTTACTCTTTGAATCCCTCACCCTATTAACCAACTGCAGAAACTTAACCCTTTGACTCCCCCACCCCATGGACCAGTTTCCTGTAGGAAGCTGGTTAAAAGGGTGAGGAAGTCAAAAAGTTCAGTTTTTGCTTTGCCAGCGTGGTTGACAATACAGGATATTGGTGGACAGGGTGCGGGAGTCGAAGGGTTAATGGCCACCGAAGCTGGGACAATTTTTACAATGCGATGATGATGATGATGATGATGATGATGATGATGATGATGATGATGATGATGATGATGATGATGATGATGATGCCATGAGGATGATAATCATGATGCTATGGAGTTTGGACCAAGACTGAGACCGTGACAGGGCTGTAAGCATGATATTATGGAGTTTGGTCCCAGACTGAGACTGCGTGACACAGCTGTAAGCATGATGCTATGGAGTTTGGTCCCAGACTGAGACTGCGTGACACAGCTGTAAGCATGATGCTATGGAGTTTGGTCCCAGACTGAGACTGCGTGACACAGCTGTAAGCATGATGCTATGGAGTTTGGTCCCAGACTGAGACTGCGTGACAGGGCTGTAAGCATGATGTTATGGAGTTTGGTCCAAGACTGAGACTGCGTGACAGGGCTGTACTCTATGCTTACTGTCGTAATATATCCTGGCGTCAACCAGCCAGGGAGATTCAGACACCTGCGAAGTTGATTAGAAAAACTGAGCAACACCCTTAAAGATTCGTTGAGCAACACCCTTAAAGAATCGTTGAGCAACACCCTTAAAGAATCGTCCATGATGTGGTCCCAGTCTTCCCATTGAACCCCTAATACGCTTAATCCTGGCGAGGAGCCGACTGGACACGAAAAGTCCCACAAAGTTTTTGAAAATATTGATGGGGATTCGAACCCACAGCCTTTCAATCGGTAGTCCGTTTCGCTAACCACTACACCACGGAGACTGTTGAGTGAGGTCAAGCTAAGAAAGGCATAGATATTTACACGCAGATCGGTAGTTAAACTAGCATGTGGTCTGTGGAAGTCCCACACATCAAGTGAGGTGAAGGCATAGATATGTATACATAGATTGGCAATTCAACTAATTCTGGTCTTTTGTAGTCTACGACACAGAGCTAGGTAAGGCATGGATACGTATATTAGCAACTAGGATATTGGCAACTAAGCCAACTGACATACATATATTGGCAATTAAGCCAACTTATATACATACATTGGCAACTAAGCCAACTTACATACATATATTGGTAACTAGCCAACTTACATACATATATTGGCAACTAGCCAACTTACATACACATATTGGCAACTAAGCCAACTTATATACATATATTGGCAACTAGCCAACTTACATACATATATTGGCAACTAAGCCAACTTACATACATATATTGGCAACTAGCCAACTTATATACATATATTGGCAACTAAGCCAACTTATATACATATATTGGCAACTAGGCCAACTTACATACATATATTGGCAACTAGCCAACTTACATACATATATTGGCAACTAAGCCAACTTACATCATACATTGGCAACTAAGCATCCAACTTACATACATATATTGGCAACTAGCCAACTTACATACATATATTGGCAACTAGCCAACTTACATACATATATTGGCAACTAAGCCAACTTAATACATATATTAGCAACTAGGCCAACTTACATACATATATTAGCAACTAGGCCAACTTACATACATATATTAGCAACTAGGCCAACTTACATAACATATATTGGCAACTAGGCCAACTTATATACATATATTGGCAACTAGGCCAACTTCTTTTCTGTGATGCTCCCACATCAAGTTATTGTATTGTCTTGTCTTGCCTTGTATTGCCTTGTACTGTCTTGTATTCTGTGGTATTGTATTGTGTGGTATCGTATTGTGTGGTATGGTATTGTATTGTAATGCTGGATCATCACAGAGACAATCCTACGATCCACCTTACTCACCAAAGACATCTACATGAGGGCTCACCAGCACAGACTCACCGGACCCACCACCCGCTCACTGGAGAGACCTGAGATGAGTCTCCCCTCCCTCCTTGAGATCACCAGGGCCACCTATGACGAGGAACGCGAGTCTCAGGAGTCCTGCGCTCGGCTCAGGAACTCAAAAGGTGATGACGACACTGTGACTGTTGTTGTGGTTGTCGTTGTTGTTGTTGTTGTTGTTCTTCTTCTTCTTCTTCTTCATTATCATCCTCATCTTCTTTTTACTCTTCTTCTTCTTCATTATCATCATCATCATCATTACTTCTTCTTCTTCTTCTTCTCTCTTCGCATTCTTCTTTCTTCTTCTTCTTCTTCTTCTTCTTCTTCTTCTTCTTCGCATTTCTTCTTCTTCTTCTTCTTCTTCTTCTTCTTCTTCTTCTTCTTCCATTCTTCTTCATTCTTCTTCTTCTTCTTCTTCTTCTTCTTCTTCTTCTTCTTCGCATTCTTCTTCTTCTTCTTCCATTCTTCTTCTTCTTCTTCTTCTTCTTCTTCTTCTTCTTCGCATTCTTCTTCTTCGCATTCTTCTTCGCATTCTTCTTCTCTTCTTCTTCTTCTTCTTCTCTTCTTCTTCTTCTTTTCTTCTTCGCATTCTTTCGCATTCTTCTTCTTCTTCTTCTTTCTTCTTCTTCTTCTTCTTCTTCTTCTTCTTCTTCTTCGCATTCTTCTTCTTCATTCTTCTCTTCGCATTCTTCTTCTTCTTCGCATTCTTCTTCGCATTCTTCTTCTTGCATTCTTCTCTTCGCATTTCTTCGCATTCTTCTTCTTCGCATTCTTCTTCGCATTCTTCTTCGCATTCTTCTTCTTCGCATTCTTCTTCTTCTTCTTCTTCTTCTTCTTCTTCTTGCTTTTCTTCTTCTTCTTCTTCTTCTTCTTCTTCTTCTTCTTCTTCTCCATTCTTCTTCTTCTTTTCTCTTTTCTTCTTCTCTTCTTCTTCTTCTTCTTCTTCTTCTTCTTTCTTCTCTTCTTCTTCTTCTTCTTCTTCTTCTTTCTTCTTCTTCTTCTTCGATCTCTTCTTCCATTCTTCTTCTTCTCTTCTTCTTCTTCTTCTTCTTCTTCTTCTTCTTCTTCTTCTTCTTCTTCTTCTTCTTCTTCTTCTTCTTCTTCTTCTTCTTCTTCTTCTTCTTCTCTTCTTCTTTCTTCTTCTTCTTCTTCGCATTCTTCTTCGCATTCTTCTTCGCATTCTTCTTTCGCATTCTTCTTCTTCGCATTTTCTTCTTCGCATTCTTCTTCTTCGCATTCTTCTTCTTCGCTTCTTCTTCTTCTCTCTTCTTCCTTCTTCTTCTTCCTTCTTCTTCTTCTTCTTCTTCTTCTTCTTTCTTCTTCTCTTCTTCTTCTTCTTCTTCTTCTTCTTCTTCTTCTTCTTCTTCTTCTTCGCTTCTTCTTCTTCTTCTTGCATTCTTCTTCGCATTCTTCTTCTTCGCTTCTTATTCTTTCTTCGCATTCTTCTTCTTCGCATTCTTTCTTCTTCTTCTTCTTCTCTTCTTCTTCGCATTCTTCTTCTTCGTCTTCCTTCTTCTTCTTCTTCTTTCTTCTCTTCTTCTTCCTTCTTCTTCTTCTTCTTCTTCTTCTTCTTCTTCCTTCTTCTTCTTCTTCTCTTCTTCTTCTCTCTTCTTCATTCTTCTCTTCTTCCTTCTTCTTCTTCTTCTTCTTCTTCGCATTCTCTTCTCTTCTTCTTCTTCCTTCTCTTCTTCTTCTTCTTCTTGCTTCTTCTTCTTCTTCGTTCTT
>CM060307.1:19060502-19063002 GCA_030674185.1 Monoplex corrugatus
TGTTTTGTTTTTTGTTTTGTTGGTTTTTTTTTATATCCTGCAGAAAACCCAAAGGTATGACATACGTGTCTGCATTTATTTTCACCGTTTCTTCTTTTGTTGTTGTCAGATCATTTGTGTTAATGCAATGATATGTGTACCTAATTGCTTTTTTCAGATGTTCTTTTTCTCAGTGTCATCGATGGGTCTAGAAGTGCGTATTTTGTTTGAGATTGTTACAGTCCTGATAAGGCTCTGAACAGTCGGCTGGTCTTCTAACAACAGCAAAGCAGCAGCCCCAATAACAGCAACAATAATAATAATAATAATAATCATTAATATTATTAATGATAGTAATAATAATAATAATAATGATAATAATAATAATTATAATAATAATAATAATAATAATAATGTTAGAATAGTAAGAATACCACGATCAGATCACATAATGCTGTCTCTGTCCTTCTCTCTCTCTCTCTCTCTCTCTCTCTCTCTCTCTCTCTCTCTCTCTCTCTCTCTCTCTCTTTCTTTCCACAAGATGACTGTATTTACGTTAAAACAAAAACAATCAATCAAGGAACATAACGCTTGAGAGTCACGTAGGAATTATCTCCCATGTTGTAGAACTTCTCTTGTTGAGAAGTTCTACAATATGGGAGATAATTCCTAAGTGACTCTCAAGCGTTACGTTCTTTGATTAATATTACAAAAATTGTCCCTGCTTCCCTCTTATTTCTTTGGTATAATCAATCAAGGAAATAAACTTCAGATGTTGTACCTTGGGTTCACTGTTTTATCCATCCAACCCGCTGGCTCGCGTAGTGGAATGATTTTGAATTTGAACTGAATTAATACCGTTATCATTTTTGTTTCCGTCAGGGAAATTATCGCGTTGTGCAAGACTGGCGACGTCTGAGGAATGATGACCATGGCGTTGGACCGCCAGTCTCCCTCCGCCGCAGAGGTCGATCTGTATCTCTCCGCCACAGTCGGCCAATCAGAGACCTCACGGCTGCCGAGCGTGCTCGTCTTCGACCAATCATCGATCGCATGAAGCGACACGCCAGGGAGCAAGAACGACTGGCAATGCAGATAGAAAGGTGAGACATGTCGACGTGGTCAGTTTCAGTTTCAGTTTCTCAAGACGACGTCTCCGCGCTCGAAACGAATTCCATATGCACTAACGTCACAGGTGCCACGTGTATGGTGATCATGGCACAAGCCTTAAGCCAGCACATAAACTCATGACATAGTCAGAAAACCGGTTAGTGCAACAGATTGTCGACAAGGAAGTCGTGAGTTCGATCCCCTATCAGTCTTTTAAAAAAAAAAGTCAGAATTTTCGATCCGGACTGAATCCTACGAGTTGAGTGTGTGTGTGTTGGTGCGAGACCTACCCTCTTTACAGATCAGTATTGAGGATGTTGTTCAGATTTCATGATTAGCACCACAGATGTCTGTGTCTCTCTGACCTGGTTGACGCCAGGATGAAAGTAACAAGAAAGTCGGAAACGTAGAGTACAGCACTGTCAAGCAGTCTGGCTCCGACAAGGAACCTTCGTATCACGTCCAGTCTTATTAACAAAGTGTTATGAGAATTGGTCCCAGATTCTGTGGCCCTTCATGTCTTGCTCTCATGATGACCTCAAATTTGGAGGGTTTGGAAGTAAACGGTAGAGCCAAAATATGTGCTGTATTTAGTGGGGAAAGGGGGGGGGGATGAAGGGCAGTGACACATGAAGATTGGGAAGATAAAAACATTATAGATACATAAATGAATAAACATATAAACAAACTGAGAAAAAGGGTAGCTGAGGAAGGTACTGACTAAGATGAATTGCAGACAGCTAAACAGATGTCGCCTCTGCCAAGGGAAATTAGCAGAAGGTCTGGCTGAATGCAGCTCCATTGACAACAAAGTCCACAGCAGCTGACAGGAACTGGAAAATGTTGCTGCGTTCATTGCAAGATGTGTGTGATCATATAGATGGTATAAGGAAGAAGAACAAGGAGAAGGAGAAGAAGGAAGAAGATGAGGAGGAGAAGGAGAAGAAGAAGAGGGAAAAGAAGGAGGAGGAGGAGAAGAGGAAGGAGCAGCAGCAGCAGAATAATAATAATAATAATAATAAGATGATGATGATGAAAAAGAGGAAGAAGAAGAAGAAAAGAAGAAGAGGAAGAAAAAGACGATGGAGAAAAAGAGGAAAAAGAAGAAGAAGATGATGAAGAAGAAGAAGACGAAGACAAAGAAGAAGACAAAGAGGACAACAACAACAACAACAACAACAAAAAAAGAAGAAGAAGAAAGTCGCACACCCCAAGAACAAACACATGGAATGTCCGTCGTTCATCCACATTGTCAAACAGTACTTCCGTCGCTAAGCTGTCAGGAGCTTTGATCTCTAACTATGCTAAAGTATGGCTCGTCGGACTTCCGGTCGGCCTCCGATATCGGTAGGCCAGCTACTCGTACGCTCTCTGTGTTTAAGTGTTTACATGTATATTGTGTCAAGTGACC
>CM060307.1:19068002-19070502 GCA_030674185.1 Monoplex corrugatus
ATACTAGACGGACTTGCAGAGTGGCTGAAGACAGGGAAGGTGAAAGAGATGCTTGCGGCAACAAGAGATAGAGACAGATGGAAGTCCATAATCGCCAACGCCATGCGGCAAAGCACCTGATGATGATGATATAGGGGGAAAGGCGACCTGAGGGTGGCAGGGCTAGTTGCATGTCTGTATACTTACTTATGGGTTTTTCTGTATAGGGGGAAAGGCTATCTGAGGGCGCAGGGCTAGCTGCGTGTCTGTCTCTATCTATGGGTTTCTATAAAGGGGAAAAGGCTATCTGAGGGTGACAGGGCTAGCTGCCATGTCTGTCTCTATCTATGGGTGTCTATAAAGGGGAAAAGGCTATCTGAGGGTGACAGGGCTAGCTGCTGTCTGTCTACTATCTATGGGTGTCTATAAAGGGGAAAAGGCTGTCTGAGGGTGACAGGGCTAACTGCATGTCTGTCTCTACCTATGGGTGTCTATAAATGGGAAAAGGCTATCTGAGGGTGACAGGGCTAACTGCATGTCTGTCTCTACCTATGGGTGTCTATAAATGGGAAAAGGCTATCTGAGGGTAACAGGGCTAGCTGCCTGTCTTGTCTGTCCTTATTCTGTGACTTGTCTGTGCAGGGAAAGGCTGTCTGTGTACATGGATGGTGTACAGCTGAGGAGTCGTGACGTGTTAGAACGAGGAGACCAGCTGTTTAACACGCAGAGTGGTGATATGATACTGTGTTGTGTTGTGTTGTGTTGTGATGTGTTGTGTTGTGTTGTGTTGTGTTGTGTTGTGTTGTGTTGTGTGTGTGTTTGTGTGTTGTGTTGTGTTGGTTTTGTTGTGTTGGTGCTTGTGTTGTGTTGGTGTGTTGGGCTGTGTTGTGTTGTGTTTGTGTTGTGTTGTGTTGTGTTGTGTTGGTTGTGTTGTGTGGTTGGCTGTGTTGGTGTGTTGTGTGTGTTGGTGTGTTGTGTTGTGTTGGTGGTGTGTGTGTTGTGTTGTTGTGTTGTGTTGTGTTGTGTGCTGTTGGGCTGTGTTGTGTTGTGTTGTGTTGTGTTGGCTGTGTTGCTTGTGTTGTGTGTGGTTGTGCTGTGTTGGGCTCGGTTTGTGTTGTGTTGTGTTGTGTTGTGTTGGGTGTGTTGGTGTTGTGTTGTGTTGGTTGTGTTGTGTTGTGTTGTGTTGTGTTGTGTTGTGTGTGTTGTGTTGTGTTGTTTGTGTGTGTGTGTGTGTTGTTGGGCTGTGTTGTGTTGGTGTGTGTTTGTGTGTGTTGTGTCTGTCTTGTGTGTGTTGTCGTGTTGTTCGTTTGTGTTTTGTATGATGTTGTTGTGTTGTGTTGTGTTGTGTTGTGTTGTGTTTGTGTTGGCTTGTGTTGTGTTGTGTTGTGTTGTGTGTGTGTTTGTTGTGTGTTGTGTTGTGTTGTGTTGTGTTTGTTGTGTTGTGTGGTGTTGGCGTGTTGGTTGTGTTGGTTGCGTGTTGGTTGTGTGTTGGATGTTGTGTGTGTTGTGTTGTGTTGTGTTGTGTTGTGTGTGGTAGTGTTGTGTTGTGTGTTTGTTTTTTGTATGTTTACGTTGGTTGTGTTACGTGTTCATTGTGCTGTGTTGTGTTGTGTTGTGGTGTGTTGCTGGTTGTGTTGTGTACTGTTGTGTTGTGTGTGTTGTGTGTGTGTTGTGTTGTGTTGCTGTTGTGTTGTGTTGTGTTTGTTGGCTGTTTGTGTTTGTGTTGTGTTGGCTGTGTTGTGTTGGGCTGTTGTTTGCTGATGTATGGGAGTCATTGGGTGGGGTTTGGTTTTTGCACTGTCTTGCTGCTTGTTTGTTACTCTTGGTTCTGAGTGGGTGTAGATGTGAGGTGTTGTTTTTGTTTGTTAGCATGTTGACTGCGTGTGTTGTGACAGGTGTTGTGTTGTACCTGTGAGCGTTGTGTCCTGTTGTGCTGTGGCGTGTTGTTTTTTTCACCCTACATTACCCTTTCATTTGACAGGTTGTTTTTTTCACCTACATTACCTTTCATTAGACAGGTGTTTTTTTTCACCCTACATTACCCCTTTCATTAGACAGGTGTTTTTTTCACCCTACATTACCCCTTTCATTAGACAGGTGTTTTTTTTCACCCTACATTACCCCTTTCATTAGACAGGTGTTTTTTTCACCCTACATTACCCCTTTCATTAGACAGGTGTTTTTTCACCCTACATTACCCCTTTCATTAGATAGGTGTTTTTTTTCACCCTACATTACCCCTTTCATTAGACAGGTGTTTTTTTCACCCTACATTACCCCTTTCATTAGACAGGTGTTTTTTTTCACCCTACATTACCGCTTTCATTAGACAGGTGTTTTTTCACCCTACATTACCCCTTTCATTAAACAGGTGGTGTTTTTTACCCTACATTACCCCTTTCATTAGACAGGTGTTTTTTTTTCATCTTACATTACCCCTTTCATTAGACAGGTGTTTTTTTCACCCTACATTACCCCTTTCATTAGACAGGTGTTTTTTTCACTCTACATTACCCCTTTC
>CM060307.1:19093002-19108002 GCA_030674185.1 Monoplex corrugatus
GTAATAGATCTGGGAACGATCATTTCATCAGATGGCAGATGCACATGAGAAATAGCCGACAGAATCGGCCAAGCCAAAACAGCATTCAAGAAGATGACAAGCATTCTTACCAACAAATGCCTATCAGTTAACATCAGGAAGAAAGTTCTTGAATGTTATATAGAACCAATACTGTTGTACGGATGCGAGGCGTGGACAGTCAACGAACAAAGCCAGAACAAGATTGAGGCAGCTGAGATGTGGTTTCTATGAAGAATGTTGAGGGTTCCATGGACAGCAAAGAAAACAAACGAGACAATCTTGATGGAGGCAGACACAAGTAGATCACTCATGAGGAAGATTAGGAAAAGACAGGCAACATTTATAGACCATTTTATGAGGAAGGGGGATTTGGAGCACCTGGTCACAACGGGAAAGCTGGAAGGAAAGAGAGCACCGGGTAGACCCAGGGAGAAAATGCTGGACGGACTTGCAGAGTGGCTGGGGACGAGGGGGGTGGGGGAGATGCTAGGGGCAACGAGAGATAGAGGCAGATGGAAGTCCATGATCGCCAACGCCATGCGGCAGGGCACCTGATGATGATGAATAGATCATGACAAACACAGAAACAAACAAACAAACGTGAAACAAAACAAAACAAGCACAAAAAAGACAAAAGGGGAGGTGAGGTTACGGAGTCCACACATTGATGCAGTAATACAGTGAAGTTAAATTATGGCAAATTACGTGACGTTAGATGACAAAGGGTAAGTGACGTTAGATGACAAAAGGTAAGTGACGTTAGATGATGACAAATGGAAGTGAAAGTTAGATGATGACAAAATGGAAGTGAAAGTTAGATGATGACAAATGGAGGTGAAAGTTAGATGATGACAAAAGGCAAATGGAAGTTAGATGATGACAAATGGAAGTGAAAGTTAGATGATGACAAAATGGAAGTGAAAGTTAAATGATGACCAAATGGAAGTGAAAGTTAGACGATGACCAAATGGAAGTGAAAGTTAGATGATGACAAATGGAAGTGAAAGTTAGATGATGACCAAATGGAAGTGAAAGTTAGATGATGACCAAATGGAAGTGAAAGTTAGATGATGACAAATGGAAGTGAAAGTTAGATGATGATAAATGGAAGTGAAAGTTAGATGATGACAAATGGAAGTGAAAGTTAGACGATGACAGATGGCAGTGAAAGTTAGATGATGACAAATGGAAGTGAAAGTTAGATGATGACAAAATGGAAGTAAAATTAGATGATGACAAATGGAAGTGAAAATTAGATGATGACCAAATGGAAGTGAAAGTTAGATGATGACAAATGGAAGTGAAAGTTAGATGATGACAAAATGGAAGTAAAATTAGATGTTGGCAGAACTTAAGTGAAAGGTGGTAATAAACTGGAAGTGAAGTTGAATGATGGCAAACTATGTGAAATAAAATTTTAGCGAATCATGAGTGAAAGTTGACGGCAACATGTAAGTGAAGTTAAATAAGGGCAAAATATAACCGAAAGAGGATGACAAAACACAAGTGAAAGGATGACAAAACATAAATGAAAGAAGATGACAAAACATAAGTAAAAGAGGATGACAAAACATAAGTAAAAGAGGATGACAAAACATAAGTAAAAGAAGATGACAAAACATAAGTAAAAGAGGATGACAAAACATAAGTAAAAGAGGATGACAAAACATAAGTAAAAGAAGATGACAAAACACAAGTGAAAGGATGACAAAACATAAATGAAAGAAGATGACAAAACATAAGTAAAAGAGGATGACAAAACATAAGTAAAAGAGGATGACAAAACATAAGTAAAAGAAGATGACAAAACATAAGTAAAAGAGGATGACAAAACATAAGAAAAAGAGGATGACAAAACATATGCAAAAGAGGATGACAAAACATAAGTAAAAGAGGATACAAAACATTAGTAAAAGAGGATGACAAAACATAAGTAAAAGAGGATGACAAAACATAAATAAAAAAGGATACAAAACATAAGCAAAAGAGGATGACAAAACATAAATGAAAGAGGATGACAAACATAAATGAAAGAGGATGACAAACAAATGAAAGAGGATGACAAAACATAAACGAAAGAGGATGAAAAGTGTAACTGAAAGAGGATAACAAAACATAAGTGAAAGAGGGTGACAAAACATAAGTGAAAGAGGATGACAAAACATAAGTGAAAGAGGATGACAAAACATAAGTAAAAGAGAGGATGACAAAACATAAGTAAAAGAGGATAACAAAAATAAATGAAAGAGGATGAAAAACATAAATGAAAGAGGATGGCAAAACATAAATGAAAGAGGATGAAAAATGTAACTGAAAGAGGATGACAAAACATAAGTGAAAGAGGATGACAAAACATAGGGAAAGAAGATGACAAAACATAAGTGAAAGAGGATGACAAAACACTAGGGAAAGAAGATGACAAAACATAAGTGAAAGAGGATGACAAAACATAAATGAAAGAGGATAACAAAACATAACTGAAAGAGGATGACAAAACACAAGTGAAAGAGGATGACAAAACATAAATGAAAGAGGATAACAAAACATAACTGAAAGAGGATGACAAAACACAAGTGAAAGAGGATGACAAAACACAAGTGAAAGAGGATGACAAAACACAAGTGAAAGAGGATGGTGAAAGAGGATGACAAAACATAAAATGAAAGAGGATGACAAACATAAATGAAAGAGGATGACAAAACATAAGTGAAAGAGGATGACAAAACATAAGTGAAAGAGGATGACAAAACATAAGTGAAAGAGGACGACAAAACATAAGTGACAGGCTATGACAAGACATAGATGACGTGAAAGGAAATGGCAAAACATCAGTGAACTTAAATGATGTAAAACGATGCAAACATGAACAGAACATGTTTGAAATGCAGACTGTATCAAAAGTTATATTTCTGAACTGATTGGGGGGGGGGGGGGGAGGCTGGAGGAAGAGGGGTGTTGTGCTGTGTGTGTATGTGTGTGTGTGTGTGTGTGTGTGTGTGTGTGTGTGTTGTGTGTGGTGTGTGTGTGTGAGCGTGTGTGTGTGTGTGTGTGTGTGTGTGTGTGTGTGTGTGTGTGTGTGTGTGTGTGTGTGTGTGTGTGTGAGCGTGTGTGTGTGCGTGTGTGTACAGATACATGTATGTGTTATATTCATGTATTTAAACAAAATGATGTCCTAGAAATATTGATGGTTTATGAATAATTATGATGGGGGCTGTTTTCAGAGTGAAATACTCGGCGTGGGGTAAGGAAGTGGAAACGACCTATGGCGGGTTCTGGGACGGCCGCTCCGACGCGGAAGGCGAGCACAAGGTGGAGGTGGGACTGTCGCTCGATACCACCTCTGACACGCAACTGTTTCGGTCAAATTGCTCAGGTCATGGTGGGCGATAGGTAAGGTGGACTGGACTGAATGCGAGTGAACTGATTCACTGCTTGCTACATATATATTATATATATATTGTTGATGTTGTTGTTGTTGTTGCTTAAGTCACAACGGATATTTGTCGCGTGAAATGTGAGCTGCTTCCTCCGCTTCGTCCCCCACCCAACCCCTACCCCCTCCGATAAAGAACGTCAACACAGATCGGCACTACCCACCCCCTTCTTGTTTTTGTTTTGTTTTCTTCTTTTTTTTTTTTATTATTCATGTGCGCGTGTAGTTTTTGCTACCTATGATGAGTTGACGTATCTCAAAAAATGAATTCAAGAATTGGCAGGAACCACTTTTTTGTTGTTGTTGTTGTTGTTGTTGATGGATCTTTGACATGCTGGAAGTGCTTGCAGCACGCACTACTTTGATCGATCACCTCAGGCAAAAGACCAGCACACAGATCGCCTCTCAAGGCGGCGTGAAATGGGAGGGGGTGGGTGGGAGGTGATCCCTGCCTGATCAGTGTTCGAACTTGTGCCTCGCGTTATACATGGGTGCTTTATCCGATGGCCTGCACATTCCACTTCTTTCTCTCGGTTGTTTTTTGTTTTGTTTTATTTTGTTTTGTTTTTGTTTTGACTTCTTTCTCCTCCAGGCCATAGACCCTCCTTCCACCATTAGCCTTCCATTGTGTTGACGAACAGTATTTACAGTTTCCCTCTTTGTCGGAAGAAGGGGGAGAAAAAAAAGAAAAAGAAGAGAGAGAGGGGGGGGGGGGAGAGATGTAAAGAGAGAGAGGGAGATAGAGAAATGAGAACAATAAATGATATACAGGGGAAAGGGGGGGGGGGTGCAAAAGTAGGTATACAGTAAGTATCACATCATTATTATAATGTTTAATTCGCTCTCGATTAGAGGAGTGTGTGAATACCGACGGCAAGCAGTTGAGTATCTGAGGGATTAAGGCTGTGCTTGTTACTACATCTATATGCAATATTCATTTGTTTGTATAATAAATGTAATGAATATTGTACGTGTTTTCTTTTTTCATAAATGTATAGACTCTACCTACTTTTGCACCCCCTGTATATTAAGGGTTGGGGAGCAACAAAATGAAATGTCCTCGTAACCATCCTAGAGTCTAGCACCTTTCTTGCTCCCCAATCTCCAGTATGTTTATCTTTCATTCATTTTGTTTTGTTTTTTTCTTTTCTAGGCTGAAAACTTTGTTCGGTTTACAATTGTTTCAGACCAGTCTGTTGATTCTGTCAAGTAAAAATGTCTTTTTTGTTTGGTTGTCTTGGTGTGGTTTCTTTCTGTTTGTTCTTACCATTGCAAGGGGGACAACCCTGTTTCCCCTCTCTTGGAGGGGGGGGGGGGGGCGAGAAAACGTACCTGCATTTAGTCTGCTTTAAAATGCAAGGCCTTTGGCGGTAATTTTCTCATCATTGAATCGCTAAGTCAAAAATATGGAAAGTATTTGCTTGAAGATCATCTACTGGTCTATCTCTTCACCAACCAGACTTCTACAAACCATTAGACCTAATCCCCCCCCCCACACACACACGCACACAACACACATACTACACACACACATCACACATACATACATACGCTCGCATACACACACACACGCACGCACACACACATACACACACACACACATACATACACACATACATACGCTCGCGCACACACACACACACGCACGCACACACACACACACACACACACACATACATACACACATACATACGCTCGCGCACACACACACACACACAGACACACACGCACACACACATACACACACACACACACACACACACACACACACACCCCACACACCACGCACGCACACACACACACACACACACACACATACACACACACACACACACACACACACAGACACATACACACACACACACACATACAACATACACACACACACACACACACACACACAACACACACACACACACACACACACGGAGTCTTCTTCTTTTTCTTCTTCCCCTGTATTCTTCGTACTGGGCCAATGTTTTCTCGGATACGCGTATGCACGCTGTTTGGCCGAGATTGTGCAGACATTTTGTGACTACGCATTCTGCATACTTTGGTGGGTGCGTATGCTGAGTATGTTCGTGTTTCCATAAGCCGCCAAATTCATGACGTGGTTTGCAGGATCTTTAACGTGCGTATTTGATGTTATGCACACACAACGGGGATTCAAGAAGAAGCGGGTTGTGCACATGATTTATGCTGGCTTGGGAGACGGGAAAAATAATAAATAAATAAATAAACGAATAAATAGATAAAATAATAATAACAGTTAATAAAAAAAAAAAATAATAGTAGATAATGCAAATGAATAAATCAGAAAATAAACATTTTGATTTCAATTTTTTTTTCAGACTGATAGACCTAGCCAACTACACGACGACCAATAACTTGTCAGCTTGTCGACGTCCACTGCCCGACCTGGTTATGTCCGAAACGATTCCAGAAGTGACAGAGTCACCCAAAGAGGATGAAGAGATCTGTTCCAAAGACATCCGATGCTGATAAAAGACCCTTATGTGTACACCATCAGTATGATGAAAAATATAACAAAAACGTTTGAATGTGACGATAAATATATGTGAAGACATAATTTTGATGCTTCTCTAAAAAAAAAATCATACACATTTTACATGTGATACACTTACAGACTTATGACCTTTTGTATGATTCCAGTAGAATGCTTTATGTACATTGTTAATGTGACTCCAACAAATATTTATTCACATTTTTAAGGCCAGTCCAATGGATGTTTATTCTTTTAATATCTTTAAATGAATGGGACCCCAATAAATGCAATCATCGCATTTTAATGAGATTCTGAACAAACATTCACACACATCTTACATATGGCTTCAGTCAATATTTATATCTTTAATGTGTCTTTGATGGAAAAAAAATATGCCCAGTTTTTATATGATTCCAGTAAACATTTATAAACATCTTTTACATGTCTTCGATAGTTGCCACAGTCACATTTTCAATGTGATTGAAATAAGTTTATAAACACATCTTTATTGTGGCGATTCCATAAACATTTATAAGCATCTTTAATGTGACTCAAATATCTCTACTAATTTCTCTGCATGTTTCATGTGACTCAAATATGACACCAATAAACATTTGTATACATGTTTGAAGTGACTCAAAATAATATGACTCCAGTAATTTGTATACATATTTCATGTGACTCGAATATGACTCCAACAAACATCTGTATACATGTTGAATGTGACTCAAAATAAAACGACTCCAGTAATTTGTGTACATATTTAATGTGACTCGAACATGACTCCAGTAATTTGTATACAAGTTTTGTGTGACTCAAGTAGGACTTCGAATAACATGTGTACACATCTTGGCTATGACTGATAATCTTTAAATACATGTTTACCATCAGTAAACTGTATATATAGCTTTACTGGGACTGCAGTAAACTTCATAAATATCTTCATTGTGACCCAAATTTATACACATTTATAATGTCATACCAATAAACATCTCATCGTAACTGTGACGCCATTAAGCATTTTTAATCATTTGGTCATTTTATTGGCAGACATAATTTTCCTTCCATAGAAAACCTCTCTTGACCATCAGAGCCAAATTTATGTTTCCAGCATTGTGACCCAAATTTATACACATTTATAATGTCATACCAATAAACATCTCATCGTAACTCTAAACTGTGACGCCATTAAGCATTTTTAATCATTTGGTCATTTTATTGGCAGACATAATTTTCCTTCCATAGAAAACCTCTCTTGACCATCAGAGCCAAATTTATGTTTCCAGTAACAAAGTAATATGTTGTCTGAAGTGCCATGCAGAACAACCCCAGTACATGACTTTAAAATATTTATGGCTGACTGTTAAGGTAGGCAACTTAACCGAAACATAGTGGATTTGTGGATTAAGAAAAAAAAGTTTCCTTCTTCAGTACTGAAGTAGAACAATCAACCGAAACATTTATCAGTCTATTTTAGGGGATTTGTATGGTTGATTGTTTTGTTTTGTTAGTGTTGTTGTTATTGTTGTTGATGCCTTTTTATGCTGTGAGTAGACAAATCAACCCAACATAGTCGGTGGATTTCTTGATTTTTGTTTTTGTTTGGTTGGTTTTGTTGTATTGTTGTTGTTGTATTGTCTTTTTGTTTTCTTCTGCTTCTATGTTGAAGTAAACAAATCAAGCTGAACATAGTGCGTAGATTTTTAGCCATTCCCCTCATTTTGTTTTCTTCTTCTGTGCGAAAGTAGGCAAAATCAAATCAAACTAGAGAGTAGATTTCTGTATGGCTTCTTGTGACTTTTTTTTTCAAATGGCGAACTCAAAGCCACACTAATGTATGTCTTGATTGATTGATTGATTTGGTTCAGTTTTTACGTTGGCACCCACCTCAGGTGATATGGCCGACGGGGATAACCATCCCAGGGAAGTGGGGGAAGAGGGACTTATCTAATCCTATACTGACTCCACCAGAATAACAGTGATGTTAAGATGGGACAGTGAGAAGGCCAGTTTTAATATAGCGCACCCGGGATTCGAACCCACAACCATTATAGCATGTGGATCCGACGCTCAACCGACTGAGCTGTTGAGGCCCGCTATGTATGTCTTTCAGTCAACATTCTTATATATAGCTATGACTAAACTTTTATTAATGGCAGATTCTACTGTATGGCAAAGCGTGTAATGACAACTGTCATGGAATTACCTAAACTTATTTAAATTTGATTTTCATTCTGAAAAGCACTTCAGTATCTATCGGCAGGAAATTGGCAGTTCCTTTAATCAAAACAGTATTGAGTTAAAAACAGATTACTCGAATAAGTCTCCTTTATTCTTCAAAGTAGATATTGTGCTGTGCCGTATTATGTTTCTTAAAACTGATAAATCAACAGTTTAACGGGCATTGTTTTAAGGTAATATTTACTGATACATTTGTGATGATGCTAACAGCACCACCCAATTTTTTTTTTTTTTACCAAGACTTCAGAAAGGCAAGGAAGGTTAACTGGCCCTCAAGGGAAGGGACCTGGGAAATCAGTCTCTCTCTCTATGTATAATCTAAAATGGTTTGACTTTAGCGAATATATTTTGCTTTTGCAAAAAATAATGCATAGGTGACAATGTTTGTTGCGGTGTTTTCCAAGTATAATGATTATGATGCAGCATATATATACATACATATAAACGGTTGTGACTCAAAGCGCTTTCCTTTGTGATAATCGAAGACATTTTCATTTCATTTTCTCAAAAAGAAAATTTTTTTCGTATTAACATTAAACAATGAATTGGCAGACCTAACAGACATAAAATTGTCTCTTTGCTTGGTTATTTTGTTTTTAACAAGAATGCTGTGATTTGGGTATATCTCAGTTTTAAGTCACTTTATAATACATTTGAATACTTTTTAAACTGTTCTTACAGAGTATTATGTGTATTTTCAGTTTCAGTACTTGTGCTTAAAAACACCTTTGGTAAGCTTAAAATTAACTGTTTATAAGCAATCTGAATGTATACATGACTGATGTAGGGTCATTGATGACTGCGTGAAGGCTTGATCACTGTTTTCAGTACACGTTGTGTAAAATTACAACATTGGGTTTGCTATAAACTGTTTAAAGGATCCGTAGCGGTTAGACCATGTTGATATGCAGGTATGAGTTCGTCTCATATAGGAACATTTTTGGCTATTATCTCACTTTTAGATCGGCCGTCAAGTGGGTGGTGTACCTGGGCAGACAGGTTTCTTTAATCACATTTTATAATAATGTAGTTAGAGTTCCAAGACAGACTGATAAACCAAAAGAATACAGGGATGGGATCTCAAGCACCTTGCCATCGCCTGCAGTTTTTATGTGCAGGCTTTAAGGCTTATACCCAGACCATTTTGGATCTTCTCCATTACATAGCATCACTGCATATGGAATTTATTCCGAGTGCACAATAGTTATTTTTGAGAAACTAAAATGTTGAAAATTCCTAAAATAATATTAACATGACCATGATCCATGTTTTCAATATACATGTGTGTAATAATTGCACACACTTTTTTTTTTCTTTAGCTTTTTAAACTGTTTTTAGGCCTACTAGTAGAACATGAATGTGCACAATTCCATTTTTAGAACACGTTCGTGTTAGACGTATACATTTCACTAGCTTCGTAAACTGTGTTTCACTGGATGAATCTAAATGTGTACGTCACTGTTTTGAGTACACGTCTGTGTTATATATATTACACTCCCAAACTGATAATATTTTGCTAGACTTATCCAATCCTGATTTATATGTCTCACTTATGATTGCACTTTGATTTCCATATTTCCCTATATACATTCCTTGTAAGCATTAATTCTGCTTTAATAGTGGATGACCGAGTATTCATTCCTATGTTGTCATTCCGTGCTATATGCGCAAATTATCGTGAAAGTAGATGTGCTGTGTGTTGTTCTGTACAAAGGGGAAGTCCCCAAGCTTTAGTAGTGTGATCTTTGTTGCTGTTGTTTATGTTGTATATATAATTTTGATGGTAAGACTGCATGTACATTCTTTCTCCTCTGTAAAACTCATGCGTGTGTACATGTGTGCACACAACACAGCCAGCCACGGGCGTGGACACAACAGACACTCCAAACACCCATTCCTGCACCTTGATACTTATAAGGGATTATTTAACTGTTTCAGAGAGAGATAGATGTATTGTGTGCGTGTGTGTGTGTGTGTGTGTGTGTGTGTGTGTGTGTGTTTGCGCGTATGCATGTGCACGTACACAAACACATGCAAGAAAGTACACTGTGAATGAGTGAGCAAGTTCATGTAATTAAGTTGTTATATTGCTTTGCTAATATGTCTATTCATGGTGTTTGTTATGTATTTTTCAAGCACAGTGAATATATTTTAGTGACTGAAAATTATTGTCTCGTTTAAAACTTGTTGCTATTTCATAAATCTGTTGGTGTGTCTGTTTACTCGAGTGTAAGACTACAAATGAATGCATGCGTGTAAATGTGTCATACACAAAATCAGTTCCCCAATGTCTGGCGGATGTGGGTATGTTCCCAGTGCCTTTTTCTCAAGTTATTCCATACAGAGACTAGCTATGATAATGGACAAAAGAGATCCTACTATCTAACTGCGTTTATTGGTGAAATACATTGTAGGAACCAGGAAAAAACATGAAAAAAGAATAAGAACACATATTTAATACAAGACAAGACAAGAACGCGCATTTAATACAAGACAAGACTTGTCTCGTCTTCTTGTATTAAACATGCGTTCTTATTCTTTTTTTTTTTCGTGTTTTTTTCTGGTTCCTGTTTGCTTGAATGTGGGCAGTCACACTTGTTTTGGATTTCGAAATACATTGCAGCAAAAATAATTATGTGGGGTTCTACACCCCCCGTATTTTATTGACTTGATCTGGTGACAGGTATTTTCATATGACAAATTGTATGTAACTGTTTTTCATTGCTGTTACTGCTTTGTTGCAGTATATCAGATTGTAAGCATTATGGCACCAGTAGGTCACCTTGTTTGGCTGAATCTAGTACTGTAGCTAATACCACGAAGAAGTGGAAGTTGCCCTGCCTGGGCCCATGCTCCAACACCTAAAGCCCCTTATGTACATGCATGTGCTGAGGAAGTCCCAGTCATATTCTTTTCGGTCATTATCATCAAGATCATACATATCTCAGGTGATCCATTATGCCTTTGTTCTACTTCATGCTCTGTCTCCCCTTTTGGAACTCGATTTTAGCGTAGTCTGGTATAGCCATGTAAGTTTCATTGTGTGCTCACCCGTTTTCCCTCTTTAGGTCATGGTTGGGTCATGGGAGGGGAATCCATCCAAACCTAATAGTGGGGCTTAGGACGCTCAGATTGACACTCATGATAACTCTGCTATTGTGTGCATCAATCCCACTCATAAGGTTTCTCTTTTTATCCAAATTCCAAAGCCTATGAATCAGCAATAAATGGTATTTATCAAGGCTAGCAATGGCATTATTATCTCAACAAGAAAAATTTGTATCAGGTGCAAAAGCATGTTGCAAAATCACTTCACTAACACATCAGAAAACATCTGATATAAAATCCAAGTCAACAAAATTGTTTTGAACAGTGTGCCTTGGTGAAGGACATGACCACAACCAAGCCAGCCTGCATCACTTTACACACATAATCAATGTTAAACTCACAGATTTTACATATGTATAAAACGAATGTTACCGCACACACTTTATGGACGTATAAAACAAGAAAAACAAGACACAGTGCACATAACTTTGAAAGTTCTAGTTTAATTCCACAATGAAGTATATCTGCAAGGCATATACGAAAACTTTCCAAACTTGCTCACAGAAAAATCTGTACCCATTCAACTCTCTCACTTCACCTTCTGAAACAGGCTGTTTCAGTGTTTCAAATTTGCAATGACATCAAAGACAATAAAGAATGCTACAGGTAAGGAATATAACCCGAATTAGAAACAATAACACTTAACTAGAAGTGCTTCCCTTCCCCTCTACAAACTAAAAAGCTTACCATAATTGCTACATAAGCAGGCACACAACATCAAATGTAGACATAATTATCATTATCGGTATCTTACATCTGATGGTCATTAAAAAAGATTTGCTTTGAACTTTGCTCAAACTGATCTGGATTTGTAGAGACTGAATGAACACCAAATCAGTTCTGAACACGAATAATAACTACCCACCAAAGTGTTCTGTCTGCTCAATTCTTGAATTATATTCTAATTGCACCTTTAAATGTCTTTTTTATAGCTTCCATCACATTCTTAAAAATGTTTTTTATCATCACTTAAATGTGCCACCATACACGCTGCACAGTAAGACCAAATGAGAACAGTGCAGTACAAGAACGACGTCATTCATGTTTGACTATCTAAGATGATACCTATCAAGATATTGTTAATAGGGGAAAAATTACTTTACCAAACAAACACAGTGAAAAGCAAAATCCTTCCTCACTTTCTCTCATTCAGAAATGTCCATCAATACACAATTTACATGATCACTTGACATATGAAAAGAACAGAAAAATGAATGAAAAGCACACACTGGACAGACAAGACAACTTAAAGAGACTACTTCCATTGCTTTTTGATGGAGATGTTCTTTTCTGAATCCTTCTGCATCACCTGCAATCACACAACAAAGCATTGGTCACTGGCAGGTCGTAGACAAAACATGCGAATGAGCAAATGCTCTGATGGTTCATATTCACAGTTGCTTATTCTGCCTTTGTGCATGTATTACTCCTCTGTCTTTGAGCAAGGGCATGGTCAAATCATCAATATATTAATCATCATCAACATATATCTATTTCAGGCATGTTTATGTTTTGTTTTGAATGGGCATATGTACGCTGTTCTAGAGGTCTAGCCAACTGTGCAGGTACCATATACCCTATACAGCCTGTATGTTCCAACTTTGGAGGATAGTAGAGGGAGGGAGACATCAAAAATACAAGAATTTCTTTTTGGAACAAAACCCAGGTGAATGAACCATAAGACAGAAAACCTGAGGCAAAGGTAACAGAAATAAAAGAAGGCAGAAACAAGTAAGAGGACAATTCTAACAAAATAAATTTCAGACAGTGGAGACAGTGTTTCCATGGGGCACACTCATAGTTACAAATAAATCCCAATCATCTTAGGAAGGTCTCAAGACTGCTTCAGTCCAGTTGGAGAAGAAGCAGACTTCCAACTTTTCACTCTGACGGCACAAGTTCAAAGTCTGGTTTGAGAAACTGTGCTTACAGACAGCCTTCAGTCCATCCAGCTGTGCACTGACATCTAACCTTGTTCTTAGCTGGGAAAGATAAAGCAGCAAAGGAAAGGAATGGGAACCACCTCAAAAGCTAACCCCAAAATAGTAAGTCTCTACCACCTTCATCACCTATGACCTGGGACCACCTCAATCCCATATGTCCTGGGTTAGGATTATAAGACCACCTTCGGTTTTGGGTTTGTTTTTTTTACCTCAAGATGGGACCAAAAGCTTGTGGGAAACAGCAACATCACCAATGCTTCAAGATAACCTTTCTGTTTTGAGTTTACCCCTTTCGTATCTAAGTCAAATTACAAAAAACGGACAGGCCACGGACACTGTGGATAAAAAAAACAGAGCCAATCACCTTCCCTGATATATCATGTTGGTACAACCACAAAACAGAATGTATTACTGCTTCCCTCCACTAAGTAATGAGGATACAGAAAAGCCATCTATAAAGCAGTACACTTAGGCATCTTTTTAACTAAACAAAGTCATGACAACAGAGCTACAAAACACTGAGTGACTTTGAAGCATGGTCACAAACATCAAAACGAATGTTCAGATAGTGGTCTTATCACGTTTAAATGTATAGTATGAAATCAGAGACACAAATAACTGAATCACAAACAGTTAAGTCCACAAATATGTGCGTGCCCACAGACAGACAGACAGACACAGACAGACAGACAGACAGACACAGACAGACAGACAGACAGACACACACACACACACACACACACATACACACACACACACACACTATTAGACACATCCACTGACAGAAAAAGACATACCTTTGCTACAGCCAATTCAAAGTCTTCTTGTGTGACATGTACCCTGCGTTCACGTAGAGCATACATTCCAGACTCTGTGCAAACTCCCTGCACACCACATAATCACAATTAATAACAGAAAGTGTGTTGAAAACACTTCGCTATAGGCTTAACCTCAATCACTGCCATTACCTGCCCAAACTAAGATAGTTATGCAATGAAACTGTGAATGCATGAACACACACACACAGACACAGACACACACACAACTACACACAATGCAACACACAGATAATACAGACGAGTGTACATTTCACAGAAGCCTTTTGAAAATTCAAATAGAAAAAAAAACTTCTGCATGTCCATGGAATACTATCACTGAAATGCATCTTCCTTTTTTTTAATGTAAAGAATCATAATGTTGGGCAGCAATATGATCTTGATGAGACGATAAACTGAAATCTTACTTGCAGCATGCATTTAGCGCACATTAAAAATCCCACTGCAACAAAAGTGTTCTTTTTGGTAAAATTCCACTTTGATAGATCAAAAGAAATATGTATGCACACAAAGTAGAAGAAGAAAAAAGGATGATGTAGCATTTTTGTGATATGGTCTGACTGGGAATTTCACATGGTAAATCCATTGTGATAGTAAAAGAAAGGAAAAAAACAAAACAAGAGATTTTAATATTAAGAAATACAAAATAAATCTGCAGAATGGGAAAAATGTTTGTAAACTATCAATGAAACAAGACCTGAAACAGTGCAGAGGCACGTTAAGGAATTGGCAGGTAACAGACCACACAGCAAAACACGACAGACATTAAAAATGATAAGATAAAAAAAAACACAAACAGCAAGCCCCCCGAAAAAACAACAACAACACACAAACAAAAAATCAACCAACCAAATAAAAAATATCCAAACTAAAAAAAAAAAAAAAAACCCAGAAATTTCCAGTTCCAACAGA
>CM060307.1:19110502-19203002 GCA_030674185.1 Monoplex corrugatus
TCCATTACTGGAAAGTTCAAGACGGACCCTTTCAACAATATGGACTGTCTGCATTACATAAATGACTCTGAAAGCCTGTCAAACACAGCAGTGGTGGTTTTTTCCCCCAAGCCCAAACCCCGCCCTGGAGGACTAACGGATTGTGCTTTCTCAGGCTTCTACCGTTTGACCTGTCCAACTTGGGTGGTTCTACCAGTAGCTGAAGCTACCACAAGCATAGTCCTAGGATTATATAAAAAATATTGTACTAAAATCATTAATAAATTAATAAGAGAAAGAAAATGAAATCCAAAACAAGTGTGACTGCCCGCGTTCAAGCAAACAGGAACCAGAAAAAACATGAAAGAAGAATATGAACGCATATCTAATATAACAAAACAAGACAGGCGCGTTCATATTCTTCTTAAGAGAAAGAAAAGATAGAAATTTAGATGGTTTACTCACTTATAGGCCACTGCCCCTCATGAAGGATAAGCCAATGATCCTCATAAAGGGGTATGAGCACGTAATTAGTATGATTATCTATTGTCTTAACATTTGCTTGGTTAATCCATTATAGGATTGGACAGCTTTGGATTGAACTGAATTAGAATAAAACTTCTGTCACAGTCAAAATCTCCCCTCCCTGACTCATAAAAAATGTGAACCATTCTCCCCAGAAAAAGCATGCTGCCATACATAATACAATATTACTTTTTCTATACATGTATTTTTGCTTAATCAACCTACAGAATTTTTCCAAGAACACCACCCCTGTTGCTGTGGGATCTCTAATGAATGCTAAATGCATGCTGCAAATGGGACCAGGGTTCATTGCCTTACTCAAAAGCGAGATACCCAGACCACTGTTAAAGGTCTAGCAGGGTATGTTTGTGTGTGTGTGTGTGTGTGTGTGTGTGTGTGTGTGTGTGTGTGTGTGTGTGTGTTGTGTGTGTGTGTGTGTGTGTTGTGTGTGTGTGTGTGTGTGTGTTTCTTGCGTCCCAGAAAGCCATTTTATCACTCGGCCAAACAGCCCACTAGGACAGTGCGAGAGACTCAGACAGAGAGAAAGAGAGAAGGAAGCAGAAGGGAACTAGATGGACTGAATGAACAACACCTGAATTCCCAATGTTGTAAATCTGATTCATACCCTTACTAACCTACAGACATGAAAGCATTTTCCACAGAACAACTCATAAAATGATAGGAAAAAGAAGAAACAGGATTTTTAAAGCAAAAAACAAAGGAAGCAAACTACACATTAAACAAATAAATGTAACATTAATTTATCTAACAGAAAGAGAGAAGGAAAAGAGGGAAGAATGAGGATTGGATGGAGTCAACAGAGGGACAGAAAAAGAGGAGGAGGGTAGGACAGACAAGGGGAATAACAAGGGCAGATAAGGGGAATAACAGAGAGCAAAAGAGAAAAGTAAATCAAAAGAAATACAGAGGAAGTGAAAGACAGGGAGAGGGAGTTGAAAAGGAGACTGGGAGAGGGGGTGGAGAAAGAAGCAGGGAGAGAGGGGGTGGAGGAGACAGGGAGAGGGGGTGGAGGCGACAGGGAGAAAAGTGGAGAAGGAGACAGAGTACTTAGGAGCAACTGTCATGACTAAAACCAACCTCCAGAACCTCCTTCCAAACGCGAAGAGCCGATGGAATCAATCTCATCCATAAAAATGATGGAAGGGGCATGTTCTCTGAAAAACAAAACAATTTCAATCAGTTTTGTAAACAACATTTAACTGAAGTTAAGGAAACTCCGACGTTAAAAAAGTGGTTTATTCGGGGTAAATGAATTCTTCAGTTCTGACAAAGTTGACGGTGGACTGTTAATTCAATCAGCTCATAAAGCAGAGGTTGTGGGTTCAATCGCAACACAGGCCACAGTTTCCTAGGCCCCGCTAACCACCCAGTTTAGTTAAGTGGTTAGAATGTAACGCTGATAACACAAAGGCCATAGGTTTGACCCTCAGGTGGAATACAACTCTGTCGATTAGAGCATACTGTGGCAGTATCATGTGTTCAACCCTCAGGCACACCACAATACTAAAATAATATGGCCAGTTAGATGGCTGGTTAGAGTAACATGACAAGAGAGGGGGTCATGGATTCAACTCTCAGGTATACCACTGATGTTCTAGCAGACTGGCTGGCTCTTGTAACAGAGCTCTGTACTAAAAATCTGATGTCTTGCATTCAATCCCAACCTGCAACATAAAGACTGGCTTTTGCTGTTCATCTTATTGTTCCAATCATTCTGGTGGTGTCAGCCAAGTGTTTCACAGGTCCTGTTCCATCCCTTCCATCAACCTCCATTTCAAGACTTTGTCAGTGGCATTCTATATTGTGCAAGCTCAAGGAGTCTACTCCACAGATGGCAGACTGGGTGGGCACAATATGAAATTGTTTGTGTGTGATGAGTACCACTTGAAAAAAACTGTAAACTCCAGATTCTAATTCAGACAGCACTGTCTTTTACTGATCTAGACAGATGCCTCTGGTTATCTAGACATATGGCTCAGTCAATCACAATGTCAAAAATATTGTTAAAACAGCGTTTACCTTTCAACTGTAAAAAAGAGGGAACATAGTGAATTAGCAATGCATGTGTGTGAGTGTACTTGTGTGAGTGTATATGCAAACTGAAAAGAGTAAAAAAAAGACACCATATGCAATAAAGATATGCAACCTGTGCATGGTTTTCTCAATGATAAAACATTTGTCTACATCTCAAACGCATTGTTAAGTAGACCAATGTACCATACAGAAAGAGACTGCAGTTGTCATAAAGAATGTAATTAAAAAATCATATTCCAAAGTATATATGTATCTTGAAATCATTGCAGCAACTGCAAATACTTCCAAGGGCTCAATATTGTACAACTTCTGAAGAACGTCAACTATTTTCTAAAAATATAAGCACAAAAGTTTCAGTTTTGACTCCTTGACAAATGGAAAAGCAAAAACCATTAGTCTGCAATGCCCATTTTGATGATTTTTCTGAGTAAACATACAGCCGATATGCCAAGAGGAATTACATAATGACAAGGATTATACAATATTTGAAGCATTCCAAGTAATTTCTAGGTAAACATGTACTTAAAATATGACCACACAATATATCAACAAACTTGCAAATGAGATAGCTCCAATGCAGAAGCTCTGATCTGTAACACCAATTTTTTCCTTAGTACACACATACTTGAAACACAATTAACACTTTCACAGTGCACTAACCTGGCCATGACAAAGAGTTCGCGCACCATGCGAGAGCCTTCACCGATAAATTTCTGCACCAGCTCGGAGCCAGACACACGGATGAAGGTGCACTCTGTGTGGTGAGCCACTGCACGGGCCAGTAAGGTCTTGCCTGTGCCAGGGGGGCCGTACAGTAACACACCCTGAAGATACACTTGAACTGTTTAATACAATTATTTATTCGTCACTGTATATGACGCACATACATGAGGAAGCAGTTCCAAGTGACACATTTCATACACACATTAACCTGCAAGTTACTGGTGGATAAGGTAGAAGGGTGAACAGATTAAAAGGATGAGGCCACCCTTTCATCACTACTGACATGATAACCTTACCTTTGGCTGTGCAATGCCCAGTGCCTCGAAGAGCTCAGGATGTTTGACTGGCAGCTCGATGACCTCCTTGATCTCCTTAATCTGCTTGTCCAGACCTCCCACCATCTCGTATGTTGAGTCTGGAACCTTCTCCACCATCATCAGACTGACCAGGGGATCAACCTGTGCAGAATACATCATCTCACCTGATGATTCTCACTGACAAAACTGGTGGCTTAAACATACATGTCAGAAAATGCTCGTTGTACTTTACAAACAGTATAACATTGCGATGTTAATACATTAATGTAATACAACAATCAGATACATACACTGATACATCAGTACAGCATGAACATTACCATGTCAATACATTACAATGCAGTACAATTCCCGCAATGTCAGTTGTAAAAGATTTCTATCTGAGCAATCACTCACATACTCAACAGCACCCTTTTCACATCACAGGCTTTTACTTTCTGTTTTGGTTTCTTTAGTCCGACAATTCTATTTATCATTTATTTTAAATTCACATAGTAATTCTACAGTGAAAAAAGTGGGTATCTTCCAGTATTTTATTATCACTATATTCATGTATGGAAAAAGCCAACAAAAAATGCGGAGAGAAAAAAGGGAAAGGGACATAGCGAGAGGGAAGCAGAGGATAAACAAGTTTTAAAAAAACACACAAATCAAATACATAGTAAAATAATAATAAATGATTAATAACCGATCCTGCCATTTTCTATACATGCAAAAGTTACTTGCTGGAGTCTTCCAGCTGCCATACAGGCTACATTTCAACCTTACCAAAGTCATCATCAGGCTATCTGTCCAAGACAAAAATGTACCCAAACCAAAAAACCACTAATCATCAAGCACAGCTGAACAACCAACTGCTTGGTCTGATAAAGACTTCATAAGAGGTTCAAATGGAAACTGTCCGACAGACTCCAGAGGGTAACTTATCACTTATACTCTGTAAAATGCTTACCTTGTTGGGCAGGATCTTGTGCAACACGTAACTGTCATTGCGCAAAGCCACACGGCAATTGGGGGTGACAGAGTTCATATCGATATTTTTGTCAATGTCCACCACAAACTTGCCTTCTGGGTGCACCTGTTGGCCAAACATTTATCACATATATAGACAAATTCTTTCTTATGATATACCTCTGCTCTGTGCAGCTGAACTGAATGTGAAACAAAATCTGTCAGCCTCTTAAAGTGTATAAAATATATATATATAGATATATATACATACATAATAAAGATGAAGAAGAAAAGAAATGCCCTTGGCCTGCAAAGAGTTGTCTATTTACAAACAGCATCAACATTAATATGTTAATTTTACTGCATAATAAGACTGCTATTCATTTAATGTAAGCACAATGTAAGCATGGTCATCATGCAATACAGCAAGTCATCATACAAGCACATGACAAAACTGTTTCTTTTGGGGGGAGTGTTTGGGTTCATTGTTGGTTGGTTGGTTTTTGTCTCTGAATATAAAAACATTGAAAACTTTACTTTTCTTTTTCTAAATATTTCAATATCTTAAAAACAAATTTAACAACAACAAAAACAAACTAGAAGGGAAAAACAACCTCAACAAATAAACGAACACCTGAAATGCTTACTGCTCAATTCCATGTGATAATCAATCCTGAAGTCAGTGTTTGATACAAATAAGTATAAATTACAGTTCAACCTCTGGATTTTGGCCAAACAAGGGTTTTGAGTAAGCTAAAATCATAACTGGCATACTTAGGATGAACAAATAGTTCACAATGATAATTTTCTTTCTGGGATCACAGCTAGTAACCAAGATTTTGCTTTTCATTCATTTTGGGGATTTGGTGGTTGTTTTTTTTTCATCCATTTTCATCCGAGCCATCCATTCTTCTACATACCTTGACCAGCACTTTCTTTTTGTCCATAGGTTTGACCACTTCACCAACGTAGGACCCTTGTTCCTGTAAGAGCTGAAGCTCCTCCCGCAACATGCGCACTGAAAACAGCAACAGAATTATGCCCCTGTAGGATGTTTGCTGGTAATCACTTTAAACTTTGTGCCAAAGGAGCACAAGAAGAAAAAGGAAGCTGCAAAGGAGATTAATAATCACTATCTCACATCCCATCTGATGTCTCACATGTAGGCTATTCTAACCAGTCACGTGGCAAAGTGTCGAGTGCAATGGAGTGCTAACTGGGACTTTATGGATTCAAACCCTCCTTCAGTCAAAGCAGGACCATGGGACTTTTTGACCCAGGCTGGCTCCTATCCAGAGCTCAGCAAATTTCGGGCTGATTGGGAAGACTGGAGCCACACAGTAGAGTCTCATCCATGTGAATTAAGGGTATACTCAAATCTCCTGATCAAAACAATGAGACTATCTCTCAGATCTGGCTGATACTGAAAGAGAATGTGCAAGGCAATCCCATCTTGCAGTATCAATCCAAAATGGAACATGAGTATCAACTATCATTCTCAAATGACATCATGACATTTTGAATAGGTTGTCCCAGATTCTGTGGATTTTCATACCCTGATTTCAATGTAACATTATTAGCTTCGATTTCCTATGTCTCTGCCGCTTCTACGCTGAGGGGAAGTTCACATCTTTGGTGTTGGTGGATTGTTGTGATTGTGACTGTTTGGAAAGATATGGTGGCAGGGAATGAGGGATGGTTACTATCTCAGCGGTTTCATAACTTTGAGCAGTTACTGTCATCAGCAGGAAGCTTACTAGGCAGTGTCCTTAGCAAAATGGACAGAACAGTATGAATGAATTCCATGAAGTGAGCCAGCAGCAGCGCAGCCTACAGTAGCTCGGCACTGATGGTTCCTACAAACTTCATGGTGCTGGATTGTCAGTTTGGTGGGATGTATAAGAGCCAAGATAAGCAACATGGGAGCAATGCCACTTATGCGCATGGAAAATGTGGTGGAAAAAAGCAGAAAGACAGAAAAAACACAGAATTTATAAGCATCAATAAAGAGTAAAAAAAAATGCAAAAGAGAAAAGAAATGAATGAAGAACAAAACAAAAACAAACAAGAAAAAAGAAAAAATGAAAACACACACACACACACACACACACACGCCACA
Organism: Monoplex corrugatus; assembly: GCA_030674185.1. NCBI lineage: Eukaryota > Metazoa > Mollusca > Gastropoda > Littorinimorpha > Ranellidae > Monoplex > Monoplex corrugatus. The sequence continues at coordinate 19,117,172 of CM060307.1, forward strand.
CCACACACACACACACAAACACATAACACATTAATAATCACTTACCTTTGGCATTCAGTTCATTTCGCTGTGCTTCCAGACGTCTCAAGTTCTGTGTCTTGTCATTCACCACCAGCTGAGTACAGAATGTCACATATCAATGAAATTTACTGTTGTCTGAAATTTGCATGCACACAAATAAGTTTCCGAAACACTGCACTCAAACTGACTGTACATCAGTAGATTATACTATATGAAACAAAAGACACAATCAAGCTCCCCTAACATCCAAAAAAAACATGATTAAAAAACGACATAGTTTACCCCCCCCCCTCCCCCAAAAACAAAATTCCACTAAGTCTTAAGTAGTGAAAGTAAAAGCTATGATAAGCACATGAGTTTTTGACCTACGAAATAAATGTGTCAAGAACATCATTTTCTTCTTATTCTTCTTGTTCAATGCTGACTGCGAAAAACCATATATCAGCGCTATAACCATTTTAAAATGTACACACCTTGTTGAAAAAAAAATCATCTGGAATAGAAAAATAGACTTGTACACACATGAACGGCTCATAAAAAATTACTGTTTCAATCTACACTCAGATTCAAATAGCTTTATGATTTTAATTCTGAAAATAATCACATACTCTAAGTCCAAGCTGCTAATATGCTTCTACAAACTACTTCTGCATTAAAACATCTGACGTTTGTTTTAGCAGTCTTATCTTTTGCACCATTTTCTGTGTCAAGCTCGCTTCTCCATCATACCTTCCTATTGTGTCCTAATCTGTACACATACTGAAACTGAGATCACCATGACAACAGGGCATGAATGTTCACAAAATCTGGGAGAATTTTTCAGCATCTGAGCATGCGATGATCATTTCCAATATATAGATGATAATGATGATGCTATGGGATTCCATCTTGGAATGAGATTGTATGACATGCCTGTACTCTATGCTTGCATGATAGCTCTGTATTCTATGTTTCCTTTAATATATTCCAGCATCAATCAGGTCCAAGAGAGATAACTGTAGTGTTGACCATGAAATTTATACAACACTTTTAATGATTCCTTTATAAATGATTAGATGAGACTCTTCTGTGTGGTCCCAGTCTTCCCAAAAAGCCAACAAAATGCTCAACTCTAGGCAAGGAGCTAACCGATGAAGAAAATCTCACTATGATTTGGGCTGGACAAACGGAATTCGAACTCCCAACTATCTAGCCATCAATTCTATTGGACAAACGGAATTCGAACTCCAAACTATCTAGCCATCAATTCTATCTTGCCAATTATTTCCCCAGGGTAACTGATCGCCATTCCATCACTCTGCTAAAGCTGATCATACAGACCAGAAGGACAATCATGACTGATGACTACACTGATATACAATGAAGGAATTATTTATTATACTTCCTGATTAATTTTTTGATTAATGAGTTTTCATCAAATATTACATATCATTAGTAAAGGTGAACAAATTTACTCAAATGCAGTTGGTTACCTGTAGTTCTTCAATCTTGCTGACATAGTACTGTTTGATGCCCTCATGGCCAGCCACAGTAGTCTCAATCTCCATCAGCTGCAACATAAGTTGTTTTGTACAAGATAAGTTGTTTTGTACAAGATTTCCATAACCAATAAGCTGTGCCACTCCAGTATTAATTATTCATTTTAACTCACATTGTTTTCTGACCTAATGAAGCTGGTGGATAGGGTGAGGGAATTATAGAGCTGGTTTTGCTTTGCTAACATGGTTGACAATGCAAGATGCTGGTGGACAGGGTGTGCATGTCAAAGGGTTAAACATATATATACAAGCACGATGACACAGACAGTACGCTATAAAAGCTTGTGCACAACCACAAATACAATTTATATAGGCCCTATATATAATGATCCACACACATACACAGCGCTAACAAACACACAGTGACACACACACACACACACACAGTTACTCACATGCACACTGAGTATTATTAGGTACCGGCAGCCAAAAAATAAACTTTTGAAAAGGTTATTAACACTCATATTTCTGAAAAGTACAAGACAAAATAAGCACAATGCAAAAAAAAGTAAGTCTCTAGCTATATTAGGTCCAGAGATAACACACTTTGAAAACGGCAGTTTATGTACGTTTTCGCCAATTGTGAAATGTAGCAAGTTTGCAGGAACCTAAATTTTCCAGAAGTCCTCAGACAGAGAATGTCATTCCTGATTTTAATTCTTAACAACATAAACTACGTAAAAAAGCAAGCATACAGGCAGATCTGTTCATAAATTTACACAGCAGTGATGCAAACTTCATAGATTACCATTTTGTCATTGTTTGAAATTGCATGACAAGCCATTTTTGCACCCCCATTACACAAAAATAAGAAGACAGAATTGGCTAGAGTTTACTTTTTCTCAGAAACAATGTTATTGTATGAAACTTAAATTTTTGGGGGCAGCGTAAAGTGACAAAGTCATGAGTTATATGGCTCCAAAAATGGCAAAATATCTCATTTGAACGATGGAAAAAGCACGGTTCATGTACCAGACCAAATTTAAACGCACATATTTCGCTTATTTTTTTATGGATTTCCTTGAAATTTTGTGTGTGAATCAAATAGACAGAAAGCTACAAGTAATATTATTTAGAAGCTTAGTTATAGTCAAGATGTAAGATATTTTGTATGCATTTGCACCCAAATAATGTGAGTGCCCATGTGTCGGGCCAACTTAAAACAGACATAACTCACATTATGTCTTGATGGAATCTCCTGAAATTTTGCATGTGAATCAAATACAAAGCTACAGCTTCACTCTTTACAAGCAAATGTTGCTAATATATGAGATTTTAAGATTTTGTATGCATGTACTGATTTAGTCTGAAACAATGTGATCCACAGATGACTTTGTATCATACTAGCACAGAAAGACATCCTTCTCAATAACTTAATGAAACTAAAATGTGTAACAGCAGAAGATATATGCCTGGCAATGCAGTATATGACTTACAGCCATTTCTATTCTCATTCCTAATGTTTATCAATAAGTTATTTTCATCAGTTATTTCGCAGTAACATGCATCTTCCCATATCCACAGACAGAAATTTTCAATGTCTGGTCTATCTACTGAAAATCTCTCTGCTTCTTTTAAAACTGTCTCAATTTTTGTCTTCAGATTTAGCCCCTGAGGTGGTGATTAATCAGTGTTACTAATTTTTAAAACAAAAGCCCTGTTCTCGTCCTGCGACTTATCACACTCAGTTCTCAACAGTTTTAACTGTAGAAGTAGTTTATTACTAGTATAAGCGAGTGTCTGCTGTTGAAGTTTTGGTGGCAGTGATGGCTAATTTCATCCACAAAAAATCATCATTGCCTTGAAAATAAACAGAAATAAAATCCTGATTTCAAGTGTTTTCTTTAATTTGTGCCAGCTATTACTTTTGAGAGTAAAGTATTCTTATATTGTGCCATTAGAAAGGCTCATTGGACTTTGTGGAGCTGTGTCCTTGTTTGCCTGATGCAATATAGTGTTCTGATAATGTGTGCGTGCATGCGTGCGCACGTGTGTGACTGTGCAAAACCGCTATTTGCTGTTTCTTTGCGATGATAAACATTGTCGAATCTGATCCGATAGACGACATGCACTCGCCGACCAACTTCCGGTTTGAATTTCTGGCCGAGTACTAGCACAAATATTATGATTTCGGCATATTAAAAACAAAATTCCATCGTATTCATTAAATACTAACAATATAAACACCTTTGGAAAGCAGTCGCTTCACACAGTTTTACTTCTACTAGTTCAGGTCGCTTAAAAAAAATCCCTTGGCGATAAAACATCAAACCGTAGATCGTACTTTCTATTCTTTGCTTGTGCAGGCTATACTTCCCGCGGATTTCTTTTAAAATCTTTCTAAATAAATAGAAACATCAAAAACAATTTACTGAATCAAACTTCCAAGTCAATTTTCATGAAAAATCAGTCGATGTTTACAACGTTTGTCCTTCAGCTTGACGATCACAAGTAGAAATTCGTTGACTGGACTTTCAGCGATCGCTTCGAAGGCCGCCATGATTCGAGGTTCCCCATATGCTGAAATGGCAGATCACAGATACTCGCCCTTCCGAGACTCGTGCACACCCCGTATACGTCATCCACAGTTCCGTCTACGGTTAAATTTAGCAAAAAAATAAGCCGTTTGCGCATCCGCGGACATGATCTGATATATCAAGGCGATCCTCAGATATTCTTCTTCAAAGTTTGCCAATATTCCGACCTTTAGAAGACTAACAAACTAATAATTTTATAAAATAAATATTATACGGGAATGAAGGACAGGTTTCGACCTGTCAACTGTAGATATGACAGTAGTCCTATGTGACCCGTGTAATTTAAGCTGCCGTTCACTGGTCACACCCAAGCATTGCCGTGAGCCAGTCGCCATTACGTCACACGCGGTGAAACTTCGTCGGTCGATGTGGGTTTTTTTTGCGCAGATTTTCGTAAGGGTGCATTTATAACAAAAACAAACAGCACAGATCGATAGAGGAAAGAACAATCTTTATCTTCATGATAACAACTTTGTCATTCATATTCATCTGCAAGAATATTTGACTGATAAACATGTGCAATTTTTCCACTGACCGACACAATTCCCGCATTGCTTAAGAGAGGCTGCCGGTACCTAGTATTATTAAACCACTGACAAAGAAAAATCATGCCCTAGCATACATAGATGAACTATAGCTTAGAAAATGAAGAATCCATGGTCCAACGCAAAGTTGCATTCATTGAATTCACGCTGGGGCAGAATATCGATACTCCCTCGGTCACTGGCGATAATCATCACGTTTACTAAATCTAATTTATGTTACCCATTCGATACAATATGATACGATATGATTACAGATTATCTTAGGTCATTATGACCTCTATCTGATCTTTTGATCAGCAGCACTAACTAGTCTAACTGAATATCTAAGTACCTAACAATCTTTTGATCGTGCCCTATGCTAATTACTGACTTTCTGATGAGTTGGAAGTGGGATCAGTGGGTGGCTTATATCTAGCCTACTTGATGAATGAAATCCTCGAAGGTGGTACCTAGTCTGTTCTTGAAGTCATTTAGTGTATCAGCATTTACCACACTGTATTTCTAGTGCATTCCATGTGTCTACCACTCTCTGTGTGAAGAACTGTTGTCGTAGGCTGGTTTTGCAGAACTTCTTTTTCAGTTTGTAATTATGACCCCTTGTAGTTGTAGTGCCATCAACAACCATCTCAAAAGGATTTCTGCAATCATATAGGCCTAATCCATGAGTGATCTTGTAGACTTCGATGAGATCCCCACGGATTCTCCTGTAAGCCATGCTAGGCATCCTCACAATTTTCAGTCTCTTTTCATATTTGGCATCATGTAGTCCTGGCACGCATTTTGTAGCTCTTCTAACTTCTAAGAACACTTTCAATCAAATTCTGGTCTTTCTTCATTCAACTTATAATTAAATATATCAAATCTATGTTCACCATTCTTCCAACAGCAACGTGGCACCCATCCTGCTTTCAAATACTGTGTAACTAAAAGAAGGCAGACGACTTAACTGTTCTTCCGTTCACTGTCGACTATGATATGATCTATTCACTATTGGCTAAGTTAAGTACTGCAGCGGGCGAGGACTAAACTAAATCACTTCATCAGACTATAATAATAAATTCGATCACACGCAATGTCTTGTTTTGGGGAGGAGCGTAGTACATAACTATTCAAGACAAAAGCCAATAAACCATATTTGCGACAAGTCATTGTTTGTTTGAACCTCAACAGCATTTTTGTCTGTTAAAAATGTAATCATCATGTCATGACAAAAGCGTTTTACCTCTTCGGCCATCTTGAAAAATGTTGTAAATGAATCTCCTTCGCAAAATACACACAAGGGACCTCACTCTTCATGCTCCAACATGGCCGCTCCCGGAGAGCATGCAACTTTGTGAAACTTCACTTTCTCTTTCAGGTTCAGTTAATCTTCAGGTGTAACTTTAGGAATTCAACGAAGCAACTGCAGAAATCTGATATATCGATTTTTCATTGCTTTGCTGTGAAGACAAAGCTGAGTCTGGGTTAGCCACCACATGTTGCGGAGGGTGCTGTCATCTGTGTCAAAGAAACTGAAGAACTTCATGATGGCAGAGACAACCATGAAAGACGCCGTTTCTCAAGCAGCTACTAATGAAGTAATTTTTTCCTTTTGCTTTTTTATTTTACTGTAATAAAGAGTAAACTATTTGGTAATAACGAATATCCTGTGTTTTTCTTCACACAATGTGACATTGTCACAAAACTGAATAATTAATACATCACATGATCATCATCATGGCCATGGGGACATCATGTCCGACATGTGGTCTGTTTTTGCGCCAGTAAGTTACTCAAAGAAGCCATAGACACAGTTTGTGTGACGGCCACTTATCTGCATGTTTGAGTTTGTTCTTGCTACTGTTCATCTGTGGTTTGTTTATTTTAAGTCTTATGTAGCCTATGTGTAAATGCCATACATGTGTATGTGAGAGACATGAACTTATAAATATAAGTAATGCATGGTGTCAAACACGGTTGTTGTTTTTTTTTAAATTCTGTGACTGTGTGATTCACAGAGCTTTATGTTGACAGTACCAGCAGTACACAGGCAGTCACATTCTAAAGCTGAATTGCTGGCAAGCCAGTAATGAAAGAGGAGACCAACTGACCATGCACTGCTGTTAGGCCACTGTAGTGTAGTGATCATCATTGTTTAAATTAGTAAATATGCTGAAGGTACTGAAATAATCTAAATCCAAATGTCAGTATGTTTTTGGTCAGAATACTAACATTACTGAATATTAAAGTTATTAGTGTTGTGCGTTACATCATGTCTGTGTTGTTTTCAGAATCATGGTGAGAAGAGGATGCTGAAAGATGATGAGACAATCGAGCCAGAAGCCAAGAAAACCAAAGTAGAGGTATGCTGCAGAGTATTACTGGGGGGAGGGGGAGGGGGAGGGCAGGGATGTTGGGGGGGGGGGAGGGTAGGGGAGCACAATTTCAGTTTGCTTTAAACAAGGAAATGGTTGATCAGCAGCTATAATCATGAACTATCAGATGAGATAATGAGGCTGAAACGTTTTTGTTTGAAGAAAAACTAAGACTATGAGAAGAATGTGCAGTATGAGCATGTGTGTTGTTAATTACATCCAGTGAAGCTCAACATTTCAGGTCTGGTAGAGCTAGCTATAGATTTGCAAGATTTTGATGATTGTATGCCAGCAATAATATGATTATGAACTTAACACAAGGAATGGAGATCTATATGTAGTGTATTACTACTATTAGATATGAGATATGATAAGACATGATCATATATGATCAGATATGTATATGATATGATATGATATGATATGATATGATATGATATGATATGATATGATACGATGATGATACAATATGGTATGATCGTTCTTATTATATGAGATGAGATGAGATGATGTAGTATGATATGATTTATCATGATATATGACATAATTATTGATATGGTTTGATGTATATGATACAATATGTGCAGTACCACTACTGAAATCTTTCTTCTTCATTTTTGTTTTAATCTATTTCAAGTGTAAAGGTGATTATAAGCATACTTAATTATTTTTCATCTAGGAGAGAGTGAGCCACTGTGTTGTTGTTGTTGTTGTTTGTTGTGTGTGTGTGTGTGTGTTTGTGTGTGTGTGTGCATGTGCGTGTGTGTGTGTGTGTGTGTGCATGTGCATGTATGTTCAAGTTCAGTTAACCATTGACCTTTATCTGTTTGTCTAGCCAGTCAAGAGACTTCCATGAACATTTTTGAATGCTTTCCTACTGATGACTATAAAACATTTTTTTTTTATTTACCATTTTTTTTCATACTCAGAATCATTGGGGACTCACTTTCTTTCGCAACTGAATTAATCACCAAAAGGGACTAAGTCTGTAGTGCTAGTAGATTTCAGAAGCAAAATAATATCATTCCAAAGTAAACTTTCACTTGTCCATTTATTATGCTCAGTAGAACAATTGTATGCCAGTATTTTTTCAACAGAGAACAGATTCGTCTTCATGACATGTACTTAATTTTGATGTTCCTAATGAAACTTCTACTGTTTGAAAAATGCTTCTGTATATTACCAGTCAGCAGTATCTTTTCCTCTGTATGTGAATTTATATCATTGTCTGCTGTCACATTGTTTGTTGAGATCTAGTTTTTGTTAAGCTGACTGAAATGATAAAAGAAAAAAAGTTGTGAAATATAAAAAAAGAAAGACAGACAGATATCAGAAGCAGTTCTCTTTAAAATCAGATCATCAAGTATGTTCTAGAATATGTTGAATGGCAACCAGTTGACTCTAATATTTATTATATGGTTCCAGAAATAAAGATTGATTTCAATGTGCTGATTACTAAATACCCAACAGTCATATTTGATTGTTCTGCATTTTAACTCACTCCGTGCTGAGCACTACGATTGCAGGATTGACCTTTGGAATTTTTTTGCCTAATGAGGTCAACTGTCATAGGAAAATCGAAGGGCTAGCTCTGAAGATTGACCAATCGACTGCTCCCAAAAACTGGTACTTTCAGTTTCCAGTGTATTGTTTGGATCAACCAGGTTTAATTTCGCACCCATTGGCTCCGTGTAGAATCTGTGTAAACAAAGATGGCGTCAGGCGATGAAACTGGTCGTGGTAGACTGCAGAGACGACTGCTATACAACGCCCACAAAATTTTGAAATGCTACAAACAGCTGGCTCCAATATAGAAGAGGAAGACGATGATTATGAGAGTGAAGATATGTCGGAACCGGAGTCAAGCGAGTCAGCAGTAGTGACGACAACGGCGAGCGTGTAGCAGATGAAAATTTGGAGGGTGGTGATAGTGATGCTTCATCAAGTGAGGAATCTATCGAAGGTGGGGATGGGGAAATGACAGCAGAGAGAATTGTGGAGCTGTTAGTAAAGGATTGGCACCAGGATTTCACACTTTTTCCCTGTGTGCTACACGACAGCGCGCCAGACACAGCAGGGACTGCATCTTGGATTTATGGAAGACCACGCCCCCGTCGTGTTTTACATAGATACAATGTCTTTTATTTCTTTTATTTATGTGCAGAATGAATGCATATGATTCCTAATGAATGAATGTGTGCATTTGAGAACAATTTCCATCCTCTTTGGGAGTTTACTCCTTACTGTGTAAAGTGACAGTTACGTGTTTTGTTGATTTTCGGGGTCAAAATAAAAAAGGCAAAAATAACCCTCCTATACATGTACACCAACAAAATTTCATCTCAGACACTTCAAATTTTGCACTATAGTACTTCAATATATAGATAATATAATCTGAAATTTTCACTATGCTGAGGTAAGTAGATATTGAGTAGTGAATTTTTTACTTACCTATATATACAAATGGCCAGTATACAGAGGACCGCTTAGTGAAAAATGCCCAGCAGCAAGTGAGTTAAATGGGTCAGATGTTTTTAAATGAAACATAAAGCTGGATTTTAATTGAGACACTGTACTAATGACTGATGATAACTAAATGACTAACAGCTATTTGACTTTACCGCTTTTTAAAATGAGTCAGTGGGCACAGTAATCAAAAGGGTAAATGGCGAACTTCAAATCAGAAGATACTGGGTTCATCTGCCTAGACAGCTCTGCTTGGTGGGTAAAAGAAGGAACATTTTCAGATCTCCCAGTTGAACGTATGCGGACCTGCCTTGCCTAACCCCCCTTTGTGTGTTTACACATGTATGCAAAATATCAGATGTGCACATTAAAGATCCTGTAAGCTATGTCAGTGGCTAGTTTATGGAAGCATCAAATCACTCAGCTTATATGCTCACTGAAGGACAGTGTTTATATTTTGCTCTAACAGTTGTATGAATCTGTGCATCTAAAGCATAATGACCCAAAACAGATGCTAGTCAATAACTTGAAATCTTTGGAGTGACATGCTAAATTTTATAGGCTGTGTGAAAATGTACTGGATAGAAATAACTCTTAAATCTGCCAGCAGTATGTCTGCCCTTGCCAAGAGCAGACGTGACTGGAACGCCCTGACTGCCTCATGCATCTTCCCTTCAGATGCAGGAGTCACTAAGTCTCAATCTGATTTAGCTACTTACGTATAATGTTACATATGTTTCGTTATGAACGATACATAATGTTCTCCATGAGTTTTTTCCTTCATATTTTTATCCCAATCCTTCTTAAATCTCATTCTCTCTCTCTCTCCCTCTGTCCCTCTCTGTCCCTCTGTCTTTTTCTCTCTCCATCCTTCTCTCCCTCCCTCCCTCTCCCTCTCTCCCTCTCTCTCCTTCCCCCTCTCTGTCTGTCTTTCTTTATGTATGTGTGTTTGTTTTCTTCTTGCCATTTATTTTAGACGTGTGTTAGTGTGGGTTCTTCAGGGGGCAAGGTGTGGCAGTAAAAAGGCATTTGTTTTCTCATGCCACTGCCCTCATAAATAGAAATTTGTTCATTTCTCATTCTCAGTCTATGCCTTTTCTTTCTTTTTTCTTTTATTTTAGTTTAGTTTAGTTTATTTGTTATTATTATATTTTTTTGAAGTGTGCTGCACCAGGACCTATGCAAGGCCGCGCTGACAGGAAACGTAAAGTGGCACTGCTCATTGCTTACTGTGGTGCTGGTTATCATGGGATACAGTTTCAAAAGTAAGTCACAGTGTATATTCTTTGATGAATTTTCTTCTTCTTTTTTAAAATTCATGGACTGGTTGGTTTTTGTGTTTGTTTGTTTGGGGGGGGGGGGGGGGGGGGGGGGGGGTATTTTTGCTTGTGGGCTGCATTTCTGAAAGAAATAGATTTTGATTTGAATTGAAGTGACATTATAATAATACAGTTTTTTTTATTGTATTTTTATGTAGAAACGGTAACTTCACGACGATTGAGAGTGAGCTGATGAAAGCCTTGGTGGCAGCTGAGCTTATTCCGCAGGAACATGCCGATGTACCACAGAAGGTGTGTATGTGTGTGTATATTTCTTTGTGTATATGTGCATGCGTTTGTATATCACTCGGTGTGTGTGTTACTCTGTGTGTGTGTGTATGTTACTCTGTGTGTGTGTGTGTGTGTGTGTGTGTTTGTGTGTGTGTCTTTATTTACATTTTTGTTTTCTTTGTTTTAATCGTGTGTGTATGTGTACATGCGTGTGTGTGTGTGTGTGTGTATGTGTGTGTGTGTGTATGTGTGTGTGTTGTGTGTGTGTGTGTGTGGCAGTGTGTGTGGCAATGTGTGTATGTGTGTGTGTGTGGCAGTGTGTGTGGCAATGTGTGTATGTGTGTGTGTGTATGTGTGTGTGTGTGTGTATGTGTGTCAGTGTGCGTGTTTGCAAGTATGTGTATTCAGTGTATGAAAAAAACTTTCACATTTCTATACAAACTTGTTATGTATGTATGTTTATGTATGTATGTGTGTGCGTATGTCTGAAAAATGGATCATAGCATAGAGCAGTTTAATCTCTAATCAGATTTTTTTTCATTGTTTCTTCAGATGTCACTGCAGAGAGCGGCTCGAACAGATAAGAATGTGTCTGCTGTTGGAAACGTTCTTTCTCTGAAGATAAGTGTTATGTTGAACTGATGGATTTGTTAGTTTTTTGTTATTGAACCTGGTGTCCAAAATGTTGTTAGTTTGTTGGGGTCTTTTTCTGTTCCCTGATTCCCCTGACTTTTCTTTCTTAATTTTTTTAAAAATTTTTTTTAATTTTTTTTTTACCATGTATCATTAACTCCTTGCTGTTAATGCTTTTGACTACATTGTATGCTGAGAACATTTCCAGAAAAAAATGAACATGTGATTTTTGTTCGTTCATATAAAAGTATACGTAAAAATGAATAAAAAATGAACAAAAATTTTTTTTCTAATGATATAACCAGATTGTCATGCAATTGTTCTGAAATACCATGCTCTATTTTATTCACATGCTCCCTTTATCTGTCATTCTTTCACACACACACACACACACACACACACAGGTTGGGGAAATATGTGACCACACACACACACACACACACACACAGAAAGAGAGAGAGAAAAGGTTGCGGAAATATGTGACCTCCCATCACCAAATCAGTCTTAACTCACAGTCAGTCAAACAGCACTAGGAGCTGAAAAGGTGACTGAGGGTATGTCTGGGGTGTTTTGACTTTTTCTCAAAATTGATTTCTGTAGACTATAAATAGTATAATCTATCCCCCACAGAAATTTTTTTCTTGAAAAAAAATCAATTCAAAATGGTATTTTAATGCACTGATCGCAGCAGAAAGAACGCAATTTCCTACCAAAAGCACCTGTTTTTGTCTCTTATTATGAACCGTAACCTGTACAGTACCCCCAAATGTAATATACTGGTAGAAAGCTCTTTGGTGCACCTTTCAGATTATGACAGCTAAAATTAGAAACAAACTGGGTCAATGCCACCAATAAAGAAATTTAAGGAAAACGTGTAGGAGAGTACATAAAAGCTTTTGAGGCCATTTTCTCAAAATGGCTGTCATACAACTTAATGGCTTTAAACACACATAACTTCTACATTTTTTTTTAGTACAAGCTTTATTCAAGTACAAAAGTAATCAGCAGAATGTACACTTTCCAGTGATATGTATATCTCAAAATACCCAAAATGCAAGTTAAGACTGATTTCGTGCTGGCAGGTCACATATGGTCCAGAATGTGTGCCATCCCTTTCATTCACACACTCCATCCCCACCCCTCACACCCCACTTACAAACGCACAGTGAGACAACTTCACTGAACTTGCCATACTCAGAAAAGAAAGAGCTCTCTAGGGAGTTAAATCTTGTTACTTTAAGATGAACAAAACCTTATCATTACTATATCTGATGTCTGATATACATTAAGGAAACACTGGCAATTGTGAAATCATGAAGTACATCGCACATCAAAGCGCAACCAAGAGGATAGACTAAAGTCACACCGTTCGTGGGCATTGTGTGTGTGCATTATTCTCTCGGTTGTTAGTTTATTCATTGTGAAGCCAGTATATGAAGTCAACAGTATTGTTTTCTTGTCTTCGACTTCTTTTTATTTCTATTTTTTTAGAATGCACAGTGTCGTTTACAATATAACATCATACACATCAATCCAAGGGAAGGACCGAAATCTGCAAAACAAGAAACAAAGAAACACAAAATGAAACATACGAAGGAGAAGCAAAACATACAGCAGCGTGTGAGCCGCACTGTTTGTCAAGTCAGCAATGTAATAGGCCCAAGCTGTCAGAGTGAGGGGTACAATACAAACAGAAACCTGACATCATCATTGTCGCCAACAAATTCAACATAACATACAATGGAAAATCATAACTGATTAACTTGCAATATAGGAATCAATGATAATAATTTTCTGCCTTCCTGGTGCAGTCACCTGTACATGTTCTATAAGGCCTTACATAATTTCTGTTAGGATTGATAACTGAGTGTATGTGTTAACTGCATTATTGGTTCCAGAGGAAATGTGATGTGTGAAAGCAATTTTAGGTAATCTAGGCCAGTTTTATATATGTTTTAGTGTACTTGGTTATGTTTCTATATTTGTATTCATTATTCAAGTGTTGTTTTTAAACCACTGCTTATAAATTGGGTGGAATGGTCAGTGCCAGGGGCATATCCTTAGGTTATGTTTGTGAATGCATTGATATATGTGGTGATTTTTCATTTCCAAGTTCGTTTGTTTGTTTTTCTCAGTCAGTGTCTGCGAGGTTTCATGTGTGCTTTGAGATAAGCTCTGTACTGTCAGCTGGGTTTTAAACAGTGATGATGATAATGATTTGCTTATCTTTCACATAATTTACTTATCTTTCACATAAATTACTTATCTTTCACTTTTTATTATTGTGGGTGTTAGTTTATTTGAGATTGAATGAGTTGCCTGAACTATTGTTAGTTTGGTACTTTTTGAGTCAGGTACATGAACTATTGTTACTTTTAGTTTATCAATCATTGGGCCAGTTGTCTTGTTGCTATTAATATTTTTTCATTGTTTATAAATGTCTAGGTTATTTTTTAACTTGACACAGTATTTCTAAGGTATTCATCATCTGATGGATTCTTGGAGCTGTGCAAAACTATTGTGCTGGCAAAGTCTTGAAAGATGTGGGGAGTGGAGAGGGAATGGAATCTTTGACACTCTTGACACTGCCAGGATGATTTAAGCACTAAGGGTTATGAGATTACCTTTACTTACCTTTTACCTGTTAGGACAAAACAAAACTGCCTTTCTTTTTTTATGTGAATAATTGTTATGAATTGAAATTATCATTATTTGTTTTTGTTTTGTTTTGTTACTACATTATTTGTTGATGTCTGTTCCTGTGAAAAAATAAATTAAAAAAAGGTGAAAAAAAACAAAAACTGCCAGGATGATTTGAGCACTAAGGGTTATGAGATGACCTTTACTTACCTTTTACCTGTTAGGACAAAACAAAACTGCCAGGATGATTTAACGCACTAAGGGTTATGAGATGACCTTTACTTACCTTTTACCTTTTAGGACAAAACAAAACACAACAAAGAACAAAGGTTTTTATTTGTGTATGTGTTTTTTCTTTGTTTACATGTTGTATCACAACACAGTATCTGACAAGATCAACACCCACCTGCCTCCTGAAATACAAGTCATCGGTAACAACATTTTGCTACCTTTTGTATGAGTTAGAGCTTATTTGATGTTGATTCTGTGTGTGTGTGTGTGTGTGTGTGTGTGTGTGTGTGTGTGTGTGTGGTGTGTGTGCGCGCGTGTGTGTTTGTGTGTGTGCATATATGCAGGTGGGGATGAGTGTGTGTGTGTGTGTGTGTGTTTGTGTGTGTGTGTGTTTGTGTGTGTGTGTGTGTGTGCATGAGGATCCCGCACATGTGTGCACCTGTGTGTGTGTGTGTGTGTGTGTGTGCGTTCGTTCGTTCGTTCCTTGATTTAACGTCTTTTCACTATAGTATAAGTGATATTAGATGGGTAAAAATGTCATGGAGGATGATTTTTTTTTTTTGGGGGGGGGGGGGGGGGGGGAACAGAGTAAGAGACGGAAAAAAATTATAAGGAATCAGCAAGGTCTTTAGAAAAAGGATATGGATGAACAGAGAAATGAAACTAGAACAACGCTAACATCAATAAAGTAACGCATTAACAGGACTGTGAACCAACGATTCTGAAATTTTAACTAACAGAACTTGATCTGATATTACTTCTTTAAAATGCTTTTCAAGATAGTTTCCTTGTGTAAACATCTTTGGTAAAAAGTAACGAAGCTTTCTGCAGTAAACAAACAGTGATACAATGTGAATTGTTCACCGCAAATACATAAAACGTTTTTTACAATATTTTGTTTTCAAAGCGTTCAGCTGAATACGAAAATATGTGGTAACAATTAATCTTAAATGATATAACGAAGAATACTGCATTTTTTTACAGATATTTTGAACTGAAAGTTTGATTCTTTTTTGAGACACAAATTTTTCATTTAAATGTTCATGAAATCGAATCCATGATGCTAATTCTAGCAAGTTGTAAGCTTCTTTTACCGAGGTGTTAACATGTAATTCTATGGAATTTTCAGAACAGTGTGTGTGTGTGTGTGTGTGTGTGTGTGTGTGTGTGTGGTGTGTGTGTGTCGTGCGTGCGTGTGCGTGCGTGCGTGCGTGCGTGTGGCGCGCGCGCGC
The DNA here is from genome assembly GCA_030674185.1 of Monoplex corrugatus. Lineage (NCBI taxonomy): Eukaryota > Metazoa > Mollusca > Gastropoda > Littorinimorpha > Ranellidae > Monoplex > Monoplex corrugatus. The sequence goes on from CM060307.1 coordinate 19,132,919, forward strand.
GGTGTGTGTGTGTGTGTGTGCGCGTGTTTGTGTGTGTCTGCGTGTGTGTGTGTGTGTGTGTGTGCTTATACGCAGGTGGGGATGAGTGTGTGTGCTTATACGCAGGTGGGGATGAGTGTGTGTGTGTGTGTGTGTGTGTGCATGAGGATCCCGAACATGTGTGCGTGTGTGTGTGTGTGTGTGCGCGTGCGTGCGTGTGTGTGCGCGCGCGGTGTGGTGTGTGTGTACTTATACGCAGGTGGGGATGAGTGTGTTGTTGTGTGTGTGTGTGTGTGTGTGTGTGTGTGTGTGTGTGTGTGTGTGTGTGTGTGTGCATAAGGATCCCACACACGTGTGTGTGTGTGTGTGTGTGTGTGTGTGTGTGTGTGTGTTGTGTGTGTGTGTGTGTGTGTGTGTGTGTGTGCATGTGCATGGATGCGGTGTGTGTGTGTGTGTGTGTGTGTTTGTGTGTGTGTGAGTGTGAATATGTTTTGTGTACACTATGTGTATGTATTACAAGGAGTGGATGGAGGACTTACATGAATCATGATAGTGGTGAGATAAAGACACTGTGTTTGCATGCACTTTGTTTTAATTGCCTGTAATGTGATCAAGATATACCAGAACATAAGTACCATTCTTCTTCTCCTCTCATCTTTTGTCTTTCCTTCATCTTCTTCATTTGTTGATAATCATTGGGGTGGTGGTGGTGGTGGTAGTAGTAGTAGAAGTATCAGTAGTAGTTGTAGTGGTTAGTGATAATAGTAATGACACTGATGAGATGATGATGATGATGATGATTATGACGATGATGATACAACAATACTGATTATGGTGATTATGGTAATGAAGAGAAAGAGGAAATCATATCATACAGTGCCTCCAAAACAGAGTTCAGAACATGTTACAGTACTGTTGAAGGGGGAAATCAGATCAGGAAATATGCATTTCTTCAAAAATTAAGTACAGAAAAAAATACGAAAAGACATAAGCATGTGTGTTTTAGAAATCTGACTTGAACACATTATATAATCCCCATCATCATCATCATTGTTATTATTGTCATCATCATTACTATCATCACCACATTGTCATGATGATGTGATGATGATGATAATAATGATGATGACAATAATAACTCACAGCTGTTCCGAACAAGATTTTAGTTTGAGAGCAGGAGCGGCGGAGGGGATGGGGATGGGAGGGGAGAGATAAACGATAACCAGATGTGGACTCTCAAGTGGCAGCTAGCCAGCTGAGCGCTCTGCACAGAGCAGTGTGTGAGTGCAACGCGCTGGGCTGTCAAAAGGGAACCGCAGGTGTCAGTGATACGAGACTCGTAGCAAGGCCAGTTAACTTTTTATAGCGTTGCAGTACATGGGTAGGTTGCAAAAACATTCAATTACAAAGTCTGAATTTCACCAAGAGAAATATGAACAATATGACCAAACGCAGGAATGACTCATGTAGAAACTGATATCAGGCATGCAGAAAAAAATTAGATATAACAGCTGTTTTGCTTGCAAAGATCAGATGACTGACAGAAGAAAACCACATGTAAAATAAAAAATCCAATTTAAATGACAAACTGTTCATGCACCTGCACTTTTACAACATTCATATTTTCTGGGATGTTAGCTGCATGTGTGTGGACAACACCAAACTTACCGAATAAGTATTTTAATCGTCCGCAAGGATCGTTATCAGGTTGTTTAGTAAGTATCCCATCACTTTGATATGGCACAGATTTCTCTCACAGTACTAATACAGCAACCTTCTTTCACACAGTGCAGAGGCTGACCATACAGGCTTACGTAGCCACAACATTAATTGTCTTTTAATACAGAACCAGCAGACATCCATTTGCCAGCTTTTATTACCACTTCCGTCACAGATACACACGCTCAACTACTAAAATACGGCAAACACACACACTAACAACAACAACAACGAATAACAGGAAAAAAAACAGTTTCAGTGTAAAAAATCTAAATAAAACGACGAAACTGAGTCTCACACACACACACACACACACACACACACACACACACACACACACACACACACACACACACACACACACACACACACACACACACACACATCACACACACACACACACACACACACACAACACACAAACACAAACACAAACACACACGCACTCTCTCTCACACACACACACACACACACACATACATACATACATACATACATACATACATACATACACAAAAAAAAAAAAAAACAAAAAACAAAAAAGCAAACAAACAAAAAAACAATAAGAACAAAAGTGACAAAAGAAATTAAACAAAACAGCAACAAAAACAAAAGAGACAACAACAGGAAAACAATAACTTAAAAATATTTTCACTCACGTACTGTCTCCCGTTTCACATGAAATAATTTGCAGAATAGAAAGGTAGATGTGTGTGTGTCATCTGATTATCATGATTATTATTATTGTTGTTTTTGTTAGTATTAATATTGTTGTTATTGTTGAAGTGTTTTATTCCAGTGCTTTCTCTTGACAGGCTGCACGCGGACTACACAGGGCTTTGACAGCAAAAACCACTGTACTGCCCGTACCTACAAGTACATGCTGCCCACTTACTGCTTTGCCCCAGTGGAAAAGGTATTTTATAGTGCTGAAAAACAAGATGCTGTAGCCATACTGTTTATCTCTCGTTTTGAGCTTTTCTAACAGGGAATGGGTTTGTTGTTTTCTTTTTTCATATGTACCCTAAACATACCTGTTTGTGATGAAATTTTTAGTGATTGTTTCGAAATAGAAATCCAAACTGAATGTTTAACTTGAGGTTGATTTATATCATTTTTTTTTTAATAGCCAAGATATATAAGTACTTACTCATTTTTACAGTTTTAACCCTTAGCTGTTCACAAAGCCGGTAACTGCCCTGTGGAAGAATGTGCCGATCCGTTCGTAGTGGTTGAGATCTCCCGACCTTTTCCGGCACATGTGTGGGGAATTTCTATCACTACTGGCCTTGCTGTCTTATCGCGCGTATGGTTAGAATCTTGGTCAGTCTCGCGTTGAATGTTCTAAAAATAGTACGAGCATTCTGGAATGCAAGGAACTTTCCATTCACTACTGAAAGACTTTGAACTGACGCTGTGCTACATTCGAATGCGAATACTAGGAGCTAGCTTTACATCTAGCAGTGCAAATGCGAAAGGGTTAACTGAAGTGGTCAGAATATTTGACCATGTGTATTTAAACTTTGTGCGATGGAATATATTACTAACTGGACATGCAGTTTAAATTTGATCAGACTCTGTTGTGTGTATTTAGACTTTGAGTAATGGAAAATATTACTAAGTGTACATGTGGTTTAAATTTGGCCAAAATCTGTTGATAAACCATTGAAAATCCTTTCTGACACCTGTAAACATACTTTGCTCAGTTGTTATCTTTACCTTTCTCCAGTCTAAATGAAACTTAAAAGAACATGTCACTGTGGCAGTGTGGTTATACAGTGGACTGCTGACAGGGAGATTGTGGGTTGATAACCTCATAGGTGAAAAACCTTACCGTCTGATTTCTTATTTTTTACTGTGGGATTTCTTAGCTCTGGCTTGCTCCTACCCAGTGTTGAGTGTGAAATGGGCTCATTGGCAAGATTTGTACCTATCAGTCAAGTCTCATCCATTATATGGATGCATCTTTGAAAATATTGTTCAGATTTCCAGATCAGTACTGCAGGTGTGTGTGTCTGTCATGTCTGAGTTTGATCCTGCCTGGGTTGTGCTAGAAGGGGAAAGGGTGGAGCTGTTTCAGATCGTTCAGGTCAACATATATGCAGACTTGCTGCTGCCTGAACCCCCTTCATCTGTATATGCAGGTACATTAAAACTACTGTTAGTTTTTATGACTTATGGATACACAAAAATACCCACCACATACATTCACCAAAGACAGACTATGTAAACACACAGAATAATTTTCTATCACATTGTTTGACCGACTTGATGAATGTTCATTTTTGTTTACAGTTTATCACGAAAGACTACAGGCTCCCAGGTAAATATTGTGTGTGTGTGTGTGTGTGTGTGTGTGTGTGTGTGTGTGTGTGTGTGTGTGTGTGTGTGTGTGTGTGTGTGTGTGTGTGAGTGAGACGTTTGAATGCATCCTTGTGTGTGTGTTTGCATGTGTGTGATTGCATGTATGCTGGTGTGTGTATGTGTGTTCATTTGTGTGCATGCATGTGTGTATGTGCATTTGCATGCATGCACATGTGTGTATGTGTGTTTATTCCCAGTGTTAGCTGTCATTGTTGTATGAAAATCTTTTTTTTTTCATTTTTGTCATAGCAATGTAAAGAAATAAACACTTCAATTGTCCATATGGAAACAGTATCAGATTAATGTTTGGAAAAAAAAGTCAATTTTGTAGAATGGTACATTAGAAAAAATGACCAATGTAACTTTTGACGGTAACTATATGAAGTATATTCTTTGGTTGTTTTTTTTTCCTTGTAACATAGGATGCACACTAAGTCCTAAGTATAGATTTTTGGCTTCTGCTGACTCCTGCCTTGTGTTAAGTCTGTCAAGGACTCATTGGAAAGTCTGACACCATACTATCGAATCTCATCCACTTCATGGATGCATCATTGAGGACATTGCTAGGATTCCCTTTCCAACACAGCAGATGTGTGTATCTCTCAGGCCTGGTTGATGCCAGGATATATTATGATATTACGCTTAGAGTACAGCCCTGTCATGCAGTCCCATTATAGATAGCATCGTGAATGTCATCCCTATCATCACCAATCATCATCATCATCATCATCACCATAATCATCATCATCGCTTTGCAGAATTTGTCCCAGCTTCTGTGGCTGTTCAAATGGTGTAAAAAAATGGGACAGGGGAAAACTGACATGTCTCCCTGTTTTTATTCATTTATTTTTGTTTCACCATGTCTCATCAGCTACTTGGAGAATAGCTATAATATTTTGCACAGATATTTTCTAGAAATTGTTTTATTCTAGTAACTGTCAAAGTGTCACTTTGTAAAACAATATCAAAACAGTTGAATAATGTCTGACAGAAGTAAAAATCAATCACATGGCATCCCTATATGGATGAAATATAAATATATGCATGGAATATTTTCTATTTGTGTGCCACCAACTGTGCACACATATGCCAGAAATATTTCTGTTCACATTGTTATATCTTCTGTCTGACAAAAATAAAAGGTCCTGATTTTTTCTGCTTCTTTTTCTGTTTATTGAAAGATCATTCTTTTCTTTTGTAAACAGATGGAAATATACAGAAAGTCAACGGAGTTCTTGCCAAATATGTTGGCACTCACAACTTTCACAATTTCACTTCAGGGAGGTTAGTACCTTGTATGCATGCCAACATGTATGTATGTGCACATGTACGTACACACACACACACACACACACACACACACACACACACACACACACACACACACACACACACACACCATTTGTCTACAAGCATGTTTGTTTACATGCATGCACACATGCCTCACCAGTAATGTGTACAAAGTTAAATCATTTCTACATATTTTAAGAATTTTTGAAAATTGATTCCAGGAAAGATGTAAGACTCTGTGTGTGTGTGTGTGTGTGTGTGTGCGTGTGTGTGTGTGTGTGTGTGTGTGTGTGTGTGTGTGTGTGTGTGTGTGTATGTGTGTGGTGGAGAGAGAGAGAGAGAGTGAGAGTGCATGTGTTTGTGTGATATGAAAACATTTTTGAATGAATTGATGCTGAACATGAAAGTTTAGTTATTTGTTAGTTTGATCTGTTACAGTATTTCTCTGTCCCCATCGTGTAATGTATTTTTGCAAATGAGTTTGCATAGTAGTGTGAGGAATTGGATGGTTGAAGTCTGAACACGGCTGTTCCAAACGTGCTCTTTAGTTGGAGAGGCGAGCGGCCTGACCTAGCAGTGACCTGACCTACTTTCAGTGTGAGTGGGGCATTCCATCCCACTGACAGCTGTAGTGCCAGCACAGCCTGTCAGGGAACAAAAATGAGTTGGTTGCTAAACAGTCTGAATTTTTAAAGCGCCTTTCAACAGTCTGTCTGATATGTAAAAAATCGTGTAGTCCAATATAAACAGCTTTAGAACAAGACTAAATATGACCAGGTTAGTTCAGTAGGCTACTCTACCAAATCTTGTATAACACATGCGTAAATTCATGCAGTAATGTAACTCCGTCACGATCTCAGTTTTCTCCCATAAATGTCAACCCCACTAATCAAGCATTCTAGGTTTTCATGGTCTAACGAAGACGCATTATGCAATCTGTAACACTTCAGCTCCTGTCTTCGCTTATCAGACAAATTTCAAAGTTGGCGGGGAAGGAGGGAGCCTCCAGTTAATTACTCCACCATAGCGGCAACTTGACCCGCCTGGTACACTGCCTCTTAGCTGCCGGCTGCAAGACAAATTCCACATAGGAGGCCTGTAGACTGTTTCTTGTGTGTTTGCACAAAACCGTGAGAGAGAAAGAGAGAGAGAGAGAGATGGGGTGGGGAGGTGGGGGTGCTTGTGTCTCTCTACAAAGGGTGTGTGTGTGTGTTTGAGAGAGAGAGGGAGGGGTTGTGAGTTGGTGAAACAGAGAGACGCTCCCACACACCGGCCTACACCCCTCTACCCCCCCCCCCCCCAAAACACTCAGACACAAAGCCAGTTCTAAAGACAGAGAAAGTGAGAAAGAAAGAAACATGAAACATGAAAAACACTTTGTTATTTCAAGGATTGTACACACACACTCACACACACACACACTCCACGTTACTGGACTAAAAAACTGAAAATAAACACCTTCACTTCAGCAGACACAGTGCACTAAATACTCATTCAATTCCACGTTGCTGGAGTAAAAGATTGTGTGCCCCACTCTTATTAGCACCACCTGCTCAACTAAAGAATTAAAATTAATTTCACTGTCTGACTAGCACAGACGATTTGTTGATACGGCAAACATATACCCAAAACGATTGCAAATAAATAGTAAACGACTAAACACGAAATTCTGAAACTTGGTGTAGTTCAAGACAAGGGAAAATTCTTTTGACTGACAAAAGATAGGCGCCAACAAAACCTTGACTGCACTGTAATCCGCTTCCAAAGAGAGTGAAAAGGCGCCACTTTTTAACAGAGACAAAGAAGGGAAGTACTCCGTGACCTTGATGGTAGGCAGTGGAATGTCTGGCACTGACGCTATCAGGGGTCACAGGCTGGGTCAGCCGCCCGCGGCCTAGCCGTAACTAAACGTGCCGTTTTTCTCCTCTCTGTACAGCTGTGTGAAATGTTCTGCTTTCAGGAAACCAAATGATCCAAGTTCCAAAAGATACATCATTTCCTTTGAGGTGAGTCATTTTTAAACACACAGTGGTAGGTACAGTAGTCAGGTGGGTAAATGTTGAACTTTCTGTCAGAAGGTCATGGGTTCAATCCACGTAGACACCTTTGCGTGGTGGGGAAAAGACAAGTGTAATTTTTTATCTTCCAGGTCTTCATGTGTGCAAACCTATCAGGTGCCAAAAACTGCTTTGTGTGTATACACATACAAAACATTAAGTAGGCACATTAACCCTTTCACTCCCACACCCCATCCACCAGTATCCTGCATTGTCAACCATGCCAGCAAAGCAAAAACTTAACCCTTTGACTCCCTCACCCAGTTGCTGGATAGGGTGCGGGAGTCAAAAGGTTAAACAGTATCTCCCATCTGTTCTTCAGAACCGTAGGATCCGAAAGTGACAGTGTTTGGAAAGGTTAATCGGGGTCACACATTCTACACTCAATAGGGTGGGGGAGTCAAAGAGTTAAGTTTTTGCAGTTGGTGGATAGAGTGCGGGGATCAAAGGGTTAAAGATACTGTAATTTATGACAGAGACCGGTTTATGGAAACAGGAAAGCAGCCAGCGTGAATGCCCTCCATAGATGCAGGCTGTGCAGCAACATAGTGGAATCTGATCACCTCACCTAACAGCTTGGCTAAAATGTTTTATTACATGTAATGCACAGTAGGTCCAGATGAGTTTGGAGAACAGTACTCTACAGTAATGATTTATAATAACAATAATAATAATAATAATGCCCATTTTGTTAAAGCACCATGCTGATAATACAGGGATCAAGAGGTTCTAGCAGCCCAAAAAATCATTCATATCAAACTACATACATTCATCTTGGATTTTTGTGTCATCATCATCATGTGCCCTGCCGCATGGCGTTGGCAATCATGGCCCTCCATATGCATCTATCCCTTGTCGCCGCAAGCACATCTTCCACCCTCTCTGCCCTCAGCCACCTGCAAGTCAGTCCAATATTTTCTCCCTGGGTCTACCTGGTGTTCTCTTTCCCTCCAGCTTTCCTGTTGTGACCACATGCTCTAATTTCCCTTTCCTCATAAAAATGTTTTATGTGCAATAGCAAAATCAGGAACCACTGTTTGTTCTAATGTATTTGTGTCTGTTTCAGTGCGGAGAAGCATTTGTGAGGGATGGAATGGAGTTTGCCGTCCTGACTGTGAAGGGACAAAGTTTCATGCTACATCACATTCGCAAGATGATTGGTTTGCACTCTTTTTTCTGTCTTCAGTCTTTTGTTGTTGTTTTTTTTTATCCTGAACAATGGTAGGTCTTACTGACTAAAAGAAACATTCTCATGAAATATTTGTTGTATGCCAAAAACAAAGAAACAAAGCACTATAGTAGACAGGCACGATCAGATGCTCTGTTTGCACATGATTCTGTGAAAATAAGGGTGTTGTTTTTTTTTTTTGGGGGGGGGGGGGGGGGGGGGGGTTTGCACATAATTGTGTGAAAATAAGGTAATTTTTTTTTCTTTTTCCTTTTTTTTTTTCTCCATGGCCAGCATGTTTATTGTTCTCCATTATATGAAATACATGTATACAAATTTTGATTTCCAAAACAGTGTGACACTTGCCAGTTAATTTCTTTAATAGAGATGTTCAGAATGTGTAACCAAAGCGTACAGGAAGAAAGTAGATAAATAGATTTTGGGGAAAATCAATGACCATGTTACTGGAGTTTACAAAATATACCTTTTGGTATATAATAGAATATCTGTACTATTGTGTGTGTACATATAACAAATACTATTTTATTTGTGTCTGTTCATATTAAAAACAACTATTATTTCATTAGTGTGTACTTAGTATTTAACAACCACATACTACAATCTTTTTTTCAAGCATTATGCAAATAAAGAGTCGCCAAGTAACTGAGAAGTAATCATCACAGAATTTCATTTAATTGACAATACATGCTCATTTAGGATTGCATACAGTTCTTAGCCAGAACAGCATTGCTATCATGCCTCCACCATCTTTGTCATCCAACATAGCTCTTCATCAAGCGTGCTTACAATGAACCTGAGATTAACTTTATAACCGTTGACTAACGAGCTCAAAATTAAATTTGGTCAAAGGGAAAAGGAATTATGAACCAAACATTGACTAAACCAGTTCCAAATGTTTTTAGTGTTTATGAGTTATGCAGGTATAGATATGAGTGTTCTAGGATGAATATATGAAAGCGTTGAACCTTAAGTTGGACAGCACCCCAAGATTTCGTCAGCATGTTGTTTTAATGTAAATGCATATTATATATGGGATTTACATGACATTTACTGTGGATACTTTGGAACCTTCCATGGTTAGAAAGGTTTTGTTACCAGCGTCCACACTCATCTGATGGATGAGCAATCTGTTTATCCATGTGAATCTGTTTATCCATGTCACTGTTACTGCTCATAACTTGTAACAAGTTGCTTTAGTGCAGAGATTAATGTAATGAACTACTGACTGGAAGGTTGCAGATTCAAATCCATCAGCCTTGTCAAAATCTATGTGGAATTCTTAGGCCCCAACCAGCTCATACCTAGAGTTGAATGTGCTATGAGTTCATTGGGACGAATGGGACCACACAGTCAAGTCTTATCCACTTCATGGATGCATCATTGAGGTTATTGCTCAAATTTCCTGACCTACACCACTGTTGTTTATATCTCTAGGGTCTTTTTGATGCCAGGATATATTATGAAAGTAAGTGTATATATGTAGAGTGCAAACCTTGTCACACGAGTCTCAATCCAGAGAGAGAACTCCACTGCATCATGATTTCATATCCATCGTCATCATCATTGTGAAAAATTTGTCCAAGGTTCAGTAGCCACCACTGGTATAGGAAGTATGATAGCAACAAAAAAATGATAGCTGGCTGGCTAAATACCTAGGTGGAAGGTTGGTTGATTGGCAGACTGGCTGGTTAGCTGACTGGCTGGTTGGTCTGTTGGTTGGGTGGGTGGTTGGGTGGGTGGTTGGGTGATTTAGCTGGTGTCTTTTTTTCTTCTTTTAGTGGTTTCTCTGTTGATTTTGTTTGAAGCTGAACATTTAATCCATTCATCACTCATAGAGTTAGATCTAATGTATGATAATGTAGATGTGTGCATGCACCAGGCCTGATGATCGCTATTGTGCGAGGGTTCTGCGGGGATGATGTGCTTACCAAGTCATGGGGACCTCAAAAAATGGACATCCCCAAAGCTCCAGGCTTAGGCCTCTTTCTGGATGAGGTTAGCAGACATTTTGATTGTTGTTTGTTTTTATTGTCATTGTGTGTGTGTGTGTGTTTTTTGTGTGTGTGTGTGTGTGTGTGCGTGTGTGCATGTGTGTTGTGTGTCTGTGTGTGTGTGTGTGTGTGTGTGTGTGTGTGTGTGTGTGTATGTGTGTGTGTGCATGTCTCTGTCTCTTTTCCCCCTCTGTTATCCCTGTGGATTGCTACAGTGGTGTTTACTGCCTCCCACCAACCCTCCTGTTCATTTTGTATTCTTCAATGCACCACAAAACACAATCTTATTCAGTAGAGGGACTTGATTATTTTAAGATGCCTGTAGTCTTGGTACTTTTGACTTCAGCTCTGTAGGTTTTGTGTTGGATTAGCGCACCCTTTACTCTGTGAGCACAGGCTATTTGGGCTCTGGGCGACCTTTATCCACCTGTTGGCTCTGTCATAGGATATATAGGGTATTATCTAGAATTGGTTTTTCCACTTTGCCACCCTGCCCCTCCCTGAAACAAACCATTATCAGTTGGTCTGAGACTATTTATTCATCCACTCTTTCTTAAAAAGAGGATGTTTTGTTACTTTGTAGTTTTTTATTAGTTTTGTTGTTGTTTTGGGGGTGGATTTTTTCAATCTTTTTATTTGTTTCTTTGGTATGTCCTTTGTTGCTTCCTTTTTGTTTTATTTCTTCTTTCGTCGCCTGTATAGGTGTGGTTATGAAAGATCATTCATCTCCTGATCCTTGCTTTTAGCAGGAATGGGCATATAGATGAGCATTTATATACACACTCATACATATATGCATATACATATTCATGTGCACACACACACACTCAAACATGCATATATGCACACATGCACAAAACACAAACATAGAAACACACACAATATACTCACATTTATGTATGAACATGATAACACACATAATGCACACGTGCATGCATGCAAACACGCGCGCACACACACACACACACACACATACACACACACACACACACACACACACACACACATAGTCATAGACACACACACATGTGCACATACACATACAAATTCACACAGACACTTACTTACCAACACACACACGCACGCATCCATATGAAAACATATTACATAGACAAAATACTTATGTTCTGTGTATCACTGTATGTGTTGGTTGCAGTTATTCTTTGCTGGTTACAACAAGAAGTTTGGCAATGATGGTATTCATGAACCACTGGTGTGGGACAAGTATCGGGTAAGTTGTTTTTGTTGTTTGTTTGGTTATGACTTGCTCTGTATTTGATGCTGTCCAAATATTCACCCTGCAAAATATTGTTGAACAATGCACAGAATGGCAAAGACAGCTCTACAATAACTTTGTAGGCTTTGAGAAAGCTTTGGATAGAATTGGACAGGGACAGTCAATAGTATACTCTGAACATACAGGAATCCCACAGCAGGTCATCTTTCTGGTCAAAAACCTTTTTGCCAACTTCATTTGTATGGTAGGAAACAGAACAGTGAAAACAATTTCAGAGTGAAGACAAGAGTAAGACAAGGATATGTAATGTCATCACTGCTTTTCAACATGGCCACAGATTGGGTGATGAGATATATGACTGAGGATCAGTCTTGAGGCATCAGATGGAATCTCTTTTCAACTCTGAAAGATCTTGACTTTGCAGACAACTTTTATCCGTAATCTTACTTCATAAAAAATTCTGCATCCACACAGAACTTATCATATTATTAGTTTTTACAACGAAAACTTTGAAAATATGAAAATGAAATGAAAAATCTTATTCCAACAATGAAATAATTTTCCCACCTTCTAGGTTTTGTATAACATTCTCACCTTACAGTTTTCTGCTGTGACCAAACCCGTTACCATATCAGACCAGCGAAGTTTTCAGACTTACAAACGTAGCTCAGGTTGCCAAAAAGAAAACACTGAACTCAAGTTCACCAAGATAACAACCCAGAATAGTTGAAGATATATATAGCACCATTTAAGAATGTGCTAAAATATTTCATTACGAAGACAAAAGGGCAAGGGTGAGAATAGGATTTGTCATTAAAATGCTGACCAGAGCATCAAGAGGTCTCTACCTCATTACTTCTCAGCCACTTCACTTCTTGTTCCCTTTTTTTTCCTTTTAACCACTCAGAAACGTTATCAGCTTTGAAAATTTAACATCTGTAAGCTTTTAACGATTATCTTGAATGACCGCGCATTATGAATGAAACTGACTTTGGTATAGTTTTAGTTATTCAGCCTTAGTTCTTGTTTACTAGTGTTGCATGTGTCAGATTATTCCTGTTCATTGTTGTCCAAAAACAATACATAATGAGAGGCAGGGATTGTCTGTGAACTTACGCACATGTGCGAGTTTGTGAATATTACAGGGTTGTTATTTTTTTACAGGAAAGTCTGGAGAAGTTCAAGGAAGATCGTGTGTTGTCATACATTGCCGCAGCAGAGTTGAAGGAAAGTTGGTATCCTTGCAAATTTCTTGTGAAATCTTAGTCATTGTGTGTGTGTGTTTGTGTGTGCGTGCGTGCGCGCTCTCATATACACACAGGGATTTTCTTTCCCCTCTACTGGACCTGTGATGGTGGTTGGGTTGCTGATCTTTTGATCAAGATGATGAACCAACAACCCGTTTATCGAATGCACTGAGCATATGTAAAACAGTCCACGCATCACAGAGATCTCCCCTGAACCTGTTTGTTGAATACACTCAAAGTATGTAAAGTAGTCCATGCTGCAGAGAGGTTTCCCCTATACCCATGTGTTAAATGCACTTAAGGAATTTTAAAATGTAAAACAGTCCATGCCGCAGGGAGATTTCTTCTGAATCTGTTTTCTTGAAGGCACTTTGTGAATGTAAAACAGCCCACCACACAGCATGGAGGTTTCCCTTGGTAAAAGCCCATAAAATAAACAGTCAGGTAAACAAAAATTCATATATCAATAACACCAAAAAGTAACAAACAAACAAAAAACCAACAACAAGATATGCACAAACAAAAAGAAAGAGAAAAAGAGGGAGGCACTGCACTGTGATGACATGCTTTCTGTATAAAAATGTAAATATGTATTTTTCTTTTTTTTGTTCCATTTTCTATGCCACTTTAATGGCTGCAAAAGCTGAGACAATTTTACAATGCTATGATGATGATGATGATAATGGGGATATTTATGATGCTATTAACTTCTATCTAGGGTTGAAATTACATGACAGGTCTGTACTCGGTGTCAGCTGGGTCTTAGAGATCAGACACCTTGGGTGTTGGTCAGAAAATCTGAACAACACCCTCAAAGACCCATCCGTGAAGAGCCCATAGCAAGCTCAGCTCTGGGTATAAATCACTTGGGGTAAAAAAAAAAAAATCTCAGTAATTTTGACAGGATTGATGGGGTTTGAACCCACAACCTTCTAGTCAGTAGTTTGTTGTGCTAACCACTGCACCATGCTGAGTGATACATAGAAAAATAAAACTGGAAAACAAAACAAAAAAGCAAACTAATAAAATCCAGTCGACTCCATTCCACTTGATGATTGCGACAGAATCCTTAACAATGTGTTCAGCATGCTACAGTGGTTGGGAACTCTGCAATACCACAAATTTGATGTTATTGACCCCACAGCAGAGGTGCCACCCGGTGGAGAGAAGGAGAAGGATGTCGGCTGGTGGAAGACCAAGGCTCTGCTCAGAAAGCTAGACAAAGAGCAGGTAATCTGTAAATGTGTAATCAGATTTTCCAGTTTTGGGACTTAAGTCAGAGTGTGTTGATTTCTCTTTCTTACTGTTTCTTTCTCTCGGTCTCTGACTCCTGCTTGATGTCTGTCTTTCTCCATCAGTCTCTTTTTCATTTAAAGAACCACTTTTTCACAGCCATATCATAAAATATACTGAACTGAACGTTCAAATTTTTCAGCATGTTTTCAAACAACCAAAGCATAGGCACATACATGTAAACTTTCATGTCCACAAAAGCTGCAAATATGAATTGTGAGCTTTACTAATGCCCCCACCCCAAAGTTGAAAGTCACAAGAACAGTGTTATTGGAAATTCTTGCTAGTAGTGTGTGTGTCACTGTAGTCTGCAAGGTACTCGAGGCAGCATTGTTGCATGGAGTTGACCAGGTTGCCCAGAAAGGCCTGGGGCACTTCTGCTTGAGTGAGAGAAGCAACTGAGCCAGGTTGTTTGGAGGAGGAGGATGCTCTTTAACACAGTGTCACAGCTTGTCCCAAAGATGCCCAGTGGGGTCAAGGTCTGGGCTGTTTGTGGGCCACTGCATTCTGTTGTTACCTGCAAAGGTGAGACCGGGCATTGTCGCCTTGGAAAACTGCATAAGATCCAGTCTGCTGTAGGGCTGGAATCATCAGTGGTTGAAAGGACTCAGCTTTGTAATAGTCACCATTTGAGTTCTTGGCTATGCATTCGGAGGCATGCGGTGGTAGGTGCCTATGTCACCCCAAATCATGACAAATCCCCCATCAAAACAGCTCCATTCATGGACAGTTTCATCAGCAAATCTCCCCTGATGCGACCTCGAGACCTTGGTTCATCCATCAGTATGATCCAGACAAAACTACGACTCACTTGTAAACAGCACCTGAATCTACACTTGAAGTTGCCATGTCACATACTGTTTACATCAAGCTTGGCATGCTTCTTTGTAAGCATCAGACATTCAAGGCATGGAGGTTGGCGGTGTGCAGGAGTTTCCATATGATCTGTCTGATGTTGTTTGCAGTCATTGTTCTTTCTTCAAGGGCCTGCCTGTCAATGTATCAGTCCTGTCATGGTGTGGTTTTCTTGGTCAACTGATGCATTATCATTTTTACGGTTTTCTGGTATTTTGAAAATGTTGACTCAGTCTGACAGTTATGGAGCGAAACACTGTAAGCTGTTTTGCCACTTTCTGGATGGCAAAGCCTTCTTATAGCTATGTGATTACTCTCTCTGTCCAGCTTGATCAGTTTTCACTGTGGAGACATACCATTATGTTGCATTATTTGGCCATTGGGGCTACTTAGTGTGGCACATATTTAGCAAGGCGCAGTAATGTGCCACAACTTTTGCAGTAGCAGCGTACACAGTCTTTTTATGCATACGGAAAAATAGATTTGAAACACAATGGCCATACCATTAATTTCTTGAAAGTTTTCAAATTGGTGTGCATTTTCCCAGTTGACCCTTGACGTTTTTTTAAGGTTGTATTACATGTATTATCTATATAATCTATATGTGTGAAAATATGCTGCATTGCATAATTTTTTCTTTATGAATTTGTGTGTGTGTGTGTGTGTGTGTGTGTGTGTGTGTGTGTGTGTGTGTGTGTGTGTGTGTGTGTGTGTGTGTGTGTGTGTGTGTTGTGTGTGTGTGTGTGTGTGTGTGTGTGTTGTGTGTGTGTGTGCGCGCGTGTGTATGTACATGCACTTGTATGTGTGCATGCGTGCATGCATGCATATGTGCTTATGTGATAAAAGTAAATGAAAGGTCTGTTGTTATCAAAATCAGAAAATTTATTTGTTGTATCATTTGTTACGTGTTAACATCAGTCTGACAAGCTAAGCAACAGGAGTGTACCTTTTATTTTTCTCCTTTCAGCAGCAAGATGCAGTCCCCTCTACTGACTCCGGAGTCACCGTGACAACCAGCACGGCTGCCAGCACCACCTCTCAGAGCCAGGAAGTTGGCACCTTCACCGTCACAAGTGAAACAAATTCCGACCAGGTCAGATCCAGTGCATGTGAAGAACAATCTGAACCCAGCCCTGATCAGACAAGACCCAGTGCATGTGAGAAGCTAACTGAAACTAAGTCAGACCAGATCATGCCCAGTCCAGGTGAAGAACAAGCTGACATCAGCTCTGATCTGACTGTGCCCACTGTATTGGAGGAGCAAACCAAAACAAACTCGAACTAGAGTAGACCCAATCTAAATTACATGCAAACCAAAATCAGTTCTGACCAGACCAGTGCTGATCCAATAGAGAAAGAAATGCCAGAAGAACGCATGATTACTGACAGCAGAAGTTGAAAGGAAGTAGCTATTTGTGAGGAGCTAACTAAAGCCGATCCCAACTGGACTATGTACATTCAAAAAGAGACGCAAATAGAATCTGACAAGACCAGTGCTGTTCAAGGAGAGGAACAGATACCAGTTTTGCAAGGAGAGTCCATCATCATCAACGTATCTGAAGTCAAAGCAGAAGGTGGGGAGGGGGTAAGGCACTGTGATTGTGTTCAGTAATTTTAAAATTCCTTTCATGGTGTTAGATTGGTAAGGATATGGGGGTGCGTGCACGTGTGCTTGTGCTTTAGTGGGATTAGTGTACGTCTGTGTATCTGTAAATTTGAGATGCAAGAGTAGAAATAAGTTGTGATGATGATGTTGATATACATATAATAATGCAGTGGCTGAGATGTACATGCTGTATTGAAGTGATGATCTTAACACAGAGCTTTTCATTTTAATAGGGACATTGACTCTTGCACAGCTGATGTGTTTTAGTACAGGATCGTCACAATATTTGAGACCAAAGCTCACAGTGCCAATTCAGTGTATATAAATTCTAATATGAAAGTCTCTGTACGCAGTAAACAGTCGTTTTAATGAGTGTTGCAGTTTTTTCATTTCTTTGCCAGAATCGGAATGTTCAAGTTAATTTCAGGTGCAGAAATGTTATGCCATTGGAATGTACATGTATGCAAGGGTTCAAACGTACACACCACTCAACATATGCATGCACACTCACGCGCATGAACATGTATACCAATGTTTAAACACTATTTTACAACTCTGTAACGCATTAGGAATGCTTATGGGTCACAGTCACGCTCACAAACATGCAAAATCATTAAGTGTGTCTGTGTGTGGGTTTTTTTTTCTTTTCTTTTTATTCTTATTTTGCCTGTAAAAGTAACTATGTACATTATCACAATAAAAATGAAACACAGTACAACAACACCGCACTTGATTTTGATCTTAATAGTAAGAAATTGCATTCATTCAAAAAGGCACTACATAGTAAACATGTTATATTTTCCGATGTTTCTCCCAGTTTGCAAAAAAGCATTTTTCCAACTTGCAACAATAAATGAACACAAGAAGTATGTAGGCCTATGTGCATCAGACTAGTTCGTCGTCACTGTACATCAGAGTACATTAGTACTAGTCATCACTATACATCAGAGTATATTAGTACATCAGTACACATCAGAGAAGTTAGCAAATGGTCTAACTTGTATGACAATCTATCACATGAACAAATTGCGTAAAAACAAAACAAGCCAAATGGTCTAACTTGTATGACAATCTGTCACATGAACAAATTGCATAAAAACAAAACAAGCCAGTTCCAATTTCAGTAATTTCATATTCTGAGTCTGTACAATGATCATCTGCTAATTACAATATGTACATGAAACTGAGTTGTAGTCAGTAAAGTTATGCTAGTCAATCAGTCAGTCAGTCAATCTTGCATATATGCCAATCAATCAATCAGTGAGATCTATATACATGCCAGTCAGTTCAGGCAGTCATCTCTCTCTTTCTCTCTCTTTCCCCTCATGCACTCTGTCCTTGTTTTTCAGGGTACTTCACAAATCAGTGATGTGTGGGAGTTCCTTGATTTCATTTGACAAATACATAACTGATCTGCCCATCCATATGTCCAGCACAATAAGAGATGGGTGAAAGTCAAATAAGCTGAAGCATGATTCAAGTTAAGTTGGACAGATGCGCAGAAAGTATGATACTGAAACTAGCACATGACATCCAAGCATTCACGTACTAGAGTGCTTTTGCTCTGCAGATTTTTCTGTATCTGATGACTTTTTTTTAAGTTCTCAGCCGTAATTGTTAGTGCTTTATGTACTCTTCTAGACAATCATCACTCATACAATGACATCTGTTCATTTGAACTGTTCAAGGAGCAACAGTGATTTCATTTACACATTATTATAACTCACAAATATTGTAAATCATGCTTGTATATCATTTTTTCCTTTTTTTCTCCAAAGTCATTTGGACTCATTGCTCACTGCACACAATCAAACTTTCGGTGGGGCACAGCCAACTCAGCTTTAGGCAAGCAACAACACTCCACTATGTTGTTTCACAGTCTGCTCTTTGGTAAGCGTACGTGCTGGGTGTTTTCATGCTTCCACAAGCCAGCCACTGACATGACTTATTGGATTTTGAAATGCGTATTTGATATTCTACATGCATAAACAGACAAAGGAGGTTTAGGCACTGGCAGGTTTGTACATGTTGACTAGACAGACTGAAAAATCTTGACCCTGTACCCACCAGGCGGAGGTGTCTAGGCAAACAACCCATGACTTTACAATTGGAAGTGTGACATCTAACCACTTGACTAACATGACTGTGAAGTGAATTGGAATAAGAACCACACTGTCATTTAATAATCAAATGCAAAAAGAACAGCTCTGTAGGCACTACATTTTCAGTGTGTGTGTTAGTCTTTCTCTGTTTTACTTTTCCATGCATATTTGTTCTCCGCTTTGTTTTCATCCACTTTTGGTCTGTTATCCTGGTTACTCTGTATTGGTTTTGTAGGCTCGAATGACGTCCTTGATAGGTGCACGGCACACAGGACACTTGCCATTGCCACGAGTGATGAGGTTTTTGCCACAGGAAAAGCAGACACACATGTGACCACACTGGTAGAGAACCGAGTCGGAATAGTTGTCCAAGCAGATCAGACAGTGTGTGTCATTCACTGGTGTGGAATGTACTTGAGGAGCCGCTGCTGCTGCTGTTGCTCCTTGGCCTGTACACAAAAGAACACAGTCAATTTAATATTGGACACTTTAAAAATAATAGATCTATGCATTTTATGAACGGGAGACACTTATTCAGAATCTGCTCCAATCATTTCTGATTAGATTTCAACCCCTTCAAAGCATCTTCCTTGGACCAAACTTAATGGTTTGCTGTGACAGTGATGCAGTGAAACCATTTAGTATGAACAGAGATGTGGAGAAAGAGATAACTCCCTTCCTCCTTGTATGCTATGTTTGTTTTGCTGTGGTGGCCTGTTGCCAACATTGATACAGAGGGCTCAGGACTGCAGAACCACACATTTTGATAGTTGTGAAACATTCAGAGCACTCTGAAAAGTCTGACCACTGGCACTGATAAAGCAAGACCATGATCATCATGAAAGTCACTGAATTGCTTGTCTATCTCTACATATATTTCTGGTCTGAGGAGTTACTTTATTCAAAAAGGGTTCATCACACTTAATCAATTCATATTCAAGATTATCTGTGGAATAATGAATCAAGCACATAAACATAAACAAGCATTCATATATAAATACACAGCAAAAAAAAGTAAGTGAAAATCTTGAATAGTCTTTGAGATATAAGCTTTTAAAATGCATACTGCGCTGCAAAATTGGCTGCCCAAAATATATTTGGCACTGAGGAGTGCCGTTTCTGGGGAAACTTGGCGGTGAAAGAGTTAACTTATACAGCACTTTTTTCACATGCTGTATGTGTTTAGTTTTTGGGACAGGCATGTGTTTTGTGCATGTATTTAACAACTGACGCTGCACTCTTTTCACATACTATATGTTTTAGTTTTTGACAGGCAGTGTTTGGCATGTATTTAACAACTGACACTGCACTCTTTTCACATACTGTATGTGTTTAGTTTTGCACAGGCAGTGTTTGCGCATGTATTTAACAACTGACACTGCACTCTTTTCACATACTGTATGTGTTTAGTTTTTGGACAGGCACGTGTTTGTGCATGTATTCAACAACTGACACTGCACTCTTTTCAAAATCTTAATAAACTCTTGTCACAAATCCTGTCAAACTCACGGAGGAATTGTCAGAACCCACATGGGATGTTAAACCACCCTGAAATCAATTCATCTGGACTTTTGAAAATGAAACTCCGCATGAGACTTGTTGTTAAACTTCCTGTCAGGTAAAATTTTATGGTATAGGTTTCACCACAGTATACTTTATGCAATGAAAAGGCCTGTTGACAAAGAGGTAGAGGTTTCACATTTCAGTCTGACTACACATGTGCGAGTCATGCTGGAGAAAAGCTTTCTGCACATGTCTCAAAGTCCATGGAGCTGTGACCCTGTTCAGAACTGGGGAAGTTGAGGCAGCAAGGGAGAGCATGGGTGCCACACTAATAATGCTGATCCAGAGATAAGTTGCAGCTTCTATCAACTATAACATAAGACAACTTTTAACCCTTTATAAAATAGTGATACACAAGTCTATTGTGGAGGATACATTTTCCATCTAAAGAGAAACCAACAAAAAACAATTACCAATGGCGGATGCGAGGGCAGCAGCCACCTCCTGTCGAATGGCACGCTGGATGTCCATCTGAAGGTCAAAGGACAGTCGCATCATATTCTTCATCTCTTCCATTTGAGATTTCAGGCTGTGCAGTTCTTGGCTCAGATGACGATTGGTCTGAAATCATGCAAAGGTATATTATTTAAACAGCATAAACATTATTTCACAGCAAACACATGAACAGCCTTGTTTTTGTCTTTCATAGTTGCAATATTCTGTAAAAATATAAACTGATTATGTGCATATGTATTATGTATGTAGGCCTACACATGTACCTAAGTATGTAGGCCTACATACCTATGAATATTGTACATAATCACACATGAAGGTAATCAGACACACGGTAATCGATGCAAAAATTCTTCAATTGGTTCTATGTGAACAAAATCACAAAAATAAAATCAATATAAACCACAGGTAAAATGATGTGTAGGTAAACGGTCCAAAACAGATTGACTGTAAACATCTGACAGTCTGTGCACATAAAGTACTAAGATTTGGGAAAGTTGAAATAACAGTAGACAGTACCTGTCAACTAATAAACCAAATGTGTACAAGTGAAAGAAAATGCAGGTAAAACATTTCACTCACTAAACCTGCCTGCCAGCTTCTGAAAAAACAGTGTGGCATATGGGGTGAGCAAGTTAAAAGGTTAACTGTCCACAAAAGCATACCTGTGTGTAAGGTACAGCTGTTGCACTGATGCCAGTGATAGAGATGCTGTCCGAGTTGTCATCTCGTGGACCAGGAGCAATGCCCAAGTGACTGAAGTCATTGGGAATGTGTAGATCAGACTGCGGAATATTACGGATAAAGTCTGCCACAGCTTCTCCATCTGTTTCTGTACGAGACAGGTGATTCTGTAAAAACACACACAATGATATTAAACAAAAAAGGATCAAACATCTTCAAGAAAAATACTTTGATAAGCAAATTTTAGTTCAGAGGAACACATATTCAGAGAGTGTTAAAGGATCAAAACATCTTGAAAAAAAAACTTTGATAAGCAAATTTCAGTTCAGAGGAAAACATATTCAGAGAATGTTTTTCAATCTTAATTTTGAACTTGACAAGAATGCTTCATGACTCAGAACTGCCAAACATCATGACATTGTAAATTTGCAAACACCAAGAAAAGCCTTAAACTATGCATGGATGACATAATACCCTGTCCAACGAGCAGATACAGTGAGGACGTGAAAAGATTATTGTTATTGTCACTGATGTTTTTTCCTTCATTTATTTGTTTATATTTGTATTTTTTTAGGAAGAGAAATGGTTAAATGAGTGGAAATACTGCCTAAATGAACATGTTAGGGAGTGAAAGGGTTAAATGATTGAAAATGCTGCCTACCTGAACATGCAGTTCCATGACAGTACGGAATTCACTGCCCAATGCTGATGACACTAGGCGTCTATGGAGCAGCTCACTGATTTCATACACCATCTCTTTCAGGTGTACCTGGGAAACAGAGTCCCATACTCCTCTCTCTGTATTCACCTCTGCTTCACCTGCGGCAACATCCACAGCTGGTAGAACCCTGCTTTGAACACTCGGCTGAGAGTTCGGAACTGCTGAAAGTAAAAGTGAATATGTTATCTAAAAGCTCAGGCTGTAGGATTAAAATTCTTCTAACTGTAGTTATGGCATAAAGTAGGCCTAATACATGAAACAAATCGATATTCTCAAAAAGCAGACTTTATTGAAACTGCTAGAAGTAAATGGGATTATATGTCGTCGAATCTGTCAGTCTAATCTTCAGGATTACAATCTTTAAGACTGAAATTAAGGATTATTTAACCTCATAAGTACATCTATCAGTCCAGTCTTGAGTATTCTAATCTTCAGGATCAAAATAGCTATAACAATACATGAAACAAAACTGATTATCTTATCAAGCAGCCCTCCTGCATTTGAGCTTGGTCATATCTCAGATGATCAGTGTACTAACTAGAGGTGTGTTAATAGTGGCCGGGATGCATATATACACATTTTTCTGGAAGGAGGGACCACACTATGCAGGCAGCATTATCTTGCTCCATAGGCTGCTTACTTTGTCTAACAGTCCAATCTTGCAAGATCACATTAATTGCAGTGAATAAATATATGAAAAAATGGATACTCTCATGTCTCAGTCAAGTATACAGGGTTACAATCTTTAGAGTTATGTCAATGACAGCATGTAAATACATTACATGAAGTCAGAATGGATGATTGTATCTGCTGTTCAGCATTACAATCTTAAGGATGATACCAGTGGCAGTAAAATAATGCAGATACTTGTGTAACATGCCCTTATTCATTTTTGTGAAGCATCTGCTTCTCTCATGTGCTTAAAGCTATTACACTTTATTTCCTAGATTAGTAAATAATTCAGCTCTCTTTTTCCTCTTTTCCATCACAATATCTTAAGATTACAAACAGATGTGCTGTAGCCTATGTAGCCTATATGTGGAATAACCTAAACACACATGGAGTAATCTGTGTGTAATAACCGGGGCAAATTTTCTCTCTCTCTCTCTCTCTCTCTCTCTCTCTCTCCTCTCTCTCTCTCTCTCTCTCTCTCTCTTTCTCTCTCTCTCTCTCCTCCCCCTCCCCTCTGTGGAGCTTTCAGATTTTTTCTTTTGTTCAGTGAATATTTGACTAAATGATATCACTTATTTGCAGCATCGCTATTGGTTCCTAATCTTGCCATTACAAATAAATTCTCATCTGCTAGATCCAAACTTGCCAGCCTTCAGTCTCAGCTTTCATTTTTCTCTTGAGGTCTTTGCAAGTGAGAATTCAGTTATTGTAGAAATTTGATTATTTTTATTCACTTCCTTATAAATATGGCTACTTTCCACTAACCCAATTTGTCAACTAACCTCTGGCTGAAGGCTGAACAGCAGCAGGCGCAGGGGCAGGCACTTCCACAGGGTTGCTGTTTACAGGTTCCTGTGATGATGACTGGATCCTGTTCACAGCTGAAGCTTCTGGTGTTGCTGGTCGAGAAGGATTGGTTGCCTGGGCCCTTCTTGAGATAGCCTGCAGGGTAGACTGACGTGCTGAGGAGATGCTTCCGCGGATGATGTTTTCTAGATGACGGCGGAAGTTGGAAGACTGCAGCATGGAGGAGACACGGCGCTGTTCCACAACACCTTGTACCTACCATCAAAGACATCATATTTTTTGTTAATTATCAATCATGAATCAGCAGAAATTATACAACATTTTTCATTACTGTTGTTGTTTTTTTTATTAATGAAATTACACTGGACAGAGAAGCGTTCTGTCAATAATCAAAAATGGATAAAGTGAAATTTTTATGACAGAACTTGGCAGACAAGCAACTGCTGCATGACACTGAAAAAGAAAAACTAGTGTTCTTGAAGATTAAAAAAAATCTTTGAAATACTCATCTCCATGTGTGCATACACACACAAACATCCACACAGATCTATTCATCTTACGAATTTCAAAAACTCTTTCATCTTCTAGTTCTATTCAGGATTTTGAAAAGCTGTCATGACAGGCAATTTCAGAACTGTTTAATTAAGTCCAAAATTTAGCTATAAGTATGATAGTAATAATCAAAGCAGCTCTGGTTTACAAATCTCTAGAGAAATAATAAAATTAATCAAATATGCTAAAAGTCCATGTATCCATCTCTTATTAATGTTGAAATCTAATTGTTCAACTTCAATACTTAAACATGACTAATGCACAGCTCTGGCCACCATCTTGGTCCAAGGGCAAGTCCACTCTTCAAATCAGCCTAATATTGCTATGAAATATCTTTTCTTATGTCTTCTCATAGATTGTATAGATCTGTCACTAGAAAACAGCGAGTCAATTGTGCACTGTGAAAATGACAACGCCTTGAAGAAAATGGAAATGAGAACCTGCATCAAGTTGCCTGGCAATGCAATGTCATCTCAATTGCAGTCTTACTCTCCCGAGGGTCGTTTTCGCTTCTTTGTTTATTTATTTGCCATTTATTTTTGTTTGTTTTTCTTGTTTGCTTATTTATTTACCATTTGTTTTCTTTCTATTTTTTTTTTTTTTTTGCCATTTGGTTTTTGTTTGTTTGCTTTTCACATACCTCCACCACTACTGCCTCTGGTCGGTGTTCTTCAACTGCATCAACATTAGCAGGAATATTCTTTCCGCTGGCTGCTCCTGCTGGCTCCTGCGCATGCTTGGCCATGAAATGGGCAATGTTGTCCCGATTCTGCTGTCCAGTTACTGGGCGCTCACCATGCTGAATGCGACGTAGCTCAAACATCAAGTCACTGAAAACATCAGAAATAGTCCCTGAGATTGAAATCTTTGGCTCCTTTGGCCTGTCTACCAGCTTCCACCAGCTAGTTGAAAGACTCAAAGAGGGTGAAAGCTGGAGACGAGGCTGAGGGAGTTGAATGGTTAAAGTGCTATATTTGTTAATTGTTAAGCCGATGGAAATGTCATCGAAAGTCTGTGAATTTTCAGATGAGCCAATCAGCCACTATGTTTGTGAGGCTGTGGCGTGGCAACTTCTTCTGGAGATGTAATTTTAAAAAAAAGGGTACCAAAAAGGGTGGTTTGTTTTACTCTGTTTGTATACTGTAGTATACAAATTTTACATGGGTGAGCAATGCATCTGATTTTGATAATTTAACTAGTATGTTGGAAACAGCAGAGTGAACTGTTTTGTTTGTGAATACACTTGTATTCACATAAATTAGATGAATCTCATTAGGGCCTAGCAGCCCATACTGCAGTCAGACTAAATATCCCATCAGTTGTATAATTATGAAACCAATCATTCGTCTTCCTCTGGGTGGACCACATATGGTGTCAGTTGCCTACCCCTGGGTGGAGTATATACAGTGTCAGCCAAACTCTATCCACATGGGACAATGGCTAGACTTGTTCAAACCAGGATAGCATGTTCATCATCACCTTGGCTGCTGTAACTTTATCTACTGTTGCCAGTGCTGAATAGTAAATGAAGGGTAATGTACATGTAGATCTGCCCCAGTTTCATTATCAAATAATGCTATGAAAGTATGATATGCTAGGAATACACATTTTGTTAATCTTTACAACAGTTTCAAAAACAGGAACAAGAACGTTTTCTTTAGCAAATTGCAATATTGCTATTTCTAGTTTTTGAGAGGGAAAATAATCAGGAATAAAGCAGATCTAGTTTTTGACGGGGGGGGGGGGGGGGGGGGATAATTAACGAATAAACAAAGTATAAAGAAAGAAAGAAGAAGAAAGGGGGCGAGGGATAAACTACAAAGAAAGATGATCAGGTTGCACCAATGTTAACGGTTTCCCTTATGAATCAAATGTGCATCTGACAGTGTTAATGCCTAATTTATAATTAATTTAGTAATTACCTGCGTTGCTGCTGCAGAAAACGCTGAAGAGCTGCGTCCTCTTCTGTGTTCGCATTTGACATTTCTGGATTCATGGTGTCTGTCTCTTCAAAAAATCTCTCAGACTCGGCTTCTGAAGAACTGTCTGTGAAAACGGTTGGACTGTTAGCTTCAGCCATCGCGACGATCTGTTAAATAGCTGTTTGACTACGTTTCTTAAAATAAACTTTGACTCAGTGACTAAAATCTATTTTTGGAAATGACGAATGTATGTATACGATTGGTCAAACACAAGCAATCTCGGTTCAAGTCCGGCCATTGTCACGTGTGTCCCCATTCGTAAGGGAAAGTTGCATAACAATATGCATTAGCGATAGGCCTACAACAAAATATCATCGTAAGCATATTTTTCAGTAACGAAAATAAACACACAGTCGATTGAAATGTTCATATTGTTTCTGTATGTATATATTTTTTTAATCATACAAATAAAAGCATCATTTGCGATTCACTGCGTTTCATGTACATTCGTGGAAGTAGAACCGAATAAAGCATCGGTATCTCACAATGCCGCTAAAAAATTTTAAGTCTTCTTTGAGCATTTTTTTTTTTTTGGTACTAGTTCTCGTATACTCTGAGAGTGGTAAGACTTTAAAATCTACAAAACAGAACATAACATCACTGTGTTTCGATTAGTCAGCAGACTGTCAACTATTCACTGCGGTTCCGTTACTGAGCAGACGACAGGTTGGCTCAACAAACAACAATGATCGAGTCTTTTGATGACCTGTATGATAAATTGTTCGATGTGAACGACGCATAGAAGAAAGACAGCGTTTACAAAGTGAATGTATGATTATCATTATTGTTCATTCATTTGTTTATTGTTTGTCTGATGTTTTTATGTTCAGATAGAAGCATTCGGCGACCTCATTTGCCAATGGCAACAGCAACAACTGTCAACCCCCCTCCCCTTACACCCTCTCTCTCTCTCTCTTCTTCTTCTTCTTCTTCTTCTTCCTCTGTTGTGTGGCCACAATCAACACTTTGATTATTTTGCCACAGAATAGAATAGGGGGTTCACGAACCGGCTGCCTGACTTTAAAAAAAAAAATTTCTCCTCACATTCACACTCCCTACCAACTAGGCCTAACTGGATCAGAGGGGACGAGAAGTGATGGGTAGGCATCCTAATGATGGCCCCCGGCGCCCCCCGCCGCAGCGGCCCTCCTACCAGCACACCCCCTACCGACTACCTACCTGACCAAGCACAGAACAGTTTGTGTTTGTTTGGGCTTACTCCTGAAGTTTCGCAGTAGCGAGACTGTCAAGAGTGTCAGCATTGAGGTGGGAGGTGACCCTGTTTTTAAAACTGTCAGGGGAGTCTGCCTCTACAATATGTGCTGGCTCGGGGGAAGAAGGAGAAGAGTCTGTATTGCTGTGTGTTGTCTGCAAGGCGTTTAAACTGCTGGCCATGTGATCTTCTGTCTCTTACTACAGGTTTTTCCAGGACACTTTTATTGACCTGCACCAGGTTATTGTGGATTTTGTATAACGTGGTGACCCTTGACGCTTGGCGTCGCTTCTTCGCACGCCGATGGTAACGGTTCAGGACGAATCTAGCTGCCCTTCGCTGGATGTTTTCCATTTTCTTGATACAGCCTATCTTGTGGGGGTCCCATACTGAGCTGGAGTACTCTAGCAAAGGTCTAACGAAGGTTAGGTACGCCTTTTCTCTCAGCTCGTTGGAAGCAACTTTCAGATTACGTCTCAAGAATCCGAGGGTTTTGCTTGCTTTCTTTGTGATAGTGTCAATGTGTTCTGCCCACTCTAGATCTGTCCTCAAAGTAACCCCCAGGTACGACACTGATTGTACTGTTGCTAGAGTGTGTCCATGCATCTGGTATTTGTCGCTGATGGTGCTTTTGCAGCGCGTGACCCTTAGCGTAGCACATTTCCCTGAGTTGAAGGCCATCTCCCATTTCTGTTCCCAGACCTGGAGACGTTCTAGATCTTCTAGTAGGTGGGCATGATCTTCTCTCTCTCTCTCTCTCTCTCTCTCTCTCTCTCTCTCTCTCCTCTCCTCTCTCTCTCTCTCTCTCTCTCTCTCTCTTATGTCATCATTTTCAATTGACAAAAAGCAAATCGTATCAATAGATATTCGTACATCTAAATAATCAGTGCTGCCTGTCAGCTGTGAACAGGAAATGTCCAAGGGTGCTGGATGGGACCCAGAGCGCCCATGCCTGGATACTCGTCTATCTAAGTAATCCTTACTGCCTCTCAACTGTAATGTATATTTCAAGGCTCAGTCCTTAGAACGTTTTCAATAAGTGGACATTAATATATTGCGTTATAGGCCTACTGTAAAATCTCTATGCGAAATGTTTGCTGATCATTACAACTTTATGCATGAGCCATTTCAAATAAGAAGTAGTTTCTAATTCAACAGGAGGGTATGAATCAACACCAAAACCCGAATCGTAAAATACTGTGAGAACAAAAACAATGGAATCGTGCATGTAGTAATGTGCGTCTGTATCGAGCCTTGCAAAGATATAAGTCAGTTATTCTGAGTTCTAGTAATTGTTCTTGATACTACAAGCATTAACTGTCTTTGTCAAGTCACTTTGATGCCTGTAAGGATCCAAGTCAAACATGTGCAAAGCTGTTTATCTTGCCACAATTTAATGGCAATCCGAAAAACGAAGAGTGAAGCCGTCACATTAATGACAAAATCCCTCATTCTGAAGAGTGACATATTTGAGGTTTTTAAAATTTGTTACATTTGAAGAGTGACGGGTAACTTTATAGCTGATAATGTCACTCTTCAGACAAGCATGTGAATATCAGAAATAATCACCAGTAAACCAAAAGGATTCTGTCTGACTTTTAGTGGACTTTGAGAAAGTTTTTGACATCACACACAAGGACAGTCTATAGAGCATATTCCGAGTGATGGGATTCCACAGCAGATAGTTCTTCTTATCGAGAGCTTTTATGCTAACTTCAGTTGTAAAGTAGGAAACAGCCAATACAGTTCGAAGTGAAGACAGGAGTAAGGCATGGATGTGTCATGTCAGCATTACTCTTCAACATGGCAATAGACAGAGTGATGAGATGAACAACTTAGGACCAATCAATAGGTGTTAGATAGTATCTATTTTCAGCACTGGAAGATCTTGGCTATAAGGATGACCTAGCACTGTATACACATCATGACTAAAAGACTAAAAGACAATCTAGCACTGGAAGATCTTGACTATAAAGATGACCTAGCACTGGAAGATCTTGACTATAAAGATGACCTAGCACTGTACATCTTGACTATAAAGATGACCTAGCATGGAAGATCTTGACTATAAAGATGACCTAGCACTGTACATCTTGACTATAAAGATGACCTAGCACTGTAGATCTTGACTATAAAGACAACCTAGCACTATACAACTTGACTATAAAGACGACCTAGCACTGTACATCTTGACTATAAAGACGACCTTGCGCTGGTCTCCCACAGTCACCGGTACATGCAGAAAAAAAATCCCACCTCAACATCTGTTCACAACAAATAGGTCTAAAGATCAATTTTAAAAAAAGAGACAAATTTGCTGAACATCTCAAGCCGTCATCACTCTGAACAGATAAAAAAAATGTGTGTGTGTATATATATATATATATATATATATATATATATATATATATATATATATATATTACGGAAGCAGTATTGTCAGACACGATGGACAGGTAGGCAGCGATGTCAGACTCGATGGAAGAATAGGCAACAAAATCAAGAGCTGCTCAGCAAGGCCAGAAACACCTTCAGAACCCTGTACAAGTACAGCATCAACATCTAGCTGAGACTGTGCCGGCAGACCTGTTTCCTTTCCGTCCTACTTAATGGTTCAGAATGGTGGAGGATGGCAGAGACTGACCTCATAAACTACCAACTTTCCACACGAAAACAAAAACAACAAAACAACCGAAGGACCATACGAAACTTTTGGCCCAACTCCATCTAAAACAACAGTTTCTTGCCCAATGCAATAAGGAGAGTATAGGCACCACCATCATGAAAAGACGATAAAGATGCATTGGGCACATCAGAGACAGAGAGCAGGATAAAATTACCCAGACTGCCCGCCCTTATCTGGACATCAGAAGGAAGCCGCAAAATATGAAGGCCCAGGAATATCTGACAATAAAAACCAGAAAGGGAATTCAAGGCTCTGAAACACAACTGGGGTACCATGCAGACGCTGACCCAGAGAGACAGGAGTGGGGGATTTTCATTGCTGCCCTACATGTCAGTGGCACGTTGGATAGTAAGGGGGTTTCTAATATGGCCACCCTAGAAGAGAAACGGGTGAAAATCGGAGTATCACCCTTCAGTCAGCACATGAAAGTCAGAATGATTACCTTTTGTGACATATTTGGGATTTCTAAAGAATAAACTTGAGTTGTTACCTTAGAAGAGAAACAGGTGATAAATAAGACTAAAATGCATTATAGCTGAGAATATCACCCGTCCGTCAAAATGTCGAAATCGAGCCACAGAATATGTTATAGGCTTACAACTTTGCAATTAAGATAATGATCACCGTCGTCAGACAAGAGCTAAAGACTACATAACAGTTAAATGCCTTAGAGCTATTGTCATCCAAGATGGCTAAATATTGACAACAACAACAACAACATCAATGATAACAATAACAATAATGATAGATAAATAAACAAATAAATGAATAATAAACAAATGAATAAATTGATAAAGTCATGGCGAGGGCATGATGAAATACAATCGTACCGGCATAAGCTTAAGACTGAAAGACTAAAACACCACTTGCACATCTATCCAAACTGAAGCTGTTACATAACTCACAGCACGACCACAGAGGAGAGTCTAAACTACGAAAATATGGTTCATAAAAATCCTTTTTTTTAAAAACAGTAAAATTTTCTACATTAGTCAACTAGCTAGTGAGAAAGTCTCCAGAATCATCACCCAGCATATAGATGAAAATTACAACCTGCTGACCGCTATGAAGAGAAGGAAATATGTGAAACTGGCTCGTTAAAAATATCAAACGAGGCTCTGTAAACTATCCCATACGCAAGAGTGCAAAAGAGAAGACAGACGAAAGAAAAGATGAACTGTCAAGATTGTTGAATGCAGCATTAGTGCAACTCATGACCATTGCTATTTTACACATGCATACATACATACATACATACATACATACATACATACATACATACATACATACATACATACACACATGCATGCATACATACATACATATACATACATACATACATACATACATACATACATACATACATACATACATACAACATACATACATACATACACATGAGTGTGTGTGTGTGTGTGTGTGTCACTGTGTGTGTGTGTGTGTCACTGTGTGTGTGTGTGTGTGATGATATATGAGCAATGTCAGAAAATATGCAGAATGTCAGATATTGCTTCAAATGGAAACACTCGAACTGCATATAGATATGGTTGCATCTTTTCATCTAAACTCATACTGCACGCAAGACTGAAACATTCCACTGCAGTGAGTGATAATTTTGGACTGATGGAAAATTGAATTTAAGCCTTCCAGACCATTACAGTATGATTACACATAGGCCTACTTCCAGAGCAAACATGGGTATTCATTCTGGTACGTCTGATAGCTTGGTATCGACTGATAGATTCGATAAGAATAATAATTTGTATGCGTATGGCAATGATTTGTATGTGTGCGTCTCTCTTGTTTAATGTGGAATATAATCATTGTTCTTTTCTTTTTAAGTGAGAGGACAAGTGCAGAATTGTAAGGACACGCTCCAACGTCTTCAAGATGACCAAAGTCGTCTGCAAAAGGAATTATCATTAAAGGTATAAGGGGTATATTCAGACTCGATTACTAAAGTTTCTTATTGTTTTTATTCATTCTTTCTTTTCAGAAAGTGTATGAGATCGAGAAGTTGATATCAAAATATACAAAGAATAATACGACATCGGTAACATGCAGAACAAAAACAAATACAAAATGGCCGTTCCTGTTGGGTCAACGGATCTGAACAAAGGCCCAACCATACCACCCATCACGGGTAGGGGTGGTGCGCTTCAAAGACGACACCCGCCCAGCAAAATTGCGAAGCTCAACATCTGCACGTACAACATGTGAACTCTCTCTGATCAAATACCCTTGCTTGCAAAAACTAAAAACTCTTAACTGGGATGTGATTGCATCAGCGAAATGAGGAGACACGGAGAGAATCTAATAAAACTAAAACACTGCCCACCTATTCTATATACAATGGAAAAGCCCAAGGAAAACAAAAAGGCGTTGGGTTCCTCATCAACAAAAGACTTGAGGACAATGTAGAAAAAATTCACGGCAACCTCAGATCGTGTTGCCTGTATTACCATCAGACTTTCGAAGAGATACAAGATTACCATCATCCAAGTCTATGCTCCAACCTCTCCGTCGTCTCAAGAAGAGCTAGATGATATCTATGATGACCTGAACACAACAATACAACAAAACCAAACCCATTTCAACATTATTATGGGAGACTTGAATGCAAAAGTCGGACAAGGTGATGAAGAATGTGTCCAGTCGCGCCATAATATTAAAACTTTGTGAGGTTTTGTTACGGGCACAGTATGTAGGAGAGCCTATAAACAAGAGATCTACCTAGCAAGCTAGATTGAGGTCTCCAGGTGAGCAGGACTTAACAGCACTTGCCCCAGCACCATCCGCAATATATATATATACAGTATATATATATATATATATATATATATATATATATATATATATACAGTATATGTATGTATGTATGTATGTATGTATATATGTGTGTGGTGTGTGTGTGTGTGTGTGTGTGTGTGGTGTGGTGTGTGTGTGTGGGGTGTGTGTGTGTGTGTGTGTGTGTGTGTGTGTGTATACACGTAAGGAGAGTACTGTAAGTATATGTACATTTAGCAGGTGTTGATTAATATCACATACAAAGTAACACCGTAGACCTTAAGGTAATCAGAAGTACGGAATGCATAAGGACGAACCAAGCCCTGAGACGGCATTCTGGCGACGAATAAAGATCATTATTATTATCATCGAATCTGGTGAACCGTATTGTCGTAAAAGAACAGCAAATAGGTCAGGGTGCTTTTTGAGATCCACACACACCCCCAACTCCCCCCCCCCCACACCTTTTCTTTAAGGAGGATTATTTAATGTCGACCATGCGTGTGTGTGTGTGTGTGTGTGTGTGTGTGTGTGTGTGTGTGTGTGTGTGTGTGTGTGTGTGTGTGAGCTCACGTGTGTACTTGTGTGTGTACGTGCATGTGTTCGTGAGCATTTGGCATACACAAAAAGGAAATATAACTAAAATTGGACGCAAGTTTAGATCACTATTGTGCAGACATTGCCGAATACGAAATGCACAAAGAGACTGTTTCACAGCTTGAAGCAGACAGGTATTGTCTGCAGCAGTCTCTTGCTGATGCCGTGCAGACCAAAAAAGGTGAGTAGCCTACCATAGTCAAGAATGAAACAGTTCAACATCTTTCTGGTTTGGAATTGTGTTTTCTTTTTCTCTGTCTTCTAGTGGAACTTTTTTTTCTGCCTGTTTTCTCTGTACTAAGTACGTTCTTACCTTAAGTTCAAATTTATTTTACGATATATATAGAATCATAGTACACACACACCACAACACACACACACACACACACACACACACACACACACACACACACACACACACACACACACACACACACACACACACACACACACACACACACAGCACCGCACGCACGCACACACAATGCACATCTACTCAGCAAACAGTATTGCATATTGTATGCTCACACACAGTACAACACCACCGCATTTGATTTCAATCTTTTTTAATAGTAAGAAATTGCATTCATTCAAAAAGGCACTACATAGTAAACATGTTAAATAGGCACATTCTGTATTTCTGTCTCAGATATGTTCTTTTTCAAAGAGCCATATTTTCTGATGTTTCTCCCAGTTTGCAAAAAAGCATTTTTCCAACTTGCAACAATAAATGAACACAAGAAGTATGTATGTGCATCAGACTAGTTCGTCGTCACTGTACATCAGAGTACATTAGTACATCAATACACATAAGAGAAGTTAGCAAATGGTCTAACTTGTATGACAATCAATCACATGAACAAATTGCATAAAAACAAAACAAGCCAGTTCCAATTTCAGTAATTTCATATTCTGAGTCTGTACAATGATCATCTGCTAATTACAATATGTACATGAAACTGAGTTGTAGTCAGTAAAGTTATGCTAGTCAATCAGTCAGTCAGTCAATCTTGCATATATGCCAATCAATCGATCAGTGAGACATGTATACAAGCCAATCAGTTCAGGCAGTCATCTCTCTCTTTCTCTCTCTCTTTCCCCTCATGCACTCTGTCCTTGTTTTTCAGGGTAGTTCACAAATCAGTGATGTGTGGGAGTTCCTTGATTTCATTTGACAAATACATAACTGATCTGCCCATCCATATGTCCAGCACAATAAGAGATGGGTGAAAGTCAAATAAGGCTTAAGCTGAAGCATAATTCAAGTTAAGTTGGACAGATGCGCAGAAAGTATGATACTGAAACTAGCACATGACATCCAAGCATTCACGTACTAGAGTGCTTTTGCTCTGTAGATTTTTCTGTATCTGATGACTTTTTTTTAAGTTCTCAGCAGTAATTGTTAGTGCTTTATGTACTCTTCTAGACAATCATCACTCATACAATGACATCTGTTCATTTGAACTGTTCAAGGAGCAACAGTGATTTCATTTACACATTATTATAACTCACAAATATTGTAAATCATGCTTGTATATCATTTTTTCCTTTTTTTCCCAAAGTTATTTGGACTCATTGCTCACTGCACACAATCAAACTTTCGGTGGGGCACAGCCAACTCCAGCTTTAGGCAAGCAACAACACTCCACTATGTTGTTTCACAGTCTGCTCTTTGGTAAGCGTACGTGCTGGGTGTTTTCATGCTTCCACAAGCCAGCCACTGACATGACTTATTGGATTTTGAAATGCGTATTTGATATTCTACATGCATAAACAGACAAAGGAGGTTTAGGCACTGGCAGGTTTGTACATGCTGACTAGACAGACTGAAAAATCTTGACCCTGTACCCACCAGGCGGAGGTGTCTAGGCAAACTGAACCCATGACTTTACAATTGGAAGTGTGACATCTAACCACCTGACTAACATGACTGTGAAGTGAATTGGAATAAGAACCACACTGTCACTTAATAATCAAATGCAAAAAGAACAGCTCTGTAGGCACTACATTTTTCAGAGTGTGTGTTTGTCTTTCTCTGTTTTACTTTTCCATGCATATTTGTTCTCCGCTTTGTTTTCATCCACTTTTGGTCTGTTATCCTGGTTACTCTGTATTGGTTTTGTAGGCTCGAATGACGTCCTTGATAGGTGCACGGCACACAGGACACTTGCCATTGCCACGAGTGATGAGGTTTTTGCCACAGGAAAAGCAGACACACATGTGACCACACTGGTAGAGAACTGAGTCAGAATAGTTGTCCAAGCAGATCAGACAGTGTGTGTCATTCACTGGTGTGGAATGTACTTGAGGAGCCGCCACTGCTGCTGTTGCTCCTTGGCCTGTACACAGAAGAACACAGTTAATCCAACCTTGGACGCTTCTTTAAAAATAACAGATCTACGCATTTCATGAACTGGGTATACTTATTCAGAATCTGCTCCAATCATTTCTGATTAGATTTCAACCCCTTCAAAGTATCTTTCTCAGACCAAACTTAATGGTTTGCTGTGACAATGATGCAGTGAAACCATTTGGTATGAACAGAGATGTGGAGAAAGAGATAACTCCCTTCCTCCTTGTATGCTATGTTTGTTTTGTTGTGGTGGCCTGTTGCCAACATTGATACAGAGGGCTCAGGACTGTGGAACCAAAGATTTTGATAGTTCTGAAACATTCAGAGCACTCTGAAAAGTCTGACCACTGGCACTGATAAAGCAAGACCATGATCATCATGAAAGTCACTGAATTGTCTATCTCTACATATATTTCTGGTCTGAGGAGTTAATTTATTCAAAAAGGGTTCATCACACTTAATCAATTCATATGCATCCATCCCAATCTGCCAGTAATTATCAGGTAGACTCCTTAAGCCTGCACAAAACTCTGTGATCGGACAAAGCATTGTAATGGGGAATGGTGGGAGAGAACAGGACTATAATACACTAAGTAAAATCTAATGAAAGGATCAAAAGCCTGCTGGGACTGAGTGGAATAAATTCTCAGTGATTATCTTCGATTCACTGATGATGGCAGAAGATACACACACATGCACACATTTTATTTTTGTGAGTATCTATATAAGCCTAAACATACAGAACTGACTGAGTCAAATAAATATCAGTGGTCTTTAATAAGTTTTGCCAAAAAAACTAGCATGAGAAATGATGCTTATCTGTTCATACTAAAATGCGTGTGCATGTGTGTTGGCTCATGTCTGTGCTCGTACGTGATTAGTTTTTGGACAGAGATGTGTTTGTGCATGTATTTAACAACTGACACTGCACTCTTTTCAAAATCTTAATAAACTCTTGTCACAAATCCTGTCAAACTCATGGAGGAATTGTCAGAACCCACATGGGATGTTAAACCACCCTGAAATCAATTCATCTGGACTTTTGAAAATGAAACTCCGCATGAGACTTGTTGTTAAACTTCCTGTCAAGGAAGATTTTGTTATAGGTTTCACCACAGTGTGCTTTATGCAATGAAAAGGCCTGTTGACAAAGAGGTAGAGGTTTCACATTTCAGTCTGACTACACATGTGCGAGTCATGCCGGAGAAAAGCTTTCTGCACATGCCTCAAAGTCCATGGAGCTGTGACCCTGTTCAGAATTGGGGAAGTTGAGGCAGCAAGGGAGAGCATGGGTGCCACCCTAATAAAGCTGGCTCAGAGATAAGTTGCAGCTTCTATCAACTATAACATAAGACAATCTTTAACCCTTTATAAAATAGTGATACACAAGTCTATTGTGGAGGATACATTTTCCATCTAAAGAGAAACCAACAAAAAACAATTACCAATGGCGGATGCGAGGGCAGCAGCCACCTCCTGTCGAATGGCACGCTGGATGTCCATCTGAAGGTCAAAGGACAGTCGCATCATATTCTTCATCTCTTCCATTTGAGATTTCAGGCTGTGCAGTTCTTGGCTCAGATGACGATTGGTCTGAAATCATGCAAAGGTATATTATTTAAACAGCATAAACATTATTTCACAGCAAACACATGAACAGCCTTGTTTTTGTCTTTCATAGTTGCAATATTCTGTAAAAATATAAACTGATTATGTGCATATGTATTATGTATGTAGGCTACACATGTACCTAAGTATATAGGCCTACATACCTATGAATATTGTACGTAATCACACATGAAGGTAATCAGACACAAGGTAATCGATGCAAAAGTTCTTCAATTGGTTCTATGTGAACAAAATCACAAAAATAAAATCAATATAAACCACAGGTAAAATGATGTGTAGGTAAACGGTCCAAAACAGATTGACTGTAAACATCTGACAGTCTGTGCACATAAAGTACTAAGATTTGGGAAAGTTGAAATAACAGTAGACAGTACCTGTCAACTAATAAACCAAATGTGTACAAGTGAAAGAAAATGCAGGTAAAACATTTCACTCACTAAACCTGCCTGCCAGCTTCTGAAAAAACAGTGTGGCATATGGGGTGAGCAAGTTAAAAGGTTAACTGTCCACAAAAGCATACCTGTGTGTAAGGTACAGCTGTTGCACTGATGCCAGTGATAGAGATGCTGTCCGAGTTGTCATCTCGTGGACCAGGAGCAATGCCCAAGTGACTGAAGTCATTGGGAATGTGTAGATCAGACTGCGGAATATTACGGATAAAGTCTGCCACAGCTTCTCCATCTGTTTCTGTACGAGACAGGTGATTCTGTAAAAACACACACAATGATATTAAACAAAAAAGGATCAAACATCTTCAAGAAAAATACTTTGATAAGCAAATTTCAGTTCAGAGGAACACATATTCAGAGAGTGTTAAAGGATCAAAACATCTTGAAAAAAAAACTTTGATAAGCAAATTTCAGTTCAGAGGAAAACATTCAGAGAGTGTTTTTCAATCTTAATTTTGAACTTGACAAGAATGCTTCATGACTCAGAACTGCCAAACATCATGACATTGTAAATTTGCAAACACCGAGAAAAGCCTTAAACTATGCATGGATGACATAATACCCTGTCCAACGAGCAGATACAGTGAGGACGTGAAAAGGTTATTGTTATTGTCATTGATGTTTTTTCCTTCATTTATTTGTTTATATTTGTATTTTTTTAGGAAGAGAAATGGTTAAATGAGTGAAAATACTGCCTACATGAACATGTTAGGGAGTGAAAGGGTTAAATGATTGAAAATGCTGCCTACCTCAACATGCAGTTCCATGACAGTACGGAATTCACTGCCCAATGCTGATGACACTAGGCGTCTATGGAGCAGCTCACTGATTTCATACACCATCTCTTCATGGTGTACCTGGGAAACAGAGTCCCATACTCTTCTCTCTGTGTTCACCTCTGCTTCACCTGCGGCAGCATCCACAGCTGGTAGAACCCTGCTTTGAACACTCGGCTGAGAGTTCGGAACTGCTGAAAGTAAAAGTGAATATGTTATCTAAAAGCTCAGGCTGTAGGATTAAAATTCTTCTAACTGTAGTTATGGCATAAAGTAGGCCTAATACATGAAACAAATAGATATTCTCAAAAAGCAGACTTTATTGAAACTGCTAGAAGTAAATGGGATTATATGTCGTCGAATCTGTC
This sequence comes from Monoplex corrugatus, assembly GCA_030674185.1. Lineage (NCBI taxonomy): Eukaryota > Metazoa > Mollusca > Gastropoda > Littorinimorpha > Ranellidae > Monoplex > Monoplex corrugatus. The sequence goes on from CM060307.1 coordinate 19,172,140, forward strand.
AGTCTAATCTTCAGGATTACAATCTTTAAGACTGAAATTAAGGATTATTTAACCTCATAAGTACATCTATCAGTCCAGTCTTGAGTATTCTAATCTTCAGGATCAAAATAGCTGTAACAATACATGAAACAAAACTGATTATCTTATCAAGCAGCCCTCCTGCATTTGAGCTTGGTCATATCTCAAATGATCAGTGTACTAACTAGAGGTGTGTTAATAGTGGCCGGGATGCATATATACACATTTTTCTGGAAGGAGGGACCACACTATGCAGGCAGCATTATCTTGCTCCATAGGCTGCTTACTTTGTCTAACAGTCCAATCTTGCAAGATCACATTAATTGCAGTGAATAAATATATGAAAAAATGGATACTCTTATGTCTCAGTCAAGTATACAGGGTTACAATCTTTAGAGTTATGTCAATGACAGCATGTAAATACATTACATGAAGTCAGAATGGATGATTGTATCTGCTGTTCAGCATTACAATCTTAAGGATGATACCAGTGGCAGTAAAATAATGCAGATACTTGTGTAACATGCCCTTATTCATTTTTGTGAAGCATCTGCTTCTCTCATGTGCTTAAGCTATTACACTTTATTTCCTAGATTAGTAAATAATTCAGCTCTCTTTTTCCTCTTTTCCATCACAATATCTTAAGATTACAAACAGATGTGCTGTAGCCTATGTAGCCAATATGTGGAATAACCTAAGCACACATGGAGTAATCTGTGTGTAATAACCGGGGCAAATTTTCTCTCTCTCTCTCTCTCTCTCTCTCTCTCTCTCTCTCTCTCTCTCTCTCTCTCTCTCTCTTTCTTTCTCTCTCTCTCTCTCTCTCTCTCTCTCTCTCTCTCTCTCTCTCTCTCTCTCTCCCCCTCCCCTCTGTGGAGCTTTCAGATTTTTTCTTTTGTTCAGTGAATATTTGACTAAATGATATCACTTATTTGTAGCATCACTATTGGTTCCTAATCTTGCCATTACAAATAAATTCTCATCTGCTAGATCCAAACTTGCCAGCCTTCAGTCTCAGCTTTCATTTTTCTCTTGAGGTCTTCATCAGGTCAAGTGATCTGATGAATCTGGACTTTGCAAGTGAGAATTCAGTTATTGTAGAAATTTGATTATTTTTATTCACTTCCTTATAAATTTGGCTACTTTCCACTAACCCAATTTGTCAACTAACCTCTGGCTGAAGGCTGAACAGCAGCAGGCGCAGGGGCAGACACTTCCACAGGGTTGCTGTTTACAGGTTCCTGTGATGATGACTGGATCCTGTTCACAGCTGAAGCTTCTGGTGTTGCTGGTCGAGAAGGATTGGCTGCCTGGGCCCTTCTTGAGATAGCCTGCAGGGTAGACTGATGTGCTGAGGAGATGCTTCCGCGGATGATGTTTTCTAGATGACGGCGGAAGTTGGAAGACTGCAGCATGGAGGAGACACGGCGCTGTTCCACAACACCTTGTACCTACCATCAAAGACGTCATATTTTTTGTTAATTATCAATCATGAATCAGCAGAAATTATACAACATTTTTCATTACTGTTGTTGTTTTTTTTATTAATGAAATTACACTGGACAGAGAAGCATTCTGTCAATAATCAAAAATGGATAAAGTGAAATTTTTATGACAGAACTTGGCAGACAAGCAACCGCTGCATGACACTGAAAAAGAAAAACTAGTGTTCTTGAAGATTAAAAAAATTCTTTGAAATACTCATCTCCATGTGTGCATACACACACAAACATCCACAAGATCTATTCATCTTACGAATTTCAAAAACTCTTTCATCTTCTATTCAGGATTTTGAAAAGCTGTCATGACAGGCAATTTCAGAACTGTTTAATTAAGTCCAAAATTTAGCTATAAGTATGATAGTAATAATCAAAGCAGCTCTGGTTTACAAATCACTAGAGAAATAATAAAATTAATCAAATATGCTAAAAGTCCATGTATCCATCTCTTATTAATGTTGAAATCTAATTGTTCAACTTCAATACTTAAACATGATTAATGCACAGCTCTGGCCACCATCTTGGTCCAAGGGCAAGTCCACTCTTCAAATAAGCCTAATATTGCTATGAAATATCTTTTCTTATGTCTTCTCATAGATTGTATAGATCTGTCACTAGAAAACAGCGAGTCAATTGTGCACTGTGAAAATGACAGCGCCTTGAAGAAAATGGAAATGAGAACCTGCATCAAGTTGCCTGGCAATGCAATGTCATCTCAATTGCAGTCTTACTCTCCCGAGGGTCGTTTTTGCTTCTTTGTTTATTTATTTGCCATTTATTTTTGTTTGTTGTTCTTGTTTGCTTACTTATTTACCATTTGTTTTCTTTCTATTTTTTTTTTTTTTTGCCATTTGGTTTTTGTTTGTTTGCTTTTCACATACCTCCACCACTACTGCCTCTGGTCGGTGTTCTTCAACTGCATCAACATTAGCAGGAATATTCTTTCCGCTGGCTGCTCCTGCTGGCTCCTGCGCATGCTTGGCCATGAAATGGGCAATGTTGTCCCGATTCTGCTGTCCAGTTACTGGGCGCTCACCATGCTGAATGCGACGTAGCTCAAACATCAAGTCACTGAAAACATCAGAAATAGTCCCTGAGATTGAAATCTTTGGCTCCTTTGGCCTGTCTACCAGCTTCCACCAGCTAGTTGAAAGACTCAAAGAGGGTGAAAGCTGGAGACAAGGCTGAGGGAGTTGAATGGTTAAAGTGCTATATTTGTTAATTGTTAAGCCGATGGAAATGTCATCGAAAGTCTGTGAATTTTCAGATGAGCCAATCAGCCACTATGCTTGTGAGGCTGTGGAAATTTCTTCTGGAGATGTAATTTAAAAAAAAGGGTACCAAAAAGGGTGGTTTGTTTTACTCTGTTTGTATACTGTAGATATACAAATTTTACATGGGTGAGCAATGCATCTGATTTTGATAATTTAACTAGTATGTTGGAAACAGCAGAGTGAACTGTTTTGTTTGTGAATACACTTGTATTCACATAAATTAGATGAATCTCATTAGGGCCTAGCAGCCCATATTGCAGTCAGAGTAAATATTCCATCAGTTGTATAATTACGAAACCAATCATTCGTCTTCCTCTGGGTGGACCACATATGGTGTCAGTTGCCTACCCCTGGGTGGAGTATATACAGTGTCAGCCAAACTCTATCCACATGGGACAATGGTTAGACTTGTTCAAACCAGGATAGCATGTTCATCATCACCTTGGCTGCTGTAACTTTATCTACTGTTGCCAGTGCTGAATAGTAAATGAAGGGTAATGTAGGCTACATGTAGATCTGCCCCAGTTTCATTAGTCAAATAATGCTATGAAAGTATGATATGCCAGGAATACACATTTTGTTAATCTTTACAACAGTTTCAAAAACAGGAACAAGAACGTTTTCTTTAGCAAATTGCTGTATTGCTATTTCTGGTCTTTGAGAGGGAAAATAATCAGGAATAAAGTAGTTTTTGACGGGGGAAAATAATCAATGAATAAACAAAGTATAAAGAAAGAAAGAAGAAGAAAGGGGGTGGGGCATAAACTACAAAGAAAGATGATCAGGTTGCACCAATGTTAACGTTTTCCCTTATGAATCAAATGTGCATCTGACAGTGTTAATGCCTAATTTATAATTAATTTAGTAATTACCTGCGTTGCTGCTGCAGAAAACGCTGAAGAGCTGCGTCCTCTTCTGTGTTCGCATTTGACATTTCTGGATTCATGGTGTCAGTCTCTTCAAAAAATCTCTCAGACTCGGCTTCTGAAGAACTGTCTGTGAAAACGGTTGGACTGTTAGCTTCAGCCATCGCGACGATCTGTTAAATAGCCGTTTGACTACGTTTCTTAAAATAAACTTTGACTCGGTGACTAAAATCTATTTTTGGAAATGACGAATGTATATAAAACGATTAGTCGAATGCAAGCATCACCATTCGTAGAGGAAACTTGCATAACAAAATGCTTTAGCGATAAAACAAAATATCATCATAAGTATATTATTTTCAGTAACGAAAATAAACACACAATAAATTAAAATGTTCATATTGTTTCTGTAATTAAGATTTTTTTTTAAATCATACAAATAAAACGTCACTGCAATTCACTGCATTTCTATTAGTCAGCAGACTGTCAACTATTCACTGCGGTTCTCTTACTGAGCAGACGACATTTGGATCAACAAACAATGATCGAGTCTTTTGATGACTTGTATGATCAAATTGTTCGATGTGAACGTCGCATAGAAGAAAGACAGCGTTTACAAAGTGAATGTATGATTATCATTATTGTTCATTTATTTGTTTGTTTGTTTATTGTTTCCATGTTCAGATAGAAGCATTCGGCGACCTCGTTTGCCAATGGCAACAGCAACAACTGTCACCCTCCCCTTACACCCCCCCCTTCTCTCTCCCTCTCTCTCCCTCCCTCTCTTTCTCTCTCTCTCTCTCTCTCTCTCTCTCTCTCTCTCTCTCTCTCTCTCACATGTCATCGTTTTTAGTTGACAGAAAGCAAATCGTATCAATAGATACTCGTAGATCTAAATTATCAGTGCTGCCTGTCAGCTGTGAGCAGGAAACGCCCGAGGGTGCTGGATGGGACCCAGAGCGCCCATGCCTGGATACTCGTAGATCTGAATAATCCTTACTGCCTCTCAACTGTAATATATGTTTCAAGGCTCAGTTCTTAGATCACATGCTAATGTTTTCAATATGTGTACATGGTAGAAAGAAACTCTAGGGAGAGCTAGACAACAGAAGGTCTTCAGAGAAGTAACCCCCTTTAGACAAGTGTTTCGGCCCTGAATTCCTTACACTCTCGGGGGGCCGGGCCACATCCAGGTCATGACTCCTGGATGCCCTTCTGCTGTTGTCTATGAGCGAACCTGGGCGATTCTGCGCTTCAGAACTGCGGTACGCGGTTTTACCAATGTGCTAACGGGGCACACATCATCTGTAGGGAATTTAATCCTTATGAAGTTCACTTTTGGTTCCTCCTTGCCCAGATCCAGCTTGAGCTCCTTTCTGCTGCCTCTGCCATCGCTTTAAGGGCTCTAGTCCTCTTCTTCCCAGAAATGGCGAGTTGTTTCATGAGATCATAAGCGGAGGTGCCCACAAACCCTCTTGCCCCGACCTCTATGGCGAAGATTTTGACCCGCAGACCTGCTTTCTTCAGGGTGCTGGCAAGACCGGCGTATTTTTCGGTCTTGTAGATATGTGCTTCTTCCATTCTGCTTTCGTATGGCACAGTGAGTTCTATCAGAATCACTTGTTTCGAGGAGTCAGAGTGGAGAGCGATGTCTGGTCTCATGCCTGTCTTGCTGATGACATCTGGGTAATTTCTCCACTCTGGGAGGTCTGCTGTACACTCCCAGTCGACTGCTCCATCCAGAAGACCCTTTGGCAATGTGCTGGTTGTCATAGCACTTTCGGGCCAGACCTGTTTCCCTCCTGCTTTGTAGAACGTTGTCATAGCAATTGGTGCGTTTGGGGTCATGGTTTTTTCGCTAACCACGTCTGTGATCACTTTCAGAACTTGGTTGTGCCTCCATGTATACCTTCCTTGGGCTAGCGCTACTTTGCAAGAGCTTAGGACATGTTCCACTGTTTGTTTCTTCTGACAGAGCGGACATGCTGGGTCGTCTGATTTCCCCCATTTCACTAAGTTTGCATTCGAGGGGAGCAGGTCATATACAGATCTGAGGAGGAAGCTTATCCTTAGAGGAGCTATGTGCCACATATCGTTCCAGCTGAGACTTCTTTGGAGTGCACTGTCCCATGTTGTCCATTGCCCCTGTTGACCTTGCTGGACTGCCTTCTGCACTCTTTTGACATCTTCTTCTTCCTTCAACTCCTGTATGATCATGTCTCTTTTTTCCTTCCCTTTGGCTTTGGACCACCACTGCATTTTTGTTGCTCCCAGTCCCTGTCTGTTGGTTTGCGTGTGTCCAATTATTTCTTTGATGCTGAGGTTTCTCTTGGCATTGTTTACAGCCTCTTGGACTTTCCACTTTCTGCCAGTTCTCAGCTTTGGATGAACTGATCTCACGATATTGTCTTCCGATTCCTCCAGCATGCTCAACAGTCTTGCTTTTCCAACTTTGTATTCCTCCACTATGGATTTGAGAGGTAGCTTCAGCATTGCTTGACGACAGTAGAATGCAACATCAGTGAGACTAGGTGGGACACCGAGCCATTTTCTTGTGTATTTGTTGATTTTGGCTTCCATTGCTTCGACTGTGCTGGTGCAAATGTCATAGATTAGCAGTGGCCACAGCAGCTTTGGTATCAGCATGAACTGTAGACACCAGACTTTGTATTTGCCTGGCAGTCCGCAGTTATCTATTTTCTTCAGGCCTTCTTCTGCTGTTTGCTTGGTTTCACATCCCCTTTGTGTGTCTTTCAGGGAGTCATCATACCATCTTCCGAGACTTTTTACTGGCTCTTCTGTGACAGTGGGGATGGCTTGGTTGGCTACCATGAATTTGACTGAATCTGCCACTTTTCCTTTTCGCAGTGAGAGACTTCGGGATTTCTTAGGTTTGAACCTCATTCTTGAAGAGGCCACCAGCTCATCCAGCTGCTTTAAGATTTGGTGTGTCTCTTCCTCATCCGTGGACAAGACTGTTGTGTCATCCATGAAAGCTTTCAGAGGAGGCATCTGGTATCCATCTCCCAGATTCACTGGACCTGAACTCTTCATTGCAGCTTTCAAGATGACTTCCATTGCCAACACGAACAGTATGGGAGAGATTGCACAGCCCATTGCAATGCCCACCTCTAGGTCTATCCAGTCCGTGGTGTATTCTTTGGTAGAGAACCGCATTGAGAACCCTTGGAAATACTTCCTCAGCATTGTTCGGATGTTTTCTGGGATGTGATACATTTCAAGAGCCAGCTGGATCATATCGTGTGGAACTGATCCATATGCATTCGCCAGATCAAGCCAAACTACGTCAATGTCTCTCTTCTCTGTTCTTGCTTTTTGGATGGCATCCCAAATCAACGTGGCATGTTCCAAGCATCCAGGCATTCCTGGTATGCCTCCCTTTTGGACTGACATATCCAGATACTTGTTTTCAGTCAGGTATTTTGTCAATCTTGCTGCCATAACAGAGAAGAAGATTTTCCCCTCGACGTTCAGAAGTGATATTGGCCTGAACTGATTGATGCTGCTGGAGTTCTGCTCCTTCGGAATGTACACTCCTTCAGCTCTCATCCATTGGTCGCTGATCTTCTGGTTCCTCCATGCTGATCGAATCATCTTGTGGAGCCACTCGAGCACTTTTGGGCATTTCTTGTAGAGCAGGTATGGTATTCCGTTTGGTCCAGGTGCTGACTTGGCTCTGGCTTTCTTTACTACGTTCTTCACTTCATCCAGTGTTGGTGGTTTGTTATTGAATTTTCCTTCTGGCGCTGCAGGCCAAACCAGATTCTGGATTTCAAGTGGTGCCTCGCGCTGAGAATCGGAATATGTTTCCCCGAGATGCTGCTCTAGGGTTTCCTTGCCCACTGTGAGAGTCCCTGATTTGGGTTGTTCAAACAGCTTTCTTGCAAAGTCAAAGGGATCTTTGAAGAAACGATCTTGAGTCTTCTTCTTTTTGCTCTTTCTTCGCCTTGCTGATTCCACTTTGCTGAGAGCATTGTGTTTGGCCTTCAGATCTTTCCAGAATTCCAGGAGCCCTTGCTTCTCGAATTCTGAGGCAGTTTTCATTCGCTTTTTAAGCTTCCTTTTCTCCCTCCGGATGCTCTCCATCTGTTGCTGTCTTCTGGATTTCTGGGGAGGCGTTTTTGTCTTTGGCTGCTTCACTCCATAAGTGTCCCTGCAGATAGAGTATATGATGTCTCCGTATGTGTCAAGTTTGTGTTCCAGCGTACTGTTCCCTATTAGCGCATTCAGCTTAAGGACAAGTTCCTCATCTAATTTCACCCATTGTTCTTTTGCACCGGCAGGCGGCAAATTGAGTTTTCCACGTTTGGCGTTAAGAGCTTGTGCAAAATCCGCATCAGAACCGTCAGCGTGGATGCCCTTGGCACTATGGTTTAAATCCTGGCCTTGGTCATCCAACGTCTCACCTGCTATCGCAGTGCGCTGCTGCTGGTTCGTATGTGTCTTCAAACAGCCCATTTTTGTCCTGTGGATCTTCATGCCGCGTTTGGTGGTGAATCTCCTTCCACACGCACACGGAAATTCCATCAGTCATTAATCATGATCCGTTGTGCGTTTCCAGTCGTGATGGAGTCAGTGCCGATGGATTCATCATTCTCTCCCCCTTTCGGTGAATCCTGGGAGCATCTTTCATTTAAAGAACTCGTGGCATGTTATCAAAGGCAAGGTGGGAAGCCAACCCACAAAGCCCGCAGATCTAGTCTTTCCCAGTGTCCTTCGGTCTTTCCCGAATGTCCTCCGAACTATTCCCGGAAATCAATGGATTGACCATGTGCAGGTAGAAAGAAACTCTAGGGAGAGCTAGACAACAGAAGGTCTTCAGAGAAGTAACCCCCTTTAGACAAGTGTTTCGGCCCTGAATTCCTTACACTCTCGGGGGCCGGGCCACATCCAGGTCATGACTCATGGATGCCCTTCTGCTGTTGTCTATTTTTTTTTTTTTTTTTTTTTTTTCAAGGCTCAGTTCTTAGATCACATGCTAATGTTTTCAATATGTGTACATTATTATATTGCCTTATACTGTAAACCAAAAGGATTCTGTCTGACTTTTTGTGGACTTTGAGAAAGTTTTTGACATCACACGCAGGGACAGTCTATAGAGCATATTCCGAGTGATGGGACTCTACAGCAGATAGTTCTTCTTATCGAGAGCTTTTGTGTTAATTTCAGTTGTAAAGTAGGAAACAGCCAATACAGTTCGAAGTGAAGACAGGAGTAAGCCATGGATGTGTCATGTCAGCACTACTCTTCAACATGGCAATAGACAGAGTGATGAGACGAACAACTTAGGACCAATTAAAAGGTGTCAGATAGTATCTATTTTCAGCACTGAAGATCTTGACTATAAAGACGACCTAGCACTGGAAGATCTTGACTATAAAGACGATCTAGCACTGTACACATTGACTATAAAGAAGACCTAGCACTGTAGATCTTGACTATAAAGATGACCTAGCACTGGAAGATCTTGACTATAAAGATGACCTAGCACTGAAGATCTTGACTATTAAGATGACCTAGCATTGTACATCTTGACTATAAAGATGACCTAGCACTGGAAGATCTTGACTATAAAGACGACCAAGCTCTGTACATCTTGACTATAAAGACGACATAACATTGTAGATCTTGACTATAAAGACGACCTAGCACTGTACATCTCGACTATAAAGACGACCTAACATTGTAGATCTTGACTATAAAGATGACCTAGCACTGAAAGATCTTGACTATAAAGACGACCTAGCACTGAAAGATCTTGACTATAAAGACGACCTAGCACTGAAAGATCTTGAATATAAAGACGACCTAGCTCTATAAAGACGACCTAGCACTGTACATCTTGACTATAAAGACGACCTAGCACTGTACATCTTGACTATAAAGACGACCTAGCACTGGTCTCCCACAGTCACCGGTACATGCAGAAAAAATTCCCACCTCAACATCTGTTCACAACAAAAAGGTCTAAAGATCAATTTTTAAAAAAGTGACAAATTTGCTGAACAGCCATCATCACTAGGAACATAAAAAGATGTATATATATATTAAAGATATATGAATTACGGAAGCAGTATTGTCAGACACGATGGACAGGTAGGCAGCGATGTCAGACACGATGGGAGAATAGGCAACAAAATCAAGAGCTGCTCAGCAAGGCCAGAAACACCTTCAGAACTCTGTACAAGTAAAGCATCAACATCTAGCTGAGACTGTGCCGGCAGACCTGTTTCCTTTCCGTCCCACTGAATGGCTCAGAATGTTAGAGGATGGCAGAGACTGACCTGAAAAACTACCAACTTTCCACGCGAAAACAAAAACAACAAAACAACCGAAGGACCATACGAAACTTTTGGCCCAACTCCATCTAAAACAACAGTTTCTTGCCCAATGCAATAAGGAGAGTATAGGCACCACCATCATGAAAAGACGATAAAGATGCATTGGGCACATCAGAGACAGAGAGCAGGATAAAATTACCCAGACTGCCCGCCCTTATCTGGACATCAGAAGGAGGCCGCAAAAGATGAAGACCCAGGAATATCTGACAATAAAAAGCAGAAAGAGAATTCAAGGCTCTGAAACACAACTGGGGTACCATGCAGAGGCTGACCCAGGCCAGAGAGACAGGAGTGGGGGATTTTCATTGCTGCCCTACATGTCAGTGGCACGATGGATAGTAAGTAAAGGGGTTTCTAATATGACCACCCTAGAAGAGAAACGGGTGAAAATCGGAGTATCACCCTTCAGTCAGCACATGAAAGTCAGAATGATCACCCTTTGTGACATATTTGGGATTTCTAAAGAATAAACTTGAGTTGTTACCTTTGAAGAGTAACAGGTGATAAACAAGAGTGAAACGCATTATAGCTGAGAATATCACCCGTCTGTCAAAATGTCGAAATTGAGCCACAGAATATAATAATTATTATAGGCTTACAACTTCGCAATCAAGACAATGATCACCGTCGTCAGACGAGAGCTAAAGACTACATACAGTTAAATGCCTTAGAGCCATTGTCATCCAAGATGGCTAAATATTGACGACAACAACAACATTAGTAATGATAATAATGATAATGATAACAACAATAATGATAAATAAATAAATACACAAATAAATAAATAAATAAATTAACTAATAAAGTAATCAAGTCATGGGGAGGGCATGATGAAATACAATCGTACCGGCATAAGCTTAAGACTGAGAGACTAAAACACCACTTGCACATCTATCCAAACTGAAGCTGTTACATAACTCACAGCACGACCACAAAGGAGAGTCTAAACTACGAAAATATGGTTCATAATTTTTTTTTTTTAAAACAGTAGTATTTTTGTACATTAGTCAAACTAGCGAGTGAGAAAGTCTCCAGAATCATCACCCAGCATATAGATGACAATTACAATCTGCTGACCGCAATAAAGAGAAGGAAATATGTGAAACTGGCTCGTTAAAAATATCAAACGAGGCTCTGTAAACTATCCCATTCGCAAGAGTGAAAAAGAGAAGACCGACGGAAGAAAAGGTGAACTGTCAAGATTGTTGAATGCATCATTAGTGCAACTCATGACCATTGCTATTTTACACATGCATACATACATACATACATACATACATACATACATACATACATACATATATACATACATACATACATACATACATAGATACATACATACATACGCATACACATGAGTGTGTGTGTGTGTGTGTGTGTGTGTGTGTGTGTGTGTGTGTGTGTGTGTGTGTGTGTGTGTGTGTGTGTGATGATATATGAGCAATGTCAGAAAATATGCAGAATGTCAGATATTGCTTCAAATGGAAACACTCGAACTGCATATAGATATGGTTGCATCTTTCCATCTAAACTCATACTGCACGCAAGACTGAAACATTCCACTGCAGTGAGTGATAATTTTGGACTGATGGAAAATTGAATTTAAGCCTTCCAGACCATTACAGTATGATTACACATAGGCCTACTTCCAGAGCAAACATGGGTATTCATTCTGGTACGTCTGATAGCTTGGTATCGACTGATAGATTCGATAAGAATAATAATTTGTATGCGTATGGCGATGATTTGTATGTGTGCGTCTCTCTTGTTTAATGTGGAATATAATCATTGTTCTTTTTTTTTTTAAGTGAGAGGACAAGTGCAGAATTGTAAGGACACGCTCCAACGTCTTCAAGATGACCAAAGTCGTCTGCAAAAGGAATTATCATTAAAGGTATAAGGGATATGCTCAGACTCGATTACTAAAGTTTCTTATTGTTTTTATTCATTCTTTCTTTTCAGAAAGTGTATGAGATCGAGAAGTTGATATCAAAATATACAAAGAATAATACGACATCGGTAACATGCAGAACAAAAACAAATACAAAACGGCCGTTCCTGTTGGTTCAACGGATCTGAACAAAGGCCCAATTCGTCTAAAAGCACATATGTGAATAGACGTTAAAAGAAATAACGAACGAACAAAGGCCCAACCGTACAACCCGTCATGGGTAGGGGTGATGCGCGCCAAAGACGACACCCGTCCAGCAAAATTGCGAAGCTCAACATCTGCACGTACAACATGTGAACTCTCTCTGATCAAATACACCTTGAACACTTAACTGGGATGTGATTGCATCAGCGAAATGAGGAGACACGGAGAGAATCTAATAAAACTAAAACACTGCCCACCTATTCTATAACAACGAAAAAGCCCAAGGAAAACAAAAAGGCGTTGGGTTCCTCATCAACAAAAGACTTGAGGACAATGCAGAAAAAATTCACGGCAACCTCAGATCGTGTTGCCTGTATTACCATCAGACTTTCAAAGAGATACAAGATTACCATCATCCAAGTCTATGCTCCAACCTCTCTGTCGTCTCAAGAAGAGCTAGATGACATCTATGACGACCTGAACACAACAATACAACAAAACCAAACCCATTTCAACATTATTATGGGAGACTTGAATGCAAAAGTCGGACAAGGTGATGAAGAATGTGTCCAGTCGCGCCATGATATTAAAACTTTGTGAGCCTATAAACTGCCAGGACTGTGTCCATATTTATATTGGCGAAACTGAGCGCAACTTGCACAAAAGATTAAAAGAACACAAACGTGAGTCCTCTCCAGTGGGAGAACATCTGACCCACACCCAACACCACTTTGAAAAGGAAAATGTGCAAGTTCTCGACAAAGAAGCAAGATGGTTCCAGTGGGAGTAAAGGAGGCAGTTTGCATCGCCGCAAGGAACCCCACCCTCAACCATGACCGGGGCTGACACAACCTGCCATCGGTGTACTCCTCACTTATTCAGTCGCACTGTCGTGAGTTCGCTCACGGCGGTGCGCACTGAAGCCAGTTCTCAACCCAGCAGTTGCGCTGAAGAAGTCGGCCAGATCGCCGATGAAAGCTACGCAGTAAGTAGCTTTTTTATAACTGAGACTGAGAGCCAGGTTCAACCAGGTAGCCATTTGTGAGATGTTGTTACGGGCACAGTATGTAGGAGAGCCTATAAACAAGAGATCTACCTAGCAAGCTAGATTGAAGTCTCCAGGTGAGCAGGACTTAACAGCACTGGCCCCAACACCATCATATATATATATATATATATATATATATATATATATATATATATATATACATATATATGTATATATATATATATACATGTAAGGAGAGCACTGTAAGTATATGTACATTTAGCAGGTGTTGATTATTATCACATACGAAGTAACACCGTAGACCTTACGGTAATCAGAAGTACGGAATGCATAAGGACGAACCAAGCCCTGAGACGGCATTCTGGCGACGAATAGAGATCATTATTATTATCATTGAATCTGGTGAACCGTATTGTCGTAAAAGAACAGCAAATAGGTCAGGGTGCTTTTTGAGATCCACGCACACCCTCAACTACCCCCTCCACACACGTTTTCTTTAAGGAGGATTATTTAATGTCGACCGTGTGTGTGTGTGTGTGTGTGTGTGTGTGTGGGTGTGTGAAAGAGAGAGAGAGAGAAAGAGAGAGAGAGAGAGAGTGAGAGAGAACATGGGTGGATCTTTATCAAATTTTGGTCACAGATTTGAATAGTTGAGGAAGTGCCTAAAATTACACTTCCAATGAATATGCATGAAGAGCACTTTTTCGTGAACTTCTGATAATATTTGAACTGTTTTCACTTTTGTGACAGCCTACCATTGTTCCCGATGTGCGTCGTTTTGCTTCAATTGAATGTTGTTCGGGTCACAGTAACCGTGATAAATACGAACTCTGGATAAAAAGGGAAGGGCTTCATCGTCCTGTTTCTTTGTTGTTTGTTACCCAGCAATGTATTTACATTATCTTACATACTTTATTGAGTGGAGTGTGATGTAATCAGTCCAAGCAAGCTTGCGTCCAACAATCTCTTCTTCCTGAAGCGGTTCCTAAGGGCCATCCAAGGTGTTCATCTGGTTCCGTACATTCTTAAACAGTACCTCTCTTACAGGTAGAACAATTGAGTGCAGCTGAGTTGGATCATACAAGCCTGACTGCCCGAGAGAATGTGTTGGTCATCCAGAGAGATGGCTTGCAGGAAGAACAGAGTTCATTGCAGCAACGACTGGTAGGTATATGCCCAAACCATAATGTTGTCATTTTTAGCCTGTAGTAAGCTGTGATGTAGTTGCTTTTGAAGTAGAAACTCAGAAAATTTCAGTGGGGGAAAAATCCACTCAGAATGTCATTTGAAAAATCGAAATTTTTAGCAACAATTGGACTTTTTACGACGTAGTTACCCTTGTCATTATCTTTTTTTGTTGTTTTTTTGGACAAATGAAATTATTCCAGTCATAACAATACTGTCATGAGTGGTGTACGTCATGGGACGTGGCTTTTGTTGTAATTAGGTTTTAACAAAAATCTTTTTAGTCCATATCGGAACAATTTACATGAGATGATGTATTCGTCTTGATTATATGTATATATGTGCAGACCTGTTTATTTGATACATGAATGCACGCACACCACTACACGCGTTAAAATGTTCATGGATGTGAATACTTTTGCATAAAGAAGTGATATCACGGTTCTACAGGCACGACTTCTTCTCCTGTTGTCCACAGTTCAACATGATTCTAAGCAAATAATGAAATATATTAAGCTCATGTCGCTATACTGGTGCACAACTGACTGCGTAAAACACACACACACACACACACACACACACACACACACACACACACACACACACACACACACACACACACACACAACACACACACTTTTCATTGTGCGCACATATACATACAAATGCACATGTACGGACGCACGCCTTGCGCGTACACAGAGAGAGCGAGAAGAAAGAGAGAGACTGAGAGAGACAGACAGACAGAGAGAGAGAGAGAGAGAACGTCAAATACGCACGTTAAAGATTTTGTAATCCGTGTCTGTGTTCGGTGGCTTATGGAAATAAGAAAACACTCAGCCTGCACGCCCACTGAAGACGGAGTACACAGATTGTGCAGCAGTGTGACGTTTGTACGGTGTGATCTAATAGGCTACAACGTGCACACGAAGCATCTGTTTTATTGCTAACTGTTGGTAGAACGGCATTAAAAACCAGAAAATGTTCCTGGCGAAATTCGGTGTCAAAATCCACTTTCACTAATGATCAAAAATACTTACATAAAAGGAAAAAAAAAAAAAAAAAAGAAGGCGCTGTGCTATGGCGACGTGCTTTCTCTGGGCAGAGCAACACGCATTTCAAGTGGCAAAAATTCTTTTGTGACAAAAACAAACAAACAAACAAACAAACAAACAAACAAACAAACAACAAAAAACAACAGCAACAACTAACATACAAACAAACAAACAAACAACCCCTGTACTCCAATCCAATCCAATCCAATCCAGGCTTCGCTTGAGGAGGAGATAGAGAGAGAGATGGTGTCGTTTTGCCAATACGTGGAGTCTCACAGTGAGGAGCTGGACCTGTCAACCGCGGGACAACGGGCACGACAAAACAAAGCTGCCATCACACTGGAACAACTCCTGGCTACCGAACAAACCTTGCTCAAAGGTGCTATATATAAAAGTGTAATGAGAAAGATTGTTTCATAATACCAAAGTCGTAGGGGAGTGAGGTGGCATAGTGGGGGGGGGAGGGAAGGGCATTATAAGGACGGTGCCCATCCTCTGTCTCTCGCCGCTGAATTTATCTGTTGGATCATGCACGTAGGGTTTGAGCGTAATCACGAGCCCCCCACCCCCACCCCACCCCCTTTTTTAAAAATTTTTTATAGTTTTTATCTTGGGCTGTAATTGATGCATAGGGTTTAGCCCGTGTTGATTTGTCCTTATGCACATAGAAAGTTTTAGCGTATGAAATTGGCCACACGCACTCACATAGATTCTGAATGCAATCAGTCTTAGAGTATACAACTTTGACTATTACCACCACCATCACCACTACTTCTACCACTATTACTACTGCTACTATTTCTGCTCTAACTACTATTACTACTACCACCACCACTACCAGTCGTAGTAGTAATGTAGCAGTACTATAGTAACAGTAGAATTTACGAACAATCCATCCCCATTCCTTCAGTTCCACTTATTTACGGAGGTTTTGCATTAGCATTTTATTTGTCAAACTCTCCTGTAACGGAATATGGGGAAGGGTAGAAAAAGAATAAAAAGGAGAGGGGCGGGGGAGGACGTGGGCTCAGTATGGGTGTAAAACTGAAAGAAAAGAATGTCATCAGTATTCTTTAGTATCGCTCGTCGTGAGCTGTTTTCCATGTTAGTCGATAACATAATGTAACATAACGTAAATAACTTAACAAGAGAGAGAGAAAAACAGAGAGAGAGAGGGATATAATATATATATATATATGTGTGTGTGTGTGTGTGCGTGCGTGCGTGCGTGCGCGTAGGCGCCTATGCATATGTGTGAGAGAGAGCGAGAGAGAGAGAGAGAGAGAGAGAGAGAGAGTGTGTGTGTGTGTGTGTGTGTGTGTGTGTGTGTGTGTGTGTGTGTGTGTGTGTGTGTGTGTGTGAGCTCACGTGTGTACTTGTGTGTGTACGTGCACGTGTTCGTGAGCATTTGGCGTGCACACAAAGGAAATATAACTAAAATTGGACGCAAGTTTAGATCACTATTGTGCAGACATTGCCGAATACGAAATGCACAAAGAGACTGTTTCACAGCTTGAGGCAGACAGGTATTGTCTGCAGCAGTCTCTTGCTGATGCCGTGCAGACCAAAAAAGGTGAGTAGCCTACCATAGTCAAGAATGAAACAGTTCAACATCTTTCTGGTTTGGAATTGTGTTTTCTTTTTCTCTGTCTTCTCGTGGAACTTTCTTTTATGAAAGTCTTTCTGCCTGTTTTTCTCTGTACTAAGTACGTTCTTACCTTAAGTTCAAATTTATTTTACGATATATGTAGAATCATAGTACACACACACACATCACATGCACGCACACACACACACACACGCGCGCGCGCGCAGGCACGCAGGCACGCACGCACGCACGCACACACAACAAATGCACATCTACTCAGCAAACAGTATTGCATATTGTATGCTCACGTTGTTATCAATTACACATGTCTAGCTGCTTGTTTTTCTTTTCTTTATGTATACATTTTCTTGCATTTTCAGTAATCATTTTGAAAAAAATCTATGTTCTATTTGAATTCGATACTGGTCTCTATAATTTTGTACTGTTTTTCAGTAAGTTGTGAGTAATGTTCGCGAAGAGGAAAAAACAAAACAAAAGCAAAACAAAACAACAAGAACAAAAATGTGACATTTTCGAAGACCAGATGTACAAATACGCAAGCAGGAAATAACCAGTAGTGGTATATAATGGCATTTTGAAACGTTAAGAGGTAGGATGAATGATTGAATGATTACAGTTGTTGTAGGTGATAATTTATATAACGCATAAAAATATTACATATGCACACACATGGCACACACACACACACGCACACGCGCACACACACATGCACGCACGCACGCACACAGACACACACATACACTCACACCCGTACACACACGAGCGTGTGCGCACGGGTTCTTACCATCAAATGCCTATCACTTAACATCAGGAAAAGAGTTCTTCAGTGTTATGTACAATCAATACTGTTGTGCAAATGCGAGGCCCGGACAGTCAACATGCAAAGTCAAAACAAGATCGAGGCGGTTGAAATGTGGTTTCTGAGAAGAATGTTGAATTCCAAAGACAGTAAAGAAAGCAAACGAGTAAATTTTGAGAGAAGCAAACACAAAAAGAGCATTAATGAAGAAGGTTAGAAAAACACAAACAACATTTATAGGACATTTTATGAGGCATGAGAAATTTGAAGTCCTAGTCACAGCAGGAAAGCTAGAGGAGAAAAGAGTACCAGATAGACCCAGGGAGAAAATATTGGACAGATTTGCAGAGTGGTTAGCGACAAGAAGGGTAGGAGATATGCTTGCAGGAAGAAAAGTTAGATTTGTATAGAGGGTCATGATCGCCAAAGTCATGCGGCAAGGCACATGATGAGATTGTAGCATGGAAAACGAGATGATGAAGACAGCTGGATGAACATGACTCAGTTAAAGAGAACCGCCCCAAACCAAGTCCGTTGGAACAGTGCTGTTGCATCCCACCAAAAGCTTTCAGTCTGAAGCAAGGTGTTTGTTCAAAAACGATTCATCGCATCAGACAATTACATATGCGCTTCATCCAAATCTGCCAGCAGTTATCTGGCAGACTTCTTGAGCCTGCGCAAAATCCTATGCGCTAGCGAAGTCTTCAAATGGGGAGGTAGGAGGGAGGGGCGCGACCCATGAAACACTTGGCTGATATGACCAGAATGATGAAGCATTCAAACAAATAATGAACGGACCAGTTTTTGTGTTGCAGGCTGTGACTGAACCCGAGAATGAAATCTTGAGTCTCTGCTTCAGTCAAAAGAGCCTGCCAACTGGCTTCAGCAAGAAATCAAGTGGGTCAAATCACATTACAGAAAAATGGAGCTTTTCAAGGAAATAAACACACTTCCTGGCGGTTGCACAAGAATCAAATAGAAAAATACGCTTTTTCTTTGCACGCAGCGTGGCCTTTGTACGTGAATAAAACGCTAAAGTGCAGGGAGAATATAGCTGCTGCACATGATTTAAATGTGGGGTAAAAAAAATTTTATAGTTATAAATTTTCACGACGCCATTGCAGAACTGGAGGAGTGTTTGGCAAAGGAGCAGGAGACATTGCAGCAACTGGAAGAGGAGAGACAGCACGTGTCTAAGATTCCTCATTGGGGAGAGGAATTCAACAGGTAGGCCTAACTTCCCGGTGCAGGAGTGTATGTTTACTGTGATGCTATTCTTTCACAGGCCGGAATAATTCATCTCCGTTCTGTTTCCACCATAATCCCCACCCCCAGCAGCTCTGTTGATTGAACGTCGGGTTCAAGCACCGATGGCTGTGAGTTCGAATCCGATGCGTGCTACCTCGAATGGCCCCACCGTCTATCTTAATCAATTTTCTTTTGTTGATATCAGTATAAAATTAGATGTGGCCCTTTCATCACACCCTCCCCCTCCCCCCGCCCCGGCTGACTCTTCTGGAATGGTCATCCCTATCCGCCATCTCACATAAGGCGGGTGCTGATGTAAATAAAGTTCCTTCAGTTAACCTCCATTCTAGTCTTGCTCGATCACGTATGAAATCATTTGAGAACTGATTTGTTAGTCTTGGCTATGCAATGACGATCTGTGTTCGTAAAGAGAATGTGGACTGGGTCAGTATGTAGAAGCATGTAACTGTGTCCAATTTAGTTGCTTTGAGGTGGTTGTGATGGGGCTGTGTTTTCGGCTGGACTATGGTTGGAGAGAAAGGAGGACATGTGTGTGAAAGTTCAACAGTTTTCTTCGCTTGACCTAATTTTTCTTGTTTGAGCTACCATGTGAACTTTGAAATGTTTGGACATGTGTGCTGCCAACTAATCATTTGCTTGATCCCTTAAAAAAAAATCTCCACTCTTTACCCACCAGGCGGAAGGCACCCAGGCAGGATCGAACCGAAACCTTTCGAAAGAAAGTCTGATCTCTTACTGCTTGACTGCCGTGCCCCCGTCTGCGCACAGGTGATTGTAAGTATCTGAAAGTTTCTGTGCAACTAAGTTTGATTGTCTTTCTGTGCAACAAAGTTTGATTGATTGTCTTTCTGTGCAACAAAGTTTGATTGTCTTTCTGTGCAACAAAATTTTATTGTCTCATTTAAAGTATCTTTTGTGAAACAAAATCTGTACCACCGACAGGTTGAGAAGTGAATTGACTTCGCTACACACTGGCTCCCTGGAAGAGCAATGTTCCCAGCTTCAGCATCAAGTGCACACGTTGCAACAGCAGTTGTATGGCAGACAGCAGCAGCAGCTGCGACAACAACTACAGCGGCAGCAGCAACAGCCAACAGAACAGGAGATCCAAACAATGGGTGATGATGAAACCCCCACAGTCACCGGCATTTTGGGTACTCATGATAACAGCAGAAACATGCAGCTAGTCAAGGTAGGCTATGTGCGTAGATCTATAGATCTAGTACCTCAGTACTAGTAGGCAAAACTGCAGTTTACGGGCCCCTATTTTCGGCCTGCTTCTGACGAATGATATTTGAAATGAAATGATAAACTTTTATTCAAAGCTACACTATGAACTCAACGTTGTTAACAATTAAAATAATTGTGTTTTATCAGTTTTGTTCATGTTTCAACGATTTATGTACATTTTGCATTTTACATTTGCATCGTCAGCTTTGCACCGAGATCAGCCATAGAATTGCCATGATGACACTTAATCACACTGACTTTGGCAACTTAGCATGGATACCGATGGTGTCATTACAAACTCAACGTACCTAGATGTTGCAAGAGCAGAAATTGATAACAAACTACGGCGAAAAACTGAACTGAACGGTTACTTCAAATTCCTTTTGGTTTGGGCAGTTTGGAGTGAAATAAATTGTGGGTGAATGAGTATGCCATAAAACATGAAAATTGGTCAATCGGTAAGAAAAAAATCTCAGTAGGCCTATCGGTGTTAGAAACAGGAGGCCCATAAACTCCAGAGTTTTTTTCGTTGAACTGGTTTCTGTGCCCCTTTGTGTTCACACCCTTTCAGTATTAAGTATATTACCATAACTTTTATTTTTCATCTGAAAGGAAACAAGCGGCTTTTTTTTGTAATGTCTTTTAAAAAAACGGGAGATTAATTCATTTTTTTCTAATCTTCCTGAACGAACTGCGCGCGCGCGCGCGCGCGCGCTGTGTGTTGTGTGTGTGTGTGTGTGTGTGTGTGTGTGTGTGTGTGGTGTGTGTGTGTGTGTGTGTGTGAGTGAGAGTGAGAGAGAGAGAGAGAGAGTGTGTGTGTGTGTGTGGGTGAGAGTGAGAGAGAGAGAGAGAGAGAGAGGAGGAGAGAGTGTGTGTGTGTGTGTGTGTGTGTGTGTGTGTGTGTGTGTGTGTGTGTGTGGTGTGTGTGTGTGTGTGTTTAAAACATGTTAGCGAAATTTCCTGAGCTGTTTCTGTATGGATCTTAACCAAATTTTGGTCAAAGGTAGATGGATCACGCACGCCTAAGTTACGAAAACAAGGCTTTAAGGTTAAGGTCAAACGGATCGAGTATAACTGCCTAAAGTCGGCACTGTCTGAAGAAATTATGTGAATAACACTGCCTTTGGCACTTCTGACATTATTCAACATATTTTCTTTACTCCTGTGACAGTCTACCATTGTCTTCGACGCACGTCAAGTTTTATTTGTACTTTGCTTCAAACTTTGAGAACTACAAAATCTGGATAGGTGTAATGGTTTTTTTTTTTATGTAGTAGAAGGGAAAGTTTTAGAACGTTGGACCATTTCATTTTCAGTAAAAAGAATAGTAAAAAGAGATAATTTTATATTGACATGGAGGCTTGCGTGTCTGCCTGACAGGCCGAGTCTCGTCTGTCTTTGTAGAAAATATGCCAGAAAAGATTTCTCAGCCTTTAGAATTGATTTGTACCAGATGTGATTTGCAGGTTTCTTTCAGTCAGTAGTCGCTAAGTATAAAAAATAAAACAAAAAAACGATCCTATATTTGGAGGTGGTTCAAAACGTGAAAATGCTTACTTAGAGACATATGGCTGTATCAGGACAATTTTTGATTAAAATTTTAGACAAATGCATGATGTAATAGGATGATATGCTTCTGTAAGTTTTATTACGACAGATCAAGAGTCAAGGTCACAATTACGATGCATGCTCGGAATATTATCAATTGGATTTGGATCAAACTTTGGCCACATATTTGGCACATTACGTGCTTTCAGTTGCATGATGTCCAAAGAAATGTGGTCCAATATTTGGACTGCTGTTGTTTAAAATGTAAAGAAAAACGATTCAGTACCTAGAAACCGATTTGAATCTTATTTATGTCGTACTCTTGATGCTACTCTAAAAAG
This sequence comes from Monoplex corrugatus, assembly GCA_030674185.1. Classification (NCBI taxonomy): domain Eukaryota; kingdom Metazoa; phylum Mollusca; class Gastropoda; order Littorinimorpha; family Ranellidae; genus Monoplex; species Monoplex corrugatus. The sequence continues at coordinate 19,194,299 of CM060307.1, forward strand.
GGCGCTGAAGTGAAGATGAATACAATGGTTTTAAAGCATTAACTTTTAAATGTTTTTGTAATATTTTTAGTCAAAGGGACCCTAAAAGTGTAAAAAAAAAATCAGCAAAAATTTTCCGCCGCAGCATGATTGAATGTTCTCACTACCTCCCCCTTTTTTCTTTTTCTTTGTGACCAGTAAAGAGGCATGTCATTTGCAGGTTCAGATACACAGTCATCTCCTGTTTGTTTGTTCATTTATTTGTGTATTGATTTTAGTCACAGAAACCAATTAAATGGAAACAGATCTCACAGGATTCTCTTCTGCTTATGAAATGAAATCTCTTCGGAAGTTGACACTCATACAGATGCAACAACAAAAAAAGAAATTTATTGTATATATGTCAATAAACATTGCTTAAATTTTGGGTCACGATCATCCAACAACAGATTTTTTATATTTTTTTCACGAACAGGGATATTATTGGTATAGCTTGACCATTTTAGTCTATTTTCTTTAGTATGGTTTTGAGTAGAACTAGTACTAGTGGTCGTCAATAGTGGCAGTGGTGATGGAGATGGGGGAGGTGGTAGTAGTAGTAGCACCCTTCGAAAAACGTTTTATGTTTTTGTTTATCATAAAAGATTGAGAGCGTGATTTAACCATTGGATTACTTTATCTAAAAATTGTATTTATTATATCGCGTATCGGCATTTACCGTTTTTTGTTTTTTGTTTTGCATGTTTGCTTTTTTTTTAGTCGTTGTTTGTTCATTTGTTATTTGTTTTCTTCAATTGCTGTCCAGACAAACGTGTCGATGGAGGATGACTTTGATAATGACGACGATGACATGACTCTTCCTGACCTAGACCTGTCCGAGGCGGAACGGCTGGACAGAGGTAGTGAAGGACTCAGAGTGTGCAACAGACAGAAACCTGTCTTCAAACCCTTGCACTGCTGAACAATGATGATAATGAGCAGGAGGAAGAAAAAGGGAAGGGGTTTAGACGAAGTCAGTAAAGAGCTGAGAGTGTGCGACTGAGAGAACCCTATGATCAAACTCCTACGCTATCAAACCTTTGTTGAAGTGGAGGTGGTGGTGGTGGTGATAGTGGTGGTGGTAGTGGTGGTGGTAGTGATGATGATGATGATGATGATGATGATGATGATGACGAAGTTTTTCATTATGCGAATGACGACAGCGATAATGATGATGACGGCGAAAAGGGGTCGAGGATGGACGAAAGCAGCACAAGGCCCAGAGTGTATAATAGTCTGAAACCCAAGTTCACAGCTCTGTACTGTGATTGTTCTGATGATGGTGGTGCTGCTGCCGTGGCTGCTGCTGCTGCTGCTGCTGCTAATAATAATAATAATGATGATATAATGATATGATGATGATGCCAACGATCATGATGATGGCAGTGATGGACACACGCAGAAGAGCTGAGTGTATGCAAAAGGTAGAAACCCAAAGACGTTATACAACGTCTTTGTAGAAACCTCAGTTCAGTTCAGTCGCACTTGCGTCGTCCGACGTTTAAAGCAGTCAACGCTGTCGACTTGGATCGGTCACCAGTCAGCACCCTCACGTCACTCCAGCGCTTGTTCACTCACTGGAGGTCTGTCTGGATGGTTTGTTGCCAGCTGTTTTGGGGCTGGCCTCTGTTTTCTTTTCCCTTACGAGTCCACTAAAGTACTTGGTTGGCGAGCCTTGTAGGAGGGGGCCTTGACACGGTCTGAGCTATTTCATGCGAAATTTTCAGATATGTTTGGAATCTGGAGAATGATTGGATCGCTCTCTGACTTCGTTTTTGGTATGAGGTCACTCCTTTTCGATGCCTCAAATTTTCTTAGACATTCTAAGTCGAAGGTATCAATTTTCTTCTCCTAGCTAGATTTTACGTGCCAAGTTTCTCAGTCACATACAGACTATATAAGCAGATGCGTGAAGGCTGCTGACGCTTTCCCTACTCTGCGATTGATTTCTAGGTCCAAGTCGCTCTGGTTGTTGATCGAACTACCCACGTAAGTGAAGTAATCAACAATTTATATTTCTTTTAGATCTGTGAAATCGTCAGTTGGTGGTTGGTGGTCGCAGTCAGCGTAATCTTTGTCTTTCTGTGGCCGATTGCTAAAGCCAGTTTTCCAAAACATTCTCTAATGACTTCGTCAAAACCCTGTACTGCTAATCAGTTTTAGTTGCTGGTGGTGGTGATGATATTGATGATATTGCATTTGTTGTTTTATTTGTTTTTGTTCTTCTTCTGTAAGCGCTGAAGTTACTCCATTGTAGGAAAATATATTACTGATAGTAACAGAGTATTGTATGGTGCATGAGCACCGCGTCAAAAGAAATTGCCATCTGGGTTTTACTCATGTCAGTGGATTTTGAAATGACCTTCGATTCTATAAACTGTTCACACATGCATAAATGTAAAAGCATTTGGCTTTGGGAGAAGATATATAGCCGGATTTCTACCTTACATGAAAATATCATATGTCACAGTAAACATGAAGGTGTCTCAAAAGTGTGGAAATACAAAGGAGCTGTAGGCAAAGTGATCCAGCTTTCCCACACCTGTTTGTTCTCTGCTTTCAATATCATCCTGCAATTTTCGAAAAGATAAATTATGAAAGAAAATATTATAAAATATCGTTTGAATTAGTCAATTCGCAGATGTTATATCATTTATATTAGAAAGAGACAAACAATCATATCCGAGAATTTTTACAACTTTCACTCAATCTGAAGACTTCTCAGGACTAAATCTTAATTACGAAAAGGTTTCCAATACGTGGATGGGACGGATGAAGACTTCAATTCAAAAATACTTAAACACTTTCCAGACAAGAAACTACGAAAATATGAGATCTTAGGAATATGGGTTCAAATGACACCAAAAGTGACCAAAAAAATCATTCAAATCGAAACCAGAGAATATGTTCCAAACGCAAAATCATTTTATATCATATCAGAAGGTTGGGGATCAAAATAGTGAAATATACTGTCAGTTCCTTTGTTACACGAGGACAAAGATCGAGTTAGTGTATCATAATAGCTTGCAGGAAAACGTTTTAACAAATGAGGCAAATCAAAGAAATGAAACAGAAACAGCTTCAAATTAGATTTGTCACAATGTGTTGTTTATAACTGGTATTGTGAGGAAAATGAGTATCATCAACAGTGATGTGTGCTTTTTCTGCAAAAACCAAAAATGATAGTTGAACACCGCTAGCCTTTTTTTCAAAGAAAATTTTGAAAATTGTTTAAGATTATCTTTGAATGTAGAATTGTTTTTGTTTGGGACAGATGAAAATACAAAACCGGATGAAAGTGTTCGACAATTTAATATTATTTACTTCAGTTGATTTTGTGAATTTGACAAAAATGAAACTGGACGAAATATACATATTACAGGGTTTAAAAGATAAACTTATCGAATATATATTCGTTTTCAAGAAATGTTATTGAATGATTTTTATCAAAAGTGTTATCTCTATCAAACATTCATGGAATAACAGAGACAAAGATTTGTTCCTGTTGTTAAATGTTAATGCGTTAATTTTATGTGAATAACAGTTTTCATTATTTCAACTTTTCATTCTTGTTCTCATTTGTGACTTTACAACAATATGAATTTTTATTAAAATAAAACAGGAAGCCATTCCATTCATTAACTTTCTTGATTGTAAGGGCATACACACGCACATGCACACAAGCGCACTCCGGGGCACTCTTTTACGCACACAGGCACTTGAAACTCCTATGTCTATAAAACACACATTACATATTGATTCTTTCAATAAATAAAGTAAAATTGCAAAATGAATTGGACAAACTGAATAACTGTTGCAAGGAATGGGGACAGAAAATTAACGAAGAAAAAACAAAGGTAATAATCTTTACTAAAAATCGACCCCCAGATGTCTATTCCAGTTACATGCGGCTCTCATTCCGTACAAACCGCTGACCAGTGTAAGTACCTACCAGTTATTTTCCAAAAACACGGCAACTTTATATATGCACAAGAACAGTAGCAAAACAGGCAAACAAATCAATCCGAAGGATCAGAATTGAAGTTAGGAAAAGTGATGTATCTGGATCGCACAATCATCACCCCTATATCAATTTTTGGCCCTGAGATATGGTTCATTTATGCAGAAGATCCCAGTGACAATATTCAGAATTCCACAGTCTAGCCACTATACGAAAAGTGTCTGTCACAAAGTTACCTCACGAAAAAATGCATATACCAGTTTGTAAGCAATTATTTGGAGTAAACAGAAAGAACTATGAATCTACTAGCTAAACTAGGGATATTCAAGATTGTCCCGTTCGTTTTCTGTATGTCTAATAACAGAAAGTTACCACATTAAATTTGAATTGACATACTAAGCTCTGTCTGCTCGCGAGCCCCGTGGCATAGCGAAGTGATGATATCACAATACCACAGAGCTAGTTGCCGGTCTCCCTTCCCGATGTCTATGGCAAGGACTGAATAGGACCTGGTGACTTTATCCAAACATCCATCGCAGGCATCCGATCTGTACCGCCTGCAGGTGCAAAGATTGACATCAACACACTTCGGTAATGAATTATCGTTTTAAACTCTGACCCGAGACAGTGTAGAATATGGCTCTGCAAAAAAAAACAACAACACACAAACAAACAAACAAACAAACAAACAAACAAAAACCCAAACCAACAACAACAAAACAAAAGAAGTAGTCTGGAGATTGTGTGTGTGTGTGTGTGTGTGTGTACACAAATGAGTGTGTGTATGCAAGTGCGTGTAAGTATGTGTTTGTGTACGCAAGTGCGCGTGTGTATGTATGTATGTTCGTATGCACGTAAGTATGTGTGTGTCTGTGCGTGTGTGTATGTATGTGTGTGTCTGTGCGTGTGCGTATGTGTATGTGTGTGTGTGCGTGTGTGTTTGTATGCATATGTGTATGTACGTAGGAAAGTACGTACATGTATGTACGTACGTATATATGTCTGTCTTCTGTTTCTGTCTGTCTCTCTGTCTCTGTCTGTCTGTCTCTCTCTCTCTCTCTTTCTGAGAAGGTGATGATATATGAATCCGATAGTTTGATAGATAAATAGAGAAAGAGGCGGAGAAGCAGAGGTAGACAGCGGGGGAGGTACTGGGGGAGTATGAGGAATGGGAGGGGTAATGTGTGTATGGGATTGGGGGAGGAGAGGGAATCGACACATTGTCAATGTCTGTTGGCGACACGACATTGTCCAAACAGGAGCCTGACTGTCTGTATTCATGTAAAAACCAATGGCTATGTTCTAAACAACAGTTGGTAGATAGAGAAGACATCCTGATGTCCCGGAAAACTGTCTGTGTTGGCGCTCTTGGGTAACGTCCTCATGACACTGAAACAGCGTCTGTGGTGGATGAAAGACCCATACGGGAGAGACATTCTGTTCGGTAATGATCACTAGATGAAGTCTCTGGTTGGCTGGTTATTCCTGAAGTTGAGCGTTTCTACGTTCTTGTTTCTTTTCTGAGAGGAACAGTTGTCTTTCTTTGAAGCTGCTGAGTCTTGTATTGTACCACTTACTTCCAGGAACTCATGCCTTGTGCATAGACTTTCCAGGTGTTGGTGCTGATGTCCAACATCTTCAGATTCTAACTAGTTGATGTCCAACACCTTCAGGTCCTTCTAACATTCTAACTAGTTGTTTCGTGTGTATTGAAAGTATTGAAAACCAAAGAGCCTCGGCTCGAAACGTTGTGTTTTATACTCCAAAGGATCTTTTACAAACAAGGTATTTTTAAAAATATTTTATTTATTGAAACCAAAGTTCCCATATCCTTCATAAATCGTCATGGCGATAAGAAGGTTGAGAAATTCCTCAAAGTCAGTAATACCGGCACGGGTGTTGTCAGGCTTGGTGACTGGACTCCTTGTGGGTTATGCTGTCATCGGTTTTAATGTGCTCATCTTCAAGACCTCTTCGTCATTAGACAGGGACACTGCCACGGAGATGACAGTTGGTGCACGAAGAAATAATCGCAACAAATGGGCTGCTACATTCCAGAGAAAAAGTGAGTGATCCTACATTATTATGATAATTAGTATTGTTGTTATTGTCGTTGTTGTTACTATTATTGATATTATTATGAATTTATTGATTAATTAATTTAATAATTTTCTTTATTCAAATCTGACATTACAGACACACACACACACACACACACACACACACACACACACACACACACACACACACACACACACACACACACACACACGACACACACACACACACACACACACACACACACAGAGACACACACACAGATACACACACACATGTATAGATGCTTTTTTGTAGTCCTGTTCGGAGAGTTGGAAAGCAAGGACACCATGATCAGCGAACACCACCAAAGTGATACATATATAATCTGAATGTCAATGTATCGGTTGTAAGTCAGATCAATAGTAGTCAAACTGTAGCCATTTATCTACATGTACTTATTCATTTGCTTGTTTATAACATATTTATTGTAATTGAACAGTTGATATGCAGAAAGAGAGTGTGTGTGTGCTCTTCGTTTTACGTATTATTTTAGTGGCTAACTACCGAAACTATAGTAATGGGAAAGGTGCTGACAGCTATGCAAGCTGGTGGCAGGGCGGGCTGCCCGAAAGAGAGTCCAGTAACACTCCTCTGCCCTGTGGGTTAAACTGGTGATCCATCTCGTAGATAACATATCGCGTTCCCACAACATTTTATCATAGATTTTGGCCAACATCGATAGATTGACTGCTTGAACGAACTTCTTTCCTACGATATCCTCAGCATTGATTCCTACGTGTTTTGTTGGATTAACGTCTGCATACATGTATATCAAAATAGTGACGGGACAAGTTAAAGATTGTTGGTTACTAAATTCCATTGTATTTTTGTGGCGATGCTTTCCTCTTTTTTTTTTTTTTTTGGTCGTTGTTGTATAGTAGGCCTACTGATTAGGATGGGAGCTTTCACTTAAGGGTCTATCGTCTTCTGTTTCAAGCTTGGGCACTTTTGTTTAAATTGTACACTTCGTTCAGAATAATTTTTCAGTAAATTTTTTTTCATCTTCTGGAATTTTCCCAATATTATCGTTAGGATCTTTGCACTTAGGGAGATTTCTTTCATGTACACTTTTTTGTGTCCCATTTTCTACGCCACCTTAATTGCTAAAGAAGCTGGCACAGCTTTTACAATGCGATGATGATGATGATGACGACGATGGTGATGATAATCAGGATGGTACGGAGTTCCATGTAGGATTGAGACTGCTTGACGGGACTGTACTCTACGCTTACTATCACAATATATCCAGGCGTCAACCAGGTCTGAGGGATTCAGACACCTGCGGCGTTGGTCAGAAGATTTGAGTAACAACCTCAGTGATCATCCAGGTAGTGGATGAGACTCGACTATGTGGCACCAGTCTTCTCAATGCACCCGTAGCATGTTCAACTCTAGGTAGGATCCGGATGGAGCCGTAAAAATCCCACAATGAATGTTCCCAATAATGTACCATAAAATTAAATTGAAGGTAGGTGCATGACCCAGCAACATTTATTTTGCTTTTTATGCTCGCGAGCCCCGTGCCATAGGAAGACGATCACACGAAGTGTTCGACAGAACTTGTTGCTTGTCCCCCTATTCATGCTATTGAAAACAATATCTCCTCGGGATCTTTAGGACCGTGCGATGTCCGACTCTTCAGCTTCAGGTCTTGGCAGCCTGTGAGGCTTTTTGCGTATACCATGATTATTGTGAAATCTTTTCTATCACATAACACTTGCGACGTTTGGTTGCAAGAAACTTTGCGAAGAGCTGAACAGCAAAAGGTCCTCACAGCAGACGCAACCCTCCCTCCCTGAAGCGAGTGTTTTCGACCTAATTTCCTTGAACTTTGAAGGGGCAGGGTCGTATCTTGGATGCCCTTCTGCTGTCGCCATCTGGATTTGAACCTGCACCTCCAAGGTGGTTGGGGGTCTCGTGACGGATATCTTAACCACTTAGCTATCAGATACTTGCTGTGCGTAGGGAAATTTCAAGCCATGTGAAGATCACTTTAGTTCCTCTTCGATCAGCTCCGGCTGGGGCTCTCTTCGAAAAAACAGGGGATAGATCATAACAAGAGAATTGGTCTCTAAGACTTTAGTATATATAATCTGCATGCAGTAAATGTGTGGCGATGGATAAGCATCTGCACTAGCAAATGAAAGGTTTGAGAAAGCAAAAGTTCGAAACACGACTAGAATGCTAGTTTTTAAAATAAGAAGGTAAACTGAGGTTTCGTGTGTTACCGTATGTTATCTAACCCTTTGACTCCCGCACCCTGTCCACCAGCATCCTGCATTGTTAATCAAGCTGGCAAAGCAAAAACCTAACCCTATGATTCCCTCACCCTATCCACCAGCTTCCTGCAGCTTGCAGCCGGTGGATAGGTGCGGGAGTCAAAGGACTAAATAACAAAGAATGTTTTCAGATTGCAATCAAATGGAAAGTCATGTATATAGCCTATAGAACACACGCATGCACACAAAAACGTACACACATACAAGTACAATCACAGTTGCTTAAACAGATTGATGACTCTCTCTCTCTCTCTCTCTCTCTCTCAGTGGACAGAACAGTGGCAACCCAGCTGGCTCAACAGGTAAAAGTACTGATCTGGGTGATGACATCGCCCGGCTCGTTAGA
>CM060307.1:19208002-19235502 GCA_030674185.1 Monoplex corrugatus
TTTTCAAATGTCCATTCTAAATTGAAAAACAGAAAGAAAAACGAAACAAAACAAAAAATAGAAGGGGAGATATTCTAATGTTGACATGGAGGGATGTCTTTCTGCCCTCTCTCTCTCTTGTTGACACTACTTCAAAAACGCATCTCACAATCACGATCGTGGTGGATAATATGAGTAAAGGGACACACCTGCTTAGGACTAGTTTCCGCGAGAAATATAAACAATACTCTCCCTTGGCAAGAAGACCGCACACTTTTCTTATTCTCAGAAAATACATAATTTTGCTTAAGAATCTAAATAAAGTTTTACTGACTTAGTCTATGATACTGTTAAATGACGAAATATTCCATGATGTGTAAGAGATATAGTCTTTGGATAATGTTATACGGTATGTAAGAGACATTCTTTGGTACGAGTATTGTATAGTTGTGGAAATTATCTTTGTTTTAAATCAATAAAAGAATTTGAAACAATGGTAGTGGTGCTGGTTCTTCACATTATAGATCTAGTAGTTCTCTGACTGACTGACTGACTGACTGACTGACTGACTCGATCACTCACTCACTCACTCACTCACTCACTCACTCACTCACTCACTCACTCACTCACTCTGTCTCCGTTTCTTTGTCTCTGCCTCTGTCTCTCTGTATTTCTCTGTCTGTATCTCTCTCTTTCTCTATCTCTAACTTTCTGTATATCTCTCTTTGTGTGTCTCTCTGAGTCTCTCTGTCTCTGTCTCTCTGTCTCTGTCTGTCTGTCTGTCTGTCTGTCTTTCCTCCCCCCTCTCTCTCTCCCTCCTACTCTGTCTCTCTCTGCCTCATATGTTCTATGAATAGGTTATATCATAGGTCCCTGCCCTGAGGAAGGCATCCAGTTCGACTGATTTAGAATGAATGAAATGTGTGATTATCTCTTTGTGAAATAGTATATACCTCCTTCAAAAGAAAGCTCACGATTTAGAAATCTATAGAATTTTATTCTTTAATTAGGTACGTGTGTGTGTATACAGAAAGACAACACCCTGAATGACACAACCAACCTGGCTAACATGCATAATTAATTAGTTGTCTTGTTGTTTACGTCATCTGTACACTTGTACCGGCTGCAGGAGTGAAAAGCAGAGTGGAGGTGGAGTGTGGACAGCTGGTCCTATTACTTACAAGATAGAGTGAGAGAGGGGCTGCAGTCTGTAGTACAAACCTCTTACATGTGTAAGAGGTGTGTGGTATGAACTGACAGTCATGCTTGTACCTGCAGACGACAGTTACTTGGCATGTGTTTATGTGAGCCAGGCCAGTCGCTGCTCTGACTTACCCGCACACATGTTTGTTGTGACACTGTTTGAAGCAGCCTGGCAGCCGCACAACCAGGAAACTGCAGAACCCAAAACAAGTGTGACTGCCCGCGTTCAAGCAAACAGGAACCAGAAAAGAAAAAAAAAAAAAAAACACGAAAAAAAAAAAGAAAATAAGAAAGAATAAGAACGCGTATTTAATAAAACAACACAAGACAGGCGAAAATTTTCGGCCAAGTTGGCCTTTGTCAACAGTAAGATTACAAACAAACAAACACCAGATACAAAAAAATTAGGAGAAAACGACTGAAACTTCCCTGCTGCTCTGTCCAGTGTGAGAAAAGGAATAAACTGACTAAAATGACATCATAATGTGTTTCAGGTATAATTTGTAGCCTAGGTCTGCCATCTTTCCCGTGACAGACCCATGGATTCAAGATTTCATATCTAGAGGTCACTCCCAGCCTGCAACTTAACAACTGGCCTTCCCAATTTATCACTCCAATCAGTGTGGCAGTGTTAGCTTAGTGTTTCATTACTTCTGTTCCACCACTCGCTCTACCACGTTTTTCTTCTTGCCCATTTCAAGACCCTTGCTAGTGCATATGGCTTTGCGCAGGCTCATATAATCTGCCAGATATTTGTTGGCAGATTTGGGCGAAGCGCACGAGGAATTACCCAACTGCAACAAATCACTCTTGAACAAATTCTAAACCTAAGTGGAGTGATAGATGGTATGGCTGACTACCACCCCGCTAATCACCAAGATTCATAGCAGCCGATAGAAACGAGAAAATTGCCACATTGATCGCCAGGTGTGGCATGACCGTGCAGTGACGAACCGAAGAAGAAGACGAAGAAAAATTCAATAACAATTCGCCTGTTCTGGTCCTCCAAACCTTACGAGATACGTATTACGACTTACGGGCCCACAAACATCCACGTAGCCTACTTACTGCACAGGGGACGAAGGGAGGTTGTGTCGATGAACCGGTGGCACCGGTTGTTTCTACCCTTAATTCATGCGTGTGCGTGTGTGCCTGGATTGTGGCCAAGTTCTCAGCCTCAGGTCGTCTCTGCCATGTGCCGTGTTATCTGTTCAGTGTCTTTTTCTGTCTGACCCTTTCTCCTTTTCTGTTGCTCTCTTCTTTGAAGGCTGCTCCACATAAGCCCCCTACTGACATGATGAAAACGATTGCTTCATCGAGGAGGCGGCCTAGAGATCAAGCGTCCCTCTTGTACGCGTCGTTATCATAGAACATCGCTCGATCGATATCCCTTCTCCCCAGGACCTCCCCCTGAAAACAGACAGACAGACAGATAGACAGACAGACACACACACACACACACAATAACAACAACAACGACAACAACAACAACAACACCACAAAACAACACAACACAACACAAAACAAAAACTATATCCACCGTCACAACCCCAACCACAAAAGAAATCCGGAGACGTTCGATGATTCTACAAATCACGGGCTGACCCAGAACAGGACATGCACTAACCCTCAGGCTATCAATTGGGTGCATGTTGTTTTAAAAATCTCCCGTATTTAAAAGGAGACTTTGCGTGTCCACGTCTTTGTCCAAGTGTGTGTTTGTACTGAATTGTATATGTGTGTGTCGTAATGTGAATGTTGTGTGTGTGTGTGTGTGTGTGTGTGTGTGTGTGTGTTGTGTGTGTGTGTGTGTGTGTGCACTCGAGTATGTGTGTGTATGTGTGTGCGCGAGTATTTGTATGCATGTGTGTATACGCGTGTGCGTGTAGCCTACGTATGTATGTACGTACGTACGTATGTATGTATGTATGTATGTATGTATGTATATATGTATGTATGTATGTATGCGATGATGTTGATGATGATGGACTCTCCCGGCGATCCGCTGGATGAGTAGCATACTGGTCCTTTGTCGTGTCTTCTTGAATGTTATATAGAACCAATACTGTTATACGGTTGTGAGGCGTGGACAGTCAACAAGCAAAGCCAGAACAAGATTGAGGCAGCCGAGATGTGGTTTCTAAGAAGAATGTTGAGAGTCCCATGGACAGCAAAGAAAACAAATGAGACAATCTTGATGGAGGCAAACACAAGATCATTGGTAAGGAAGATTAGGAAAAGACAAGCACCATTTATAGGCCATTTCATGAGTAAAAGGGAATTAGAGCACCTGGTCACAACAGGAAAGCTGGAGGGAAAGAGAACACCAGGTAGAACCTAGGGATAAAATATTAGACGGATTTTCAGGGTGGCTGAGGACAGAGAGGGTGGAAGATGTACTTGTGGCAACAAGGGATAGATGCATATGGAGGGTCATGATCGTCAACGCCATGCGGCAGGGCACATGATGATGATGATGATGGGTCTTCATGCAGGATGTTCTTCCACAGATGCTGCATGGGAAGAGGTACTGTGGCTTCGGGCTCTGCTTCCCGGGCACCGGTCCTTCTGTTGTTTAGCAGACTGATTGATTTAATTCAGGTTTTACATAGGCACCCACCTCAAGTGATATGGCCGACGGGTATAACCATCCCAGGAAAATGGGGGTGGTGGTAAGGGGTGCTTATCTAATCTTATACTGACACCACCAGAACAACAATGATGTTAAGGTGGGGCAGTAAGAAGGCCAGTTTTAGTGTAGCGTACCCCCGGATTCGAACCCACAACCACTGGAAAGCAGTTCGTCCTGCGCTGTTTAAATGTGATTGTGCCCTGTGTGCACTCCCACCATCTACCGAAGTCAACAATTTTAAAAAGCATGCGTTATGGCCACAGTTTTCATCGTTGGACTAGAGGTTGTGATGTTATATGCAGCATTTTGTTCATATTTGATGCATCCATTCTGTTTGTCAGTGAAGAAGATCCACCGAGATTTGTTCTTGGTGACTGAATCATTAGTGTTTATGATCACATTTTTGCGGTTGCAGCCTATTTACGCATGTCAAAAGGCAGATGTGATGCGTCTAGAGTGTTGGCTAGTGGCTGTGTGCTTGTCACCTCTTACGTTAAGCCTGCACCACTGGCTAGCACTGCTGCTTGCAGCTATGCGAAAAGGAGAGCAGAATGTATAAGTCTCTCTGTCAGTATAATAGCCTCTCCGTCAGCAAGCCCTACGTTATACCTCCTCGTGGCGACATGTGGTAACTGAGGACCTCACGGACTCGGGCTATATCTCGAGGGACTCGGAGGAAGTCTGGCCCCCAGACGTGCGGCACGCAGGCCCACCGGCGTGTGGATATGCCCTGGTGCCCACGAACCAGACCCCCAGCTATGGGTAAATAGCTCCACTACCTTGTGGATATCTCGGGAGAGAATAAGGCTAAGGGATTAAACCCTGAAAAAAAATCACACCCTACTGCCTTGTAGGTTGTCGTGGGAACGACAAAGGCTAGCGGAGAGACCGTAAACAAACTGATGGAAGGCAACGGGAAACCACCATTGTATTTTCCCAAGATATCATGGCCAGACAATCCAATCAAAATAAGTGTAACGACGTAAATAGGGGCTCCTATAGAGCACCTTTGTCCGGTAGGGACCGTCATGCTGCGCAGGTGACACCAGACCGTCAGCAAGCTACAGCGTTCAACCTCAGAAAAAATAGCAAAATCGCAACATGGAACGTTAGAACATTGTTTCAAAAAGGTAAATTAGACAATATCAAAATGGAAATGGAAACATTAACATTAGTATTTTAGGACTAGGGGAAGTGAGATAGAAGGGGGCAGGCATGATAACATCAGGAGAGTATACAGTAATATATTCTGGTGGAAACTCACATGAAAGAGAAGAAGGTATCATAATGGACAGGGACAAATCAAAAGCAGTTAGGGGATACTGGGCTGTGTCCGACAGACTTTTGCAGATTAAATTGGGTGGCAGGCCATTTCATATCAACATCATTCAGGTGTATGCACTAACATCCGCAAATACTCAGGAAGACATCGACAACTTCTACGAAGTATTAGAGATGGCCTAGGCCCAATGTAAATCACAAGAAGTTGCAATAATAATGGGAGATTTTAATGCTGAAGTGGGACAGGATAGGGTGGAGGATATAGTTGGACCTTATGGCCTTGGTACACAAAATGAAAGGGGAGGGAAACTTGTAGAGTGGGCATGGATGAATGAGTTCATAGTAGGAAACATCTGGTTTGAGCAGCCTAATAGAAGAAAACGGACTTGGATGAGTCCAGGAAATAATAACAAAAATTAGATTGACTACATCCTGATAAATAAAAGATTTAGAAATTCTTTAATGTCAGCAAAAACACTACCAGGTGCAGACCGCAACAGTGACCACAATCCTGTAGTGGGAAGATTTAGGCTGAAATTAAGGAAAAGGAAACAGACCAAAAGCAACATCAATCTAAATCTTGGACTCTTAAAGACAGATGAAGTGATGCGTAAAAAAATTAACGTACATGTTCAAAACAAATTCAGTGCTCTGGAAGACGTTGGTGACAGTGAGGAACAATGGACAAAGCTGAGAAATTCGAAAAATGAAGCTTGTGAAGAAATCCCTAAAGTAGATAGAAAAGCAAAAAAGAACTGGATGACAAAAGGAATTTTAGGCTTGATGGAGGAACAGAGGAAGGCAAAGAGAAACGAGGAGATATACAGGAAGATAAACAAAGAAATCAGGAATAGGTGCAATGAAGCTAAGGAAGCTTGGCTGAAAACAAAATGCAAAGAAATAGAAGACCGACACAAAACGGATCCTCAGGGTATGTACAGACGAATTGAAGAAATTGTCCGCAGGAAAAATACATGCACGTCAACTGGTTGCTTAAAATCGAAAGATGGTACGCTTATCATGGCAAAAGACAAAATGTTAGACAGATGGGGAGAGTACATTAAAGACCTTTTTGAAGATGACAGAAACGAAGAACACATTATAAGAAAGAACGTTGAAGGACCACTCATAATGAAAGATGAAGTTAGAGCAGTACTGAAAAAGATGAAACCAGGAAAAGCCCCAGGACCAGACAACATTACTACAGAGATGACTGAAGCCCTGGAGGAATTATGTATTGGAAAAATAACAGTCCCCCTAAATGAAATTTATGACGCTGGAAAAATCCCCAATGATATGTCAAAATCAATTTTCATTGCACTTCCAAAGAAGACAGGGGCTATAGAATGCGAACTCCATCGCACAATCAGCTTGATGAGTCATAACAAAAATCCTATTAAAAATAATCATGATGAGGACAAGGAATAGAATCAAAAGAGAAATAGCAGAAGAACAGTGTGGATTTGTGGAAGGGAAAGGGACTATTAATGCCATATACATCCTAAGAACTATCATCAATCGAGATGAATAATGATTTATATTCATGCTTTGTTGATTATACCAAGGCTTTCGATCGGGTAAGACATGAAGAATTGATCAACCAACTAGAAAGACTCAATATTGATGGAAAAGATCTACAAATGATCAGAAATATGTATTGGGAACAAACAGCTGCAATGAGAATAGTAAAATATATAAGCTCTTTCCAAAACACCAAAAGAGGAGTCAGGCAAGGCTGTGTTTTGTAACCAGATCTGTTTTCACTTTACAGCCAAAACATCATGAGAAACCTAGAGCAAGACCCTGGATTAAAGGTTGGAGGAAAAATGATAAACAACAATCCATACGCAGATGACACTGTGCTAAGTGCAGAAAATGAAAGGGATCTACAAAACCTTGTGAATATACTAGAAATAGAAAGCAAAGGTAAGGGCCTGGAACTAAACAAAAAGAAGACTGAAGTCTTGGTGATCAGTAAAAAAACCACGAAATCCCCTCATGCAAAATAACAGCAAACGGCACAACCTTGAGACAGGTTGATAAGTTTAAATACCTGGGAACGATCATTTCACCAGACGGCAGATGTACATCAGAAATAGCCAGCAGAATCGGCCAAGCCAAAACAGCATTCAAGAAGATGAAAAGCATTCTTACCAACAGATGCCTAGCAGTTAACATTAGGAAGAGAGTTCTTGAATGTTGTATAGAACCAATACTGTTATACGGTTGTAAGGCGTGACAGTCAACAAGCAAAGCCAGAACAAGATTGAGGCAGCTGAGATGTGGTTTCTAAGAAGAATGTTGAGAGTTCCATGGACAGCAAAGAAAACAAACGAGACAGTCTTGATGGAGGCAAACACAAGAAGATCATTGATAAGGAAGATTAGGAAAAGACAGGTACCATTTATAGGCCATTTTATGAGGAAAGGGGAAGTAGAGCACCTGGTCACAACAGAAAAGCTGGAGGGAAAGAGAGCATCAGATAGACCCAGGGAGAAGATATTGGACAGACTTGCAGAGTGGCTGAAGACAAAGAGGGTGAAAGAGGTGCTTGAGGCAATAAGGGATAGAAACAGATGGAAGGCCATGATCGCCAACACCATGTGGCAAGGCACCTGATGATGATAATGAGCCTATTGGCTCGATGCGTAGTTCGATATTTGCATCAGATTTTATCATCTGTCCATTTACGATAGACTCGTTATAGATTTGGCACGACCGTTTTGCACTGGCGTTTGGGACGGCTTGTGAGTAATTTTCTCCCTTCTTTTGTTCGTGTGAGTTGCTGAATGGATTTTTCTGCCTCTCCCATCCATGACTTTCCGCGTTGCAGTCGACTGTGTTTTGCTATTTGGATTATTTTGTCAAGTGGAACTGTAAAAAAATCCAAATACAAGTGTGATTGCCCGCGTTCTAGCAAACCAGAACCAGGAAAAACAAAAAACAAAAACAAAAAAAAAAAAACACGAAAAAAGAATCAGAACGCATATTTAATTCAACCAGACAAAACAGGCGCTTGTTTTGGTATTTGGATTATTTTGTCAAGTGTTCTGGAATATGCCTTTACTTGTTCTGATTTTTTGTTTGTTTTGTTTTGTTTTGACTAAATCGAAGACTGGTCAAGCAGGTATAGCATAGTTTCCGTGTGGGTGTCCTTTGTGGTTCCGTGGGAGGGGGGGGGGGGGTCCTTTGTGGTTCCAAGGCTTACTCTCAATGTTTCGTTTTGTGTTCTGTGTTGCTTTAAAAGGTTGTCTGCTAACGTTGATACCACGTCCATAGTCGATTACACTCAGATTACAGATCAATAACTACCGTCAAAATGGGCAGTAAGAAGGCCAGTTTAATATAATGATGGTGGTTTGATTGGGTTTGATGCATGTTTTACGCCAGCACCCATCTCAAACAGGTCTACTGGCGCACCACCTCCTTGACACCACATGAGAGAAGCTTGACCAACTAGTAACCCCACTTCTGAACAAATGGTGCCAGCGGGGGGGGGGGGGGGAAATGTATCGTCCCATACATGTTTTGCATGATTTTTGCTTTGTCTTTAGTGTCATAGGAACTAGGCAGAATACAAAATGAAGCAATGTGAGTTCAGTTGAGTGATTACGTAAATTGAAATCCATGTTCCAGGTGTTGCACTTTAGCTGCAGTGCAGAAATGTTAATTTTAATACGTTTCCGTTCGGCATTTTTCAATTAATCTTTCTAGGAGTATTGCATAAGCACATGGAGGATATGTGTGTTGTTTTGAGCACGTCAGGTTGTCCAAGTTATGCACATGAACCCACAGATGATGGAGGCGGGGGGAAGGGGGACATAATTTCAGTTTCAGCTGGTAAATGTTATTGTTAATGTTATATATAGACTGCATGACTGATATCATTCAGGCATCTTTGTTTTTTTTTCTTTTTGTTTGCTGACAGAAAAGAACACAGAGAACGGTGCGAATGACAACCAGAACAGAGACTAGGACAGACAGACAGACAGACAGAAAAGACACGCACGCAGGCGCGCGTACACACACACACACACACACACACACACACACACACACACACAACACAGAGCCAGAATAGAGACTAGGACAGACAAACAGACAGACAGACAGACAGACAGACACGCACTCAGGCGCACGTGCACACACACACACACACACACACACACACACACACACGCACACACACATACACTCACGAAAGAGCGCACACACGCACAATTTATTATTTTTATAAAGAAGACTGATGGTGGAGGAAGATGTCCACTCATTCCTTTTCGGTAAACTGTATGGTTTGACATGTATACGCAATATGCGTGCACTAGCCGCGTGACCCAGATACGGACTGCGTGATCGATCTCAGCAAGGATCAAATTGCTGCATGAAGGCCAGCGCTCGATATATTATGATTTTACTCCCTTCCTTTGCCTTTATATGTGTATTTATCGTTGACCTTTCCGATCGAATTTTGTTTTGTGTCATGACTATTGATATTTAAGGAGCTTTAATTTTGTGAAACTAATCAAATTTGTACCCCGTTGTTAACCCAGCAGGTCGAAAATTCTATCCCAGGGGAACCATTTCACTAATGGCTGTTGCTATCCTGTCGGGCCACTTTGCCGCTTGAAACAGCTAACCAGTGCGTTGGTTGCACACACCCACTCAAGCGGCACAGCATGCTGCAGAGAGGACGGTCGTCATGGCAGTAATGTCAACTCATCGATTGCTCTGCCTCCACTGCGGATGCTTGTGACGTCACAATATGGATCTCTAATTTCAAAATGGCCGACTGTGCATGTCAACAAAGTCAAAGTTAGTAGCCTGTTTTGAGTTGGGTTTGGCCTGACAGACATGCTTTAAACCGTTTCATGGCCATTTCTCGCTCCCATGGCAGCGGCGTCGGTGTCTGATGAAAAGGCCAGCCTGATTACCTGCCCGACGTGTGATTATTCTGTGCCACAGCAGCCTGGGACGAAACGAACGATCTGTCCCAACTGCGGTCATTTCTACAGTCGAGAGCATGCGGAGAGACCCCCGTCTCCTCGGAGGAGGATCCGCCAAGACAGGACAGAAAGAGGGACTAACAGTCGGGATCAGCAGGTATTTATTCAAACATTGCCCATTTTGTGTTGGTTGCATTATCGCAAGTGAAGGTCAAGAAGATTGAGGCAAATTAATTCTATTAGCCCAAGATTGGAGAGACTGGAGTGATGAGCAAGCTCACTTTTCCATATGCCACATGCATTCAGGTGGTATTTCTCTGAGATGCCCACTCGATTCTCAAGAAATTTATGAATTATGTCCAATTTGAGCAGTAAAAATCGAGATTTTTCGTTTTCGATAAGACATGTTTTCAGTGATACTGATAGGCAGCATTATGTGATTATTATGCATTATTTGTTGACTTATTATGCTTTTTGTATTGTGTAATTCCATTGTATTTTCATTGTTTTATTCATAAGTATGATCACACACACATACAAAATTAAATCATTTCGTAAAATGATAACTTGGTGTTAATTGCAAAAATATAATCTGGGCAGCAGTCTGTATCATGCATGCATAACTTTCAAATGTATACATGCACACACACGCACACACACACACATACACATACACACACACACACGCACCATGGTACACACACACACACACACACACGCACGCACATGCACACATACACATACACACACACACACACACACACACACACACACACACACACACCCACAACACACTGCAAATACACACAGCAGGAATGCAAATACATGCATACATACCTGAAATGAACACACACACACACACACACACACTGCAAATACACACGAACAGGAATTCAAACACAAGCATGCATACCTGTAAATGAACACACACACACACACACACACACACACACACACACACACACACACACAGACCAACACACACACACACACACACACACACACACACACACACACACACACACACACACACACACACACACACACACACACACACACACACACACACACACAGTGACACACAGACAGAAAGTCCAAGTTCAACCCTTCTGAGTAGCATCTGGTGGGTAAAGGATGGACACTTTTCTGACTCCTGAGTCCTAATGCACCATCTGTACAGACCTGCCACTGCTTGAACCTGCTTCATGTGCATGCTCACAAAACACGACAAAGTGTGAATGTTCTGTGGCTTATGGAAACAAGAAAATACTCAGCCTGCAAGCCCACAAAAGACAGAATATGCAGACTGTACAGCTAATAACGCCTGCTGATTGTGTACCAAACAGCAGGCACGCATGCATCTAAGAAAATGTTGCTCAGAAAAACAGCAACAACAACAGTTAAGGCAACAACAACAATTTCAAGTAATACATACACTCACACACAGTCACACACACACACACACACACACACACACACACACACACACACACACAAACTGTCTAATATCACTCATTGTGAAAAGACGTTAAATCAAAGAACGAACGAGCACACACACACACACAACCACACACACACACACACACACACACACACACACACACACACACACACACACACACACACACACACACACACACACACACACACACACACACACAGATTATAGTAACTTTTTAATGAAACATTTAACACACATGCAAACATGCTTATTATTATAGTCACTAATCAGCCTTAACCTATATATAATATACAAAAGCACTCACACACACATATAGAATATGTTATGAATTATGGTACTTTACAAATAGAAATAACAGCCCCCATTTCTAATGGCAGAATGACCGGAACAAAGAGCAAGGAGGTCGTCTTCAGACCATCGCTAATTTTTTCCAAAACCTGGGAAACCGCAGGGGCTCTGCCTCCTCCTGCCAGACGGGCAACTTTAAAGATGATGTCACAACTCCAGAACAGTCGTCTGGGCGCCCTGAGTCACTGCCTCCCATTAACGGCTCCAAGTTCCCATCCATTGGGAATTCGCAGTTGACGGCATCGAGGAGCCAGGTGCCATCGTATGGTCACCATGGTAGTGCTCATGGGAGAACGGATACTTTGTCACCTGGGCCCAAAAGTCCCCGCCCTCACCACACAGGACAGAAAAGTCCTCACCCACCTCGTAGTCCCAATCTGGTTGCTCCTTCACCAGTCAGCACAAAGACACTCCAGCAGTTCCGGTAGTGTGTGTGTGTGAGAGAGAGAGAGAGAGAGAGAGAGAGGGGGGGGGGTATGGCTGGGACAAGAAAATGAGAGAGAAGGGGGGACAAGGGGGAAAGAAGAGACTCAGGGATGTGAATAATGAGAGAGAAAGAAGAGAGGGGAGGGAAAGAAAATTTTAAAGGAAAAGAAGTTTCCATTTTCACTTTTTATCAATGCATAGATTGGATGGTGTAGAGATAGAACTCCCACCTGCCAGTCGAGCTGCACAGGTTTTGACTAATGCAAGAAAAATGGTTGAGTGTGTTGCACCAGTCTGCCAAGCAGTGAATGGGTATATCTGACCTGGTCCAGGGTTGGGAAAGATAAGACAGCACAGGGGAGGAGATGGACCCCACTAATGGTATTTCAGGAAGAAGTTGAGGTCTGTACCACCTCATTCCTGTACTCAGGGTGATGGGACCACCTTTCTACTGACACACTTGAGTATAACATGCTTATTTGTTGCAAACAACATGGCATTCATATCTACTGTAAGTGTTATTTTTTATGTACTTTGGCAATTCAAATATACAGAATGAGAATTGAGAGAGAGGGAGGGAGAGAAAGAGGAAAGAGAAGAGAGAGAGAGAGAGAGAGAGAGAGAGAGAGAGAGAGAGAAGAGAGAGAGAGAGAGAGAGAGAGAGAGGAGTTTTCTAAATGATTTGAGTCACTTTGACTTGTAGCGAATTTAAATTCTCATCTGTCCAAAATTAGTGTGTAAATTTTTCTCCTCTAGTTTACTACAGGCTTGGTTAAAAAGCTGGGAGCACTCATTTGAATGAATTTGTCAGTTTGTGGCTGTTGCTCAGATTTCCTAGCCAAACCCAGGGTATCTGTATCTACTGGGTCTTGTTGATGCCTGGTTATGTCTTGATGGTAGAGTATTGTTCTATCACTCTTTCTCAAACCATAATGGACTTTGTATGTTTTACCATTGTTATCTCAATCCTCATGCAGAATAACAGCAATTGGTACAACTTTGAGACAGGTCGATAAGTTTAAATATCTGGGAACGATGATTTCACCGGATGGCAGGTGCACATCAGAAATAGTCAGCAGAATCGGCCAAGCCAAAACAGCATTCAAGAGGATGAAAAGCATTCTTACCAACAAATGCCTATCAATTAACATCAGGAAGAGAGTTCTTGAAAGTTACATAGAACCAATACTGTTGTACGGTTGCGAGGCGTGGACAGTCAACAAGCGAAGCCAGAACAAGATTGAGGCAGCCGAGATGTAGTTTCTAAGAAGAACGTTGAGAGTTCCATAGACAGCGAAACAAAAAACAAAACAAAACAAAAGAGACAGTCTTGATGGAGGCAGACACAAGAAGATCATTCATTAGGAAGATTAGGAAAAGACATGCAACATTTATAGGCCATTTTATGAGGAAAGGGGAATTAGACTATTTAGAGCACCTGGTCACAACAGGAAAGCTGGCGGGAAACAGAACACCAGGTAGACCCAGGGAAAAAATATTGGACAGACTTGCACAGTGGCTGAGGACAGAGAGGGTGGAAGATGTGCTTGTGGCGACAAGGGGCAGATGCATATGGAGGGCCATGATCGCTAACGTCATGTGGCAAGGCACTTGATGATGATGATGAACCCTGCAACAGTCCTAGGGTGGATGGCCTTACAATGGGTAGACACTGATAGCTTCTGTAGAATCCTGGCACTTTTGACTGCAGTGGACTAAACTCTTGTATGTTGATCATTGTTTTAGTGAGCTGAAAATGGTCATCATGAGAGTAATGTCACAAAGATGCCATAAAAGATGTCAGTAAAAAAAATCAACATACATTCACGTTAGAATGGACCAGTAAGATTCTAAATACTAGGAGTACAGGACAGACAAAGTCAGCTTCTGATTGTCTGATAGAATGTTTTGCTGCCAGTGGAGTGATGGCCTAGTGGTTAACAGCACTTGTCATGAGAAGTGAGAAGTCTTGAAATTCATGGGTAATAACCCAGTCAGACAGGGAACTCTTTTCCAGCCCATTCCCCCTGAATCCCCCACTAGACATTTAGTGTGGTGTTCTGAATGCTAGTCTTCTGGATGAGATGATAAACTGAAGGCCCCATGCAGCACACACTTAGGTCACAGAAAAGACCTCATGGCAGCAAAATTGTGCCCCTGCGAAATGTTTGTAAAATATCCACTTTCATTTAGAAAACAAAAAGCAAAAAATGAGCAAATCAGAAAAGCAAAAAGAAAAGAAACCAAAACAAAAGAATAACAGAGCAGAAGAAAAGAAAGGGTGGTGCTGCCCTGTGGTAATGTGCTCTTTTCCGGGAGAACTGCTCAATTTTCACATGATAAATCTGTTGTGACAAAAAAATTATTTGACAAAATATGACATAGATCAACTGTGGTATGATGATGACGGTGATTTCAGGGAAAGTGTCCATGAAGCCAAAGCCACAGGTAACTGGAAGACTGTTCTGGACTTCTACTCCGCCATCTTTGACTCATTTACAGAGCTCAGCATAGTTTTCAAGGTAAACATCTGCTGCTAATGGTGTAAACTTGAAATGCCTCCATTTGCATGGATGTTGTTTAAAATTTTGATATTTATGAGTCTGTGTATCAGCTGTGGAACATATATATATCTCCTGCTTTGCATTTCCATCAGTGCTATTGGTTATTGCTCCTAAGCCTTGTAATGTCATGCTTCCTTGCTGTGCATATAGCCATGCAGTAATTTATTTTCATCACGTGCCTCATAGCTTGCATGAGATGAACATTTTTTGTACATTGCCTGTTCCTAAATCTCATATCAGTTAGTAAACATTCAAAAGTGGGACGGAGCATCCGCTGTTGTTCTTTGGTTGCATGATTACCAAAACCATCACAAGGTAACACAACAGTGACATCAAGGATGGATGTGAACCAGCTTAGGGGAACCCCAAAGGAGAAACTGAAATGAATCAGCCATAAGATAAAACTATGGAATTGTAAAAAGTGATAAAAGTGTAACTTGAATGTTGGGAAATCTGAAATAAGATGTAAAGAGATTGTAAAATCATTTAGATCATAAAGCTAATTTTTAGATTACAAAAATACCTCTTAGAAAAAATATTAACATTAAAGGCAGTACTAATGTTTTCAACTTTGTCCCACTCACTGCAGAATGTGGTAATTACTTACATAAATGTAATTTATGTAGACACAGAGTGCTTGATACACACACACACACACAACACACACACACACACACACCACCACACACACACACACACACACACACACACACCACACACCACCAACCACACACACATATGCATGCGTGTGTGTGTTTTGTGTGTGTATGTGTATGTGCGTTTATACACTGAGGGTTCCTTACCTAACAAATATAAATATTGCAAATAATCTTGTGCAAATAACATATGAAACAAACAAAAATATGTTTTAGATACAAGAGGTGAACAGTGCAAATATAAAAGAAGATCTAAAAAAAAAAAAATAAACAAGCAAGCAAACAATCAGATAAACAAACTAAAGAACTGAAGATAAACAAAGTAAACCAATGAAACTTCTCATCTTTCAAAACAAGCAAAACGAGGAAAATCAACCAACTAGAGAAAAAGGAGACAAACACACAATTGAATAAACAGAAAAAACACAAGCAAAACACACATGTATGCAGCTGAACAAATAAAACAAATGGAAAGCAAACAAGAAAACAAACATACAAAAATATACTGGGAAACAAAACATACAAAAATATATATGTATACAGAGAAACAAACATACAAAACATCAACAGCAACAACACCACCAACAACAAGACCAACAACAACAACATCTTTCAACAACTACGACAACAACAACGCCAACAACAACAACCACCATTTAGCCAGCCCAGTCATCAGTTGAAAGAATTATTCAGATGTAGCATCATTGAAAAGTTTCTAAACATAATATTTCACTGACTCCCTCACCTCATCCACTAGCATCCTGCATCCTGCACAGCAGTAGCAAAGTACAGGAAGCTGGTAGATAGGATGAGGGACTCAAAGGATTAACTTTTTGCTGCTGGTGGATAGGGTGTGGGAATCAAAGGTAAAAGGGCTTTGTCTATGATCAGCAAACCATCTTGCTGCCTGTTGTTGGGTGCATGGGTTATACATAACATGCTCCATGCCTCACCATGCACTGCACCTGAAGAACAATGGTAAACAGTAACCGGAAGAGTGGCTTGGCTGCGATATTGATCAAGTGCAAAGTTCCATTATCCCCTGAAACAGAACATTGGTGTTCATGTGTGATACCATGCTATGCAGCAAACAGCTCTGTCAGGGCCATGGCTTGTAATGTCAGTGCTTGTAACTTGAGCCAGTTATGTATTGTAATTGATAGACTGCACTGTTTTGTTTGTGATTGTAGGTTGTTATTGGACCGGTAAGAGAAAGGTTGTAGACTTTTGTCAGACCTTTTGTGTCTTCTGAATGGTATATGTTTCTTGAAATATTCAGGGGAAAACAAAAACGAAATCATCAAATAGAAATCAACAAAAAATTATTGTGTCCTTTGATCGGCTGAGATCAGCAGTTGTGATGTTACCCAATCAGAAAAGGATTGTGGGCGTGTTTGCCAAATCAGTTGTATCTTTTGATTGGTTCAGATGAGTGTCTGTGACTTGAATCAGTCGGAAAAGTGCTGTGGATGCATCTGTCAAACCATAATGTTTTTGTTTCAGATTGGCTCGCACTGGTTATTACCCACTAGTTGAACCAGTCAGAAAGAGTAGAGCATTGATAGTGTTGTTTGCTATGTGTATTAGCATCAGGCTTAGGATTTGTGTCACTGATGCATGTGGTTTACTACTTTACTTTTGTGCATGGTTTGACAGCTTCACTTTTGTAGAATTTTACTCATTATTTATGACTTCTTCATTTAAGACTTGTGTGCATACAATATTTTCATTGTCAGAGTGTGTTCAACTGAGCTGCTCACACTTTAAAATTCTCGTTTTTTCAGTTTCTTTGAGCTCTTGGTTTTTGCTTTTAGTTTTTGCCAGTCATTTTTATTTTTCATTAAAAAGAAAAAGACAAGGAAAAAAAAAAGAAAAAGAAGAAAGAAAATCATTAATTATTGTTATTCTGGCAATTTGTACATGTGTGGATGTGTTTTTGTGTGTCTGTGTAACATGTGTTTGAGTGTATGGTATGTGTGTGTGGATGTTGTTGTGTGTTGTTGTGTGTGTGTGTGTGTGTGTGTTTTGTGTGTGTGTGTGTGTGTGTGTGTGTGTGTGTGTGTGTGTGTGTGTGTGTGTGTGTGAGTGTGTGTGTGTGTGTATGCATGTATGTGAGTGCCTCTGTGTTGTGTGTGTGTGTGTGTGTGTGGTGTGTGTGTGTGTGTGTGTGTGTGTGTGTGTGTGTTTGTGTGTGTTTAAACATATTTTGGAATAAATTTGTAGGTTTGTCCATGGTTATGTGACATTGTATGAATAATTTACAGATCCATCCATGACATCTCTATGTTTAATGTGGTTTCAGAGGGACACAAACAAAGAGTATAAAACAGCAGACGACTCAGGGATCCATGTGGAGTATGTGAATGCAGTCTATGACACATTGATGAAAGCGGTGAGGCTCCCCTCTCCTCCTTCCCCCTCCCTCCCTCCCCCTCTACCCCCTTTCTCCCCCAGTGCATATTAATGTAGGTTTCAGTTTGGTTCAGACTGTGTAATGATTGTACTTGTAGCCTGTGTTGTTGGTCTTGTTTAATATGAAGTTTGGATGAATAGTGAGACATAATATTGATGTGAATAGAGTGATGTATTGTTGATGTAGATGTCATGTGTAGGCATACATTTTCATTGCACTATGGTTTCTGGAGTATGTGTGTATGTGTGTGTGTGTGTGTGTGTGTGTGAAAAAGCAACAGAGAGAGAGAAGGAAGGAAAGAGATCCAAACAGAGAGAGAGAGAGAGAGAGGAGAGAGAGAGAGAAAAGTTGTGCAAAAAGACTGAGAGAAGAGGGAGAGAGAGAGCAGCATTCAGAGAAAAAGAATGGGAGAGAGACAGAGATGGAGGGAGAGGCAGAGAGAGAGATTGAGAGAGAGAGAGAGAGAGAGAGAGAGAGAGAGAGAGAGAGAGAGAGAGAGAGAGAGAGAGAGAGAGAGAGAGAGAGACTTGGTTGATATTCATTGTCATTCCATGAGCGTTTTCTATGAAACCTCCAGCTTGCGATATTTGTACAGTTCTTTACACCATTGATGTCTTTTTGTACCTAAATTTCCTGTTATTTATGCCTGTCACATCCGTTTGGGTTCTGCTGTCTCTGTAACATTTATCTTGCATTTGGCAAGAACTGAACTAGTGGACTTTTATTTTTCATAACTTTCCTTTCCACTGGCAGGCCGCTTGTATTACTGTAGTTATTGATTTTTTGGGGGGTGTTTGCTTTGACCAACTGCATGCATCAAGCATGCATGGACCATTTGTTTGAATTCAACCCTTTCATGCCTTTACCCATAAAAACTGGTGGATAGGATGAGAGAGTGAGGTCAGAGTGGTATTTTGTTATACACTGTGTGCTTTTTATATGTTATGCTTTAATTTGTTTTTTAAAACCCTGTGCATGAAAAGGGAATGCGACATATCTCTCCTTACCTATCTTCTCTCCAAGCAACCTGTGGTTGATTTGAGCTGTTCTGTTCTGTTCTTTTGGCTCATGATTCATGTACTGTGTAACTGATGGTATAAAACTCTCCTTCTGTATCTCACTCTCTGTGGCATTAGTTCTGTTCAGGGCATATGATTGTGGTAGTGTATGATCTCTTCTGTTTTGTACATGTCTTGTTTTTACTGCGTGTTCTTTAGGCGTGGTGTTTGTTTAAAATTGTTCCAGTGACAGACTGATTCAAAGATAAGATTGCAAAACCTATATGCTAGGTAGGACCTCAGGGCCTTACCTGTTCACGAGGCCAATATGCAGGTTTATAGCTGGTGCTATGATCATTGTGGATCTTCTTCATGACAAAACACCAGTGGCATCAGTGCATATGGAATTAATTCTGAACGCAGAGATGTTGTCTTGAGAAAATGAAGCTGAAAGTGAAAGTGAAACTGAAACTGCTGCTATTGCTACTTCTGCTGCTACCATTATCCTGGCTTGATACCTTTTCAGGGTCATGGTGACCATGAAAAGTACAAAATCTGGATTTTCTGTAACAATTTGTATGTTAAACAAGAGATCATTAGAATGGCTTGACCATCATGTTTGCTGTTTGGTTTTGTTGTTGTTGTTTTTTCGTTTTGTTTGTTCATCTTTTTCTTCTTTGTTGTCATTTTTCTTATTCATGCAAATTCTCACTCAAATTTTATTTTGGCAGCCCACTGAAGTGCCAAAGGAAGTGCTGAAAGCCATCATCAACAGTCTGTTGAAAGACCGCAAGTAAGTTTCTTATCTGTTTTCCTCTGTGCTGTGCTCTTGTGTGTGTGTGTGTGTGTGTGTGTGTGGTGTGGTAGAAAGAGAGAGAGAGGAGAGAGAGAGAGAGAGAGAGAGAGAGAGAGAGAGAGAGAGAGGAGAGAAGAGAGGAGAGAGAGAGAGAGGAGAGAGAGAGAGAGAGAGAGAGAGAGAGATACTGTGTGAGTGTGGGTAAAGTGAATGTGTGCAATGTGTGGTTGTGTGTGTGTGTGTGTGTGTGTGTGTGTGTGTGTGTGTGAGAGAGAGAGAGAGAGAGAGAGAGAGAGAGAGGAGAGAGAGAGAGAGAGAATGTGTGTGTATGTGTCTGTGATTGCATGAGTGTGTGTGGGGTAAGTTTAAAGGAAACAACAATCTGTTTACTCATGATGGGTTTAGGTTTACTGATTTGTATTGTACGCTTACATGTTGTGATTAGACCTTAATGTATGAATAAGGAATTCATACTGTTCTGTGTTACATTTTTTATTCTCTTCTTATCCCATGACTGGCATGGTCATTAGGGACGCTTACGAGATTTGGTAACAGACATGATATTCCTTAAATGGATGGATTTTCCATGTATGTCTATGAGGTGCAGCAACAATAGTTCAGGCCTACTGAGATAAGTCCAGCCTCTTATACTTGCCTCTTTCTCTTCTTCTGTTGACCAGGGCAACTGCCTCTATCCAGGGTGACCTGACGGATGATTTTAAATGGTGTGTCCATGTGGCTGATGTGATCACAGCTTATGAGCTTATGTCATCTTGCATTTATAAATGTTACCTTTTATGAACGGTTTCAAATGCAATATTCACACATGTTGTGGAAGATGAAATTGTTTACTTCGCAGCATTTGTACTCTGGTTCTTTTTTTTTTTTCATATAGTGAGCTTATGGTTACATCATTGAGTTGATCTGAACTGGTCATATAGATAAGATCTGTTGTAAAAGTGAATGACTGTGTTTTCTTGCTGCCAAAGGAATCGGGATCATCGTTTGTGGTGAGAAAAAACATCATTTTTTTGAATGAAAACAAAAACAACAACAAAAAAAACTGAACAGGTGCAGTTAGAATGTTCAGTTATGATAATGACAACATTGATAATCATGATAATAACAATAATGATTAAAAAAAAACCTTACTGGTGTTAGTCTTGTTTTTATTTGACTTGATGTCCAGTTTTCAGTAGTAGTGATCTTGTTTTTATTAAAATTGTAATCATTGGTGGTGATCTTGATTTTGTTGATGCTGGTTTTCACTTACTATTTTTTCTGATGTTGGTGCCAGTTTTCACAAATATTGCGCAACTGCTGTTGTTCCTGTTTTCAGTGATGTTGGTCCTATTCCATCAGTGCTGGTTCTGTTCTACTGATGTTGGTCTTGTTCCATGTACAATAGTTCAGCTTTCACTGATGTTTTGGTTTTGCTTCCACTGGCAGTTCATTTTACCCAGTGTTGGTTTACTCTCACTGGTGTTGGTTCTGTTTTCACCAGTGTTGATCTCATTTTCACTTATGTTAGTTCTGTTTTCACTGATATTGGTTTCTCAGGGTTTTGTTCTGTTTTCATTATTGTTGGTCTTGTGCTGTTGATTTTGGTTCTGTTCTGTTGAAATGTCCTGTTCACTTACGTAAGTTCTCTTTTAATTGATGTTGCTTTCTTGTTTTCATTATGTTAGTTCTGTTTTCATGATTGGTTTGGGTTTGTTCTGTTTTCATAGATGTTGGTCTTGTGCTGTTGATTTTGGTTCTGTTCTATTGAATGTCCTGTTTACTTACGTAAGTTCTCTTTTAATTGATGTTGCTTTTCTCTTGTTGATGTTGTTCCTTTTTCATTGATGTTAGTTCTGTTTTCTGAATGTTGGTCTGTTGTTGTTTGATTTGGTTCTGTTTTCATGAGTTGGTCCATGTTTTACTGATGTGTTCTCATTTTTAAATGATGTTTTTTTTTGATGATGTTGTTCTCTTTTATTGAGTTAGTCAGTTTTTGACTGATTTGGGTCCAGTTTATTTTTTCAATACTGATGTTGGTTCTGTTTTCAGGGAGGTTGGTCCAGTTTTTTTATACTGATGGTTGTCGTTTTACTGATGTTGATTTTGTTCTTGAACTGTGTTGTGTGGTCCTATTTTACTGGTTGGTCAGTTTTTAGTGTGTTGTGTATTTACTGATTTTTCATTTTTCCTTGTTGGATCTTGTTTTCATGGAGTTGGTTTCTCATTTGTTTTTTTGATCTGATACTGGTTGTCTGTTTTCACTGATGTTGATGTTTTTTATTGATGTTGGCTGTGTTTCAATGATGTTTTCCTATTTTTATTTTAGGGTCCATCTTTTCTGTGAGTGTTGGTTGATCATGACTATTAATCTGTTTTTTTTGTGAATCTTGTTTTTTGTCATGTTCTCTTATTACTGTTTTTAAAATGATCTGTTTATACTTTGTTTGCTCTGCTTTTACAATTGTTATGTTTGTATATGTTGGTGTGTTTCTATATATTGTTTTCACTGTATATGTTTTTTGTCCTCTATACTGTGAGTTTGTTCTGTTTATACTGTTGAACTGTTTTTTGTTATACTGTTGTTTTGTGTTCTGCTTATACTGTTGTTTGTTCTGCTTATACTGTTGTTTGTTCTGCTTATACTGTTGTTTGTTCTGCTTATACTGTTGTTTGTTCTGCTTATACTGTTGTTTGTTCTGCTTATACTGTTGTTTGTTCTGTTTATACTGTTGTTTGTTCTGCTTATACTGTTGTTTGTTCTGCTTATACTGTTGTTTGTTCTGCTTATACTGTTGTTTGTTCTGCTTATACTGTTGTTTGTTCTGCTTATACTGTTGTTTGTTCTGCTTATACTGTTGTTTGTTCTGTTTATACTGTTGTTTGTTCTGCTTATACTGTTGTTTGTTCTACTTATACTGTTGTTTGTTCTGCTTATACTGTTGTTTGTTCTGCTTATACTGTTGTTTGTTCTGCTTATACTGTTGTTTGTTCTGCTTATACTGTTGTTGCTTCTGTTTTGACTGATGTTGGTTTTGTTTTGACTGTTGTTGGTTTTGTTTTGACTGTTGTTGGTTTTGTTTTGACTGTTGTTGGTTTTGTTTTGACTGATGTTGGTTTTGTTTTGACTGTTGTTGGTTTTGTTTTGACTGTTGTTGGTTTTGTTTTGACTGATGTTGGTTTTGTTTTCTCAGATGTTTTCTCAGATGTTGATTTTGTTTGACTGATGTTGGTTCTGTTCTTTCTAATGTTAGTTCTGTTTTCACTGATGTTGGTTTTATTTTCACTGGTGTTGATCTTGTTTTCATGGATGTTGGTTTTTGCTTACTGTTTTCTCTGATGTCGTTTATAGTTTTAATGATACTGTTATCACTGATGTTGGTGTGTTTTCAGTCATGTTGGTCATGTTTTCATTGATGTTGATTTGTTTTTATTGATGATTGTTCAGTTTTTCATATTTTGTCAGTAATGTTGGTCTGTTTTCAATAATCATTTTCACTGATGTTGGTATTGTTGTCACTGATTTTTGGTTTTCAGGGATTGCTTTCATTTATGTTACAGTTTTTTTTCTGATATTTTTTTTTTTACTGATGTTGGTCAAATTATCACCGATGTTTGCTCTCATTTTAGTTCTGTTTTCATTGACACTGGTTTTTGCTGAGACTGTTTTCACTGATGTTAGTTTCACCGTTGTTTATCTTTGTTGCACAGGCCACACAGCAAGGATGATCTGCGAGCCTATTTGATTCTACTGCAGGTGAGATTTTATGGTATTTTGTTTATATCTTTGATGATTAAAAGCTTGTATGACATATTCAACAGAAATATCAATATCCACAAAAAACACAAATTATAGCACATCTTGAGTGAGTGTCAGTCGATGCACAAAGGGCAAAACTAACAAATTCATGTTGATGTTTTGTTTTCATGTTGTTTATTCTATTTGTCATGGAGGGACTAAGCAGTCAAAATGTTCTGTGCTATGTGTGTGTGACTGACACTGTTTTCTGTATGTTGTTTAGTGGATGCATTATTTTTTAGTACTGTTTCATTGATCAGATTTTTGTGTTTGGTTTTTGTCTTTTTATGCTTGTTCTGAACAGTGTTTTCCTGGATGCATGTGTATACTCTGTGCAGGCATTATGTAGCTAGTTTGTTTACATATTCCATCTTCTGTGGATGTGCACTTTGGATAAGTTTGTGTTTCCATGAGTCATCAAACACCAACATAGCTTACAGGATCTTGAACATGCACATTTAATGTTCTACAAGTGTAAACACATGACAAGAGATTGGTCACATGCTTTGTTCGAGGAGGTCTGAACAATCTCCACTCTTTACCCTCTCGAAATGATGCAGGCAGGATTGAACCCAAAACATAACACAAGGTTGTCATGCTTGGTCACCTTTTGTTTCAGAACCCACAGTTCAGTTCTCTGTCTACCTACGTGATTTTTGCTCATCTGTTGCGGCAAGTGGCCAGTCTCACTGACCATGACCACCATTTTCTAGTCCATTGGCTCAAACTGTGAGTGCACTACTCTTAAACCCTCTAATTGATATTAGCATACTTTTTTGTTTTGATAAAGAGAAATGAGCTTATCCACTGTAAAATGAGAGATCCCAGGTTTCATTTTCTGTGAGACACAGATTTATGCCTCCCTACTCCCTGCACAAGACCTTGAATTGTGACTAGGGTGTTAATCTTGTGGATGAGGTGATAACCTTAGGTCCTTTGCACAGCATGCACTTAGCACACACAACAACAACAACAACAAAAAGTGATGAAAAGGATGGCCTTTGCAGCATTTTGAAGAAAATCCACACTTTGAAGGTAAGCTAAAATACTAGCATGCAGAAGAGGGAAAAAATGGTGGCCCTTACTACAGGAATGTACTTTCCCTAGGGAAAGCAACTTTCAGTCATTGAAAAATATTTTGTTTTAACAACAAGAACAACAACAAGATAACAAGATAACAATACAATACAAAAAACAACAGAAATCAAAGATCCCCTTCCACATCTCACAAACAAACAAACACAAACAAACAAACAGCCCCACACCACCCAAATGCATATAATACGATACAATAAAAACAAGATGGTCAAGTCTTTTTAACAATGTTTTTCACAGAACAGAAATACGTACACTTTTTGAAAAAAAGAGAGATAAAAATCATGCATCCAAGTTTGGCAATTCCGGACTGCTAAAGATTCTCTGTCAGACAAAAAACAAAACAAAACAAAACAAAACAAAACAAAACAAAACAAAAACAAAACAAAATAAAACAAAAACAAAAAAAGACAAACCAACTGCGATCAAAAATCTAAACAGCCAACCAAACAAAAAGAGTGTTTGTCATTCATTCTTGTGTATTCGAATTTCACCAGACTGGAGAAAGACCGCTTTCGAGGCATTTTGGAACGTCTACATAACTTTGTTGCGTGTCGACTGTTCCCACCCAAACCAGAGGATTTGCCGCCCATCGTGAAATGCTCCTGGTGGATCCCTTGTGCCACCAAAGTCATGGCACTGCTCAGTGAGTGTGGGCTGAGGTTCCAGTCTGCCTTTCTTTCCTTTGTCTTTACTTTGTTGTATATTTATATTTGATTCCTTATTTATTATTTTCTGTAACACATTCTGTATTTGAGTGAGCCTCTTAAATTTGACATAGCATATTTTTGTGTCAAGGTTTGTCATATAGTGAGAAATTCCTGCAAACAGTAGATAGTATACATGAGGAAAATTGGACACAACACAATAAGACAGAAATCATCTGCAAAATCATGATTTTTAGATAGGTTGTTTTGTTTTTAGTCATAATCACAAGAAAAAAATATGTGTGCATTTCCACCACATACAGAAAACGTGTCTGTATACATGTATGCATCATATCAGTGTTCATACATTGTCTTACCCTCTCTCACGTGTGATTTCCTTACATTAGTCTGTGTCCTTTTGCTTTCATGGTCTTGATACGTTTTGACAGTTTAGCATTCGAAGACTGAATAATAAAATTTTTGACTCTTTAGCATTCGAAGGCTGAATAATAAACTTTTTGACTCTTTAGCATTCGAAGGCTGAATAATAAACTTTTTGACTCTTTAGCATTCAAAGGCTGAATAATAGACTTTTTGACTCTTTAGCATTTGAAGACTGGATTTTGAAAATGCTCTCCAATATTCATAATACATTGGCAGTCATACAGTGTAGAGGTAGAGCTTCCCGCCTTCCAGTCTGATTGCACAATTTTTCGCACATGTGAATATGGCATGAGTACAACTGTTTGTGTGCAGCCTTCTGTCCACCCCATTGTGAATTGCTACTTGACCTTGTTTAGGGTTGGGAGAGGAAAAGCAGTGAAGAAGAGGAAATGGGCAGGTTTTGTAAAGAGAAATTTCTGTACAGAGAACCAATGTGGCCTTAAATTTCTACTGGTTTAACTCATTGTGGCCTGTACTCAACTGTCAGAGCATTGTTCTCTGTGCATGCTTGATTGCTGACTCTTGTTCCTCTGAACTGTATTTTCTTAATTTCGTACTATATGTAAGCAGTTACAGACAGACACAGTTTGTGCTGACTTTCTTGTTCAGTATCATATTAAAAGAGCACTATTTGGACTTTTTTTTAAATGCCGTTTTTAGCGTATATGAACGTATGGAAATGATTGAAATGTATACCAAACTGCTAATCGTTAGTAACTGTGTAAAATTTCTTGTAATGTGCTTGAGTGATTTATGAATTATCAGCAGCATAGTGAACCACTTACCATTACAAGCAGCATTGTCAAAAAAACACAGCCAGACTGGGAAGGTTGTCCAGGCTGTATGCTTGGCGTGACTTATAACGTCAATTCTTTCACTTCACTGCATGTTTACTAATATTGAGTTTTCCCATTACATGTAAGATTATTGTCTTTTTCTTAAAATGTGAATTTATCAACATCTCTTCACTTGCTACAGTTCAACAGATATAGATAAATAAGTAAATATATGTATATACAGGGTGTTTCAAAAAGAATATGCCAAAATCATCACGTGATGTGTCAAAAACGAAAAAAATTACAAACCTCTAGCATGAACACATGTGTTGTATATACATTCAAGTTTCATTTCATGTTTTATAAGTGCTCAATGTGGCCACCACCGGCAGCGCGGACAACATCAAGCCGATATGAGAATTCCTCCCAAACGCGCCTCAGCATGTCACGGTCCACCGTGTTGATTGCAGCTGTTATTCGATCTTTCAAGTCATCGATACTTGCTGGAAGTGGTGGAACATAAACTTGGTCTTTAACATACCCCCACAAGAAAAAGTCACACACAGTGAGGTCCGGGGATCTGGCAGGCCAAGCACAGAGAGCAAGGTCTTTAGCACCTCTCCTCCCAATCCATCGCTGAGGCACGTTTTCATTCAGATAAGCTCTAACCCCGAGATGCCAATGGGGTGGTGCTCCATCTTGCTGAAAAATGAAGTCATTCGAATCTGCTTGCAGTAAAGTGAATAGCCAGTTTTGGAGCATTTCGAGATAGGTTTGTCCTGTAACGGTGTTTCCTTCAAAGAAAAAGGGACCATAGACCTTGTCTTGAGACACAGCACAGAAGACGTTCACTTTAGGGGAATCTCTTTCATGCTCAACAGTTTCATGTGGGTGATCTGTTCCCCAAATGCGCACATTGTGACGATTGACTGTGCCGCTCAAATGGAAAGTCGCTTCGTCACTAAAAACTAAACGTGAAAAGAGAGTTTCATCACCTTCCTCCATCTCCAGCATTGACTCACAGAATGTCCTCCGCAT
>CM060307.1:19238002-19290502 GCA_030674185.1 Monoplex corrugatus
CGCGCGCGCCACACACACACACACACACACACACACACACACACACACACACACACACACACACACACACACAACACACACACACACACACACACACACACACACACACACACACACAGAGGCACTCACACACAGACACACATTCACACACACAGGCACTCACACACACACACACACACACACTCACACATTCACACACACAGGCACTCACACACACACATGCACACACAGACACAGACACACACACACACACACACACACACACACACACACACACACACACACACACACACACACACACACACACACACCACACACACACACACACATTTATATGTTTTTGTTCAGATGCCTTCTTTCTATGTTGACATAATTTGCATAAATATTAACAGATTCATGTTGTATTTATTGGTGCTTTTACTTTAACCCTTTCACTCCTTACCTTATGTACTAGCTTCCTGTGTTATCATTCATGATAGTAAAGGAAAAACTTAACTCACCCTGTCCAGTGTAGGGTGATGGTGTGAAAGGGTTAAGTTTTTCACAACACAAGACGAGCATTCTCACTACACTCAGCTATAGCACAAAGCACAGCAGTGTGTAATCTGATTGATGCTTCTTAATTATTTGGTAACTATTTTAGTGTGTGTCAGTTCCTCCCTGTGGAGATGCTGTAGACTCTTTTAGTATAATAGTATCCTCATCATCTGGAAATTCTGGCTAGAAATTTCCTCTTTTCTGTCACTCTCTTTATTTCTGCCTTGATTCTTTAGTTTCTGTCATCTCTTCCAATTATTTTCTGCCATGCTGATCTGTTTATCTGTATATGGTCTTTGAAGCCTTGCGTACTTTCTGTGACTGATAATTTGGTACATGAATTTAATGAATTTTTGTCTTTAATATGATGTGCAGAAGCAATTTTAGGTAGTTTAGGTCCATTTTTTAAATATATTTTTTAGTGTCCTTAGAGATGTGTAAATTCATATTCAGGTTTGTTTCTTTAAACCTCCTGCTGATGGATTGGATGGAGTGGTCAGTGCCGGGGTGGTGGGTGGGGGGTGAGGGCATATCCTTGGATTGTTTGCGTGAATGCTTTGATACGTGTGCATAATTATATTTTTCATTTTTTCCCCCCAGTAAAGTATTGTATAGTTTTGAAATGGTTTTACCCCTGATATGCTCAGCACAGTCGACTGGGTTTTAAATAGAAATAACAAAAACAGTTGTGAGTCGGTATGTCTTGTTATTTTTATTTTGTCAGAACATTATGTCATCCTGGCTACAGGACATGTTATCTGATTGCTCTTGATTTCTGGATGCATATCAGTGCTTGTCACATGTTTGTTGTTGATCAATTCAGATTATGAATTTTGTTCTTTTGCTGTCCTCTCATTCCGAGTTTTGTAGTCACCTATTGTTTTGTTTGTGTGTGCAAAAGGTTTTCCTTCTGCCAGTACCCCTTCATTTTGAGCATTGCAGCCAAACGGTCCATTCTGCAAAAAGATTCAGAGCAACAGATGATTATTCAGGCCAGGGTAAGTGGAAGGGACCTTGCTATTTGTTAATGTCCTGAGGATGTAAACTTTCATTTTTGAGAGAGAGAGAGAGAGAGAGAGAGAGAGAGAGAGAGAGAGAGAGAGAGAGAGAGAGAGAGAGAGAGAGAGAGAGAGCAACACTTTTAAAAGTAAGTGAGAAATATATACAAACTCTTCTTCTTCTGTTTTTTTGTCTTAACAGAACATGAGTTTATGATAAATTCCTTTAAAAATTGAGGGATAAGTGGCTGAGGGATGGGATTGGGGGTGGGGAAGACTTGTGCATCTTGAATGAATTGTGATTGTACAGGAAAAACAAACTGAAGCGGCCTTGCAATGAGTCTGTGAATGAGTGCATCACTTGTTGATAAAATAATTTTTGCTTGTTGACAGAAACGTTCACTGTGTTTCTTGACATGGAACAGTTATGTTGGCATTTTAATATAGGATGAGTTTCTTGATAGAGGAAAAAAAATGTTTTGCTTGTTGACAGAGAAAAGTTGTACTTGTTGACAGTGAACAGTTTTTGTTGAATAGTTACGTTTGTGGATGTAGAACAGTTATGTTTGTTGACAGAGGAAAGTATGTTTGCTTGTTGACATTGATCAGTGTTTGTTGACATAGTTGTGTTTATTGATGTAGATCAGTTGTTTTTGTCAATAGAGAGCAGTGTTTGTTGAGAGCAGTGAAGCTTGTTGACTGTTTTATTTGTTTGTTGACAAAAAGAGAAAAAAAAAAGAACAGTGTGTGATTGGTTCTTGGTAGAGAACGGTATGATTTGCTTTTTGACAGAAAGCCATGTATGATTGTTTGTTGACAGAAAGCAATGTATGATTGTTGACAGAAAACAGTGTATGATTGTTTGTTGACAGAAAACAATGTTTGATTGCTTGTTGACAGAAAACAGTGTATGATTGTTTGTTGACAGAAAACAATGTATGATTGTTTGTTGATGGAAAACAGTGTATCATTGCTTGTTGACAGAAAACAATGTATGATTGCTTGTTGACAGAAAACAGTGTATGATTGCTTGTTGACAGAAAACAGTATGATTGCTTGTTGACAGAAAACAATGTATGATTGCTTGTTGACAGAAAAAATGTATGATTGTTGTTGACAGAAAACAGTGTATGATTGTTGTTGACAGAAAACAGTGTATGATTGCTTGTTGACAGAAAACAATGTATGATTGCTTGTTGACAGAAAACAGTGTATGATTGCTTGTTGACAGAAAACAGTGTATGATTGTTTGTTGACAGAAAACAATGTATGATTGCTTGTTGACAGAAAACAGTGTATGATTGTGTTGACAGAAAACAATGTATGATTGCTTGTTGACAGAAAACAGTGTATGATTGCTTGTTGACAGAAAACTATGATTGTTTGTTGACAGAAAACAATGTATGATTGCTTGTTGACAGAAAACAATGTATGATTGTTGACAGAAAACAATGTTATGATTGCTTGTTGACAGAAAACAATGTATGATTGCTTGTTGACAGAAAACTATGATTGCTTGTTGACAGAAAACAGTGTATGATTGTTGACAGAAAACAATGTATGATTGCTTGTTGTCAGAAAACTGTATGATTGTTTGCTGACAGAAAACAATGTATGATTGCTTGTTGACAGAAAACAGTGTATGATTGTTTGTTGACAGAAAACAATGTATGATTGCTTGTTGACAGAAAACAGTGTATGATTGTTTGTTGACAGAAAACAATGTATGATTGCTTGTTGACAGAAAACTGTATGATTGCTTGTTGACAGAAAACAATGTATGATTGTTTGTTGACAGAAAACAGTGTATGATTGTTTGTTGACAGAAAACAATGTATGATTGCTTGTTGACAGAAAACAGTGTATGATTGTTGACAGAAAACAATGTATGATTGCTTGTTGACAGAAAACAATGTATGATTGCTTGTTGACAGAAAACAGTGTATGATTGTTTGTTGACAGAAAACAATGTATGATTGCTTGTTGACAGAAAACTGTATGATTGCTTGTTGACAGAAAACAATGTATGATTGTTTGTTGACAGAAAACAGTGTATGATTGTTTGTTGACAGAAAACAATGTATGATTGCTTGTTGACAGAAAACAGTGTATGATTGTTGACAGAAAACAATGTATGATTGCTTGTTGACAGAAAACAATGTATGATTGCTTGTTGACAGAAAACAGTGTATGATTGTTTGTTGACAGAAAACAATGTATGATTGCTTGTTGACAGAAAGCCATGTATGATTGTTTGTTGACAGAAAGCAATGTATGATTGTTTGTTGACAGAAAACAGTGTTTGATTGTTTGTTGACAGAAAACAATGTATGATTACTTGTTGACAGAAAACAGTGTATGATTGTTTGTTGACAGAAAACAGTGTATGATTGCTTGTTGACAGAAAACAGTGTATGATTGTTTGTTGACAGAAAACAGTGTATGATTGTTTGTTGACAGAAAACAATGTATGATTGCTTGTTGACAGAAAACTATGATTGCTTGTTGACAGAAAGCAATGTATAATTTTTTGTTGACAGAAAACAGTGTATGATTGCTTGTTGACAGAAAACAATGTGTGATTGTTGACAGAAAGCATTGTATGATTGCTTGTTGACAGAAAACAAAGTATGATTGCTTGTTTACAGAACATAATGTAAGATTGCTTATTGACAGGAAACAATGAATGATTGCTTGTTGACAGAAAACTATGTATGATTGCTTGTTGACAGGAAACAATATATGACTGCTTGTTGACAGAAAACAATATATGATTGCTTGTTGACAACACAATGTATGATTGCTTATTGACAGGAAACAATGAATGATTGCTTGTTGGCAGAAAACAATGTATGATTGCTTGTTTACAGAAAACTGATTGCTTGTTAACAAAACACAATGTATGATTGTTGACAGAAAACAATGTATGATTGTTTAGTGATGGAAAATAATGTATGATTGCATGTTGACAGAAAAGAATGTATGATTGCTTGTTGACAGAAAACTATGATTGCTTGTTGACAAAGCAATGTATGATTGCTTGTTGACAGAAAACAGTGTATGATTGTTTGTTGACAGAAAACAATGTATAATTGCTTGTTGACAGAAAATGTATGATTGCTTGTTGACAGAAAACAATGTATGATTGCTTGTTGACAGAAAGCAATGTATGATTGTTTGTTGACAGAAAACTATGTTTGTTGACAAAAAACAATGTACAGTTGCTTGTTGACAAAACACAATGTATGATTGCTTATTGACAGGAAACAATGAATGATTGCTTGTTGACAGAAAACAATGTATGATTGCTTGTTGACAGAAAACAGTGTATGATTGCTTGTTGACAAAACACAATGTATGATTGTTGACAGAAAACAATGTACGATTGTTTAGTGACAGAAAATAATGTATGATTGCTTGTTGACAGAAAACAATGTATGATTGCATGTTGACAGAAAACTATGATTGCTTGTTGACAGAAAATAGTGTATGATTGCTTGTTTACAGAAAGCCATATATAATTGATTGTTTGTTGACAGAAAAGTTTGGTGGCTAAAGTCCAGAGAAGACAGTTGCCGGATGTGGGTATGCTCTTCCTGAACCTGACTGTCCGCAGGTCACACATTGTGTCTGACTCTCTCAATGAGGTGTGGTTATCCCCTGTATGGTTGTCTATGTCTTTCTTGTGTGTCTACCTGCCTGTCTGTACCTGTCTCTCTCCCTTCCCCTTGTCTCTGTTTCTGTGTCAGTTTGTCCGTTTCAGGCTCATTTCTTTTTCTTTCTTTCTTTCTTTCTATTTTTTTTGTTGTTGTTGTTGTTGTAAAAGTGAATACTCTAAGACATGTGCTGAGGCATTATGGCTGTAATGTGATGGAAAGAACTTGAATTTGGTGATGTGTCAGGGGGCTTCAAGGAGGGGCATGATGGTAATATGATTGAAATGAAAGTAGAAAATGAAACTAAATTACAAGAGCAATAACAATAGGAGCAACAGCAACAAGAAGAAGAAGAACAACAAGAACAACAAAACCACCACCACCACCACCGCCACCACCACCAACAACAACATCAACAGCAACAACAACAAGAAAGCACCTGTCTAAAATGCAGCAGATCTTGGTTCGTTTTCCCCTCTGTCTTCCCTCTACTAGGGAGACCTTGAGTGGAGGTCTGGGTGCTAGCTTTTTGTGAACTAATAAAATGAGGTCCCATGTGCTTCTTGTATGTAGCATATATAGATGTACACACAGCAACAAAGCAGTTACCTCTCTTCAATTTCTGTGAAAGAATAATCCACCTCCATGGGTAAACAAAAATACATGGTGGAAAAAAAAAGAAATTAAACAGTGGTGTTGTACTGTTGGGCAAATGGTGTCCCTCAAAAGAGCAGCTCTGATATCACACAGGAAGAACCAGTAATACACAAAAGTAGAAT
Source organism: Monoplex corrugatus (assembly GCA_030674185.1). Taxonomy (NCBI): domain Eukaryota; kingdom Metazoa; phylum Mollusca; class Gastropoda; order Littorinimorpha; family Ranellidae; genus Monoplex; species Monoplex corrugatus. Next base: position 19,243,973 of record CM060307.1, read on the forward strand.
CAGAATGTGTATTTAATGTAACAGAAGAACAAGACAGATGTAAATGTTTATGGCTTTTGTTGGCGTATACAAAAGACAAGTCCTACCATTTTTTACTCCAAATTTTGTGCATTTATTCTTTTTTTCTTATACGTATGCTTTCTACACAGGCCAGTTGGCTGAAAATTTGTGCCTGTCTTGTTTTGTTATATTAAATACATGTTCTGAATCTATTCTTGCGTATATCTGATTCCTATTTGCTTGAACGCTGGCAGTCATTTTTCTTTTGACAACATACAGTAAATCCACTGAAAAAAAAAAGAGAAAAGACTTTACAAAAGACATTGAAAACAACAACAATTACAGCCACTACAAAATGTCACAAAATTAATGTTTTGACTTTCTATGGTTTACAGATAGCCCGAAAGCAGCATGACTTAAAGAAGAAGCTGAAGGTGGTTTTTGCTGGAGAGCCAGGTTTAGACATGGGGGGGCTCACGAAGGAGTGGTTTCTTCTGCTGATCCGAAAAATATTCCATCAAGACTATGGTAGGTCACGGAAATGAATGTCGCTTGCTTTGTTCAGGGTATGGCTGTATAACTTGTCTCCTTCTAAATAAGGTAACGGTCTGTAATAAAGTTAAATTTGAATGTATTCAGCATAAATTTGGGCTAGTTGTGTATGCATTTTACCCAGATCAACCAGCAGATTTTTTTAGCTGTCATAAAACCCGCTGTGCTGGCAAGATCTTGGAAGGGGGTTGTGGAAAATTGGACCTTTACAATGCTACACTGATGCCACTGAAATGGTCATGAAGCATGAAGATGGGCAGCAAACAGGCCAGTGTTTAAGTTGCCATCTGGAGTTAACATGATTTTCAGATTTCGTGTCTAGAGCTTTATCAGTTGAGACACACAATCTGCTGGAACAACACAGGCTGGTTGTTGCACATTCTCAGTTTATAACCAGGTGCAGTTACGGATAGGAGTGCAGATAAACAGACAGAAAAGGAGGTTCTCTTGTCTACCCACAGAAATTCATCTGTATGTGTTTTTGTATACATACACTTGCATATTATAAGGTATTATGTACATGTGTAGACTTTATCTCTGCTTTGTTCTTCTTTCACGCCTCCACCTCCCCTCCATCCAAGGAGGTATGGCCAGTTTGAATTAATCATCCATCTCCACTCTCTGTCATTCTTTTTATGATTCTTTCTCTCCCCCTCTGTCTGTCTTGTCTGTCTGTCTCTTTCACACACGGACACACACACACACACACACACACACACCACACACACACACACACACACACACACACACACACACACACACACACACACACACACACACACACACACACACACACACACACACACACATGTACGCCACATAGCACACCAAAGCACAGCACAATCCAGCCCAGCCCATCCCTGCACACCCCAGTAAAACAGCACATCACAGTACAGCACAGCACAGCACAGCACAGTACAGCACAGCCCTGCACACCCCAGTAAAACAGCACAGCACAGCACAGCACAGCACAGTACAGCAGAGCACAGTACAGCACAGCACAGCACAGCACAGCCCTGCACACCCCAGTAAAACAGCACAACACAGTACAGCACAGCACAGCCATGCACACCCCAGTAAAACAGCACAGCACAGTACAGCACAGCACAGCCCTGCACACCCCAGTAAAACAGCCACACAGTACAGCACAGCACAGCCATGCACACCCCAGTAAAACAGCACAGCACAGTACAGCACAGCACAGCACAGCACAGCCATGCACACCCCAGTAAAACAGCACAGCACAGTATAGCACAGCACAGCCATGCACACCCCAGTAAAACAGCACAGCACAGCAGAGCACAGTACAGCACAGCACAGCACAGCACAGCACAGCACAGTACAGCACAACACAGCACAGCACAGTATAGCACAGCCCTGCACACCCCAGTAAAACAGCACAGCACAGCACAGCACAGACAGCACAGCACAGCACAGCACAGTACAGCACAGCCCTGCACACCCCAGTAAAACAGCACAGCACAGCACAGCACAGCACAGTACAGCAGAGCACAGCACAGCACAGCACAGCACAGCACAGCACAGCACAGTACAGTACAGTACAGTACAGCACAGCACAGACAGCACAGCACAGCACAGCACAGCACAGCACAGCACAGCACAGCACAGCACAGCACAGCACAGCACAGAGCACAGTACAGCATAGCACAGCACAGCACAGCACAGCACAGCACAGTACAGTAGGTAGAAAGAAACTCTAGGGAGAGCTAGACAACAGAAGGTCTTCAGAGAAGTAACCCCCTTTAGACAAGTGTTTCGGCCCTGAATTCCTTACACTCTCGGGGGGCCGGGCCACATCCAGGTCATGACTCCTGGATGCCCTTCTGCTGTTGTCTATTTTTTTTTTTTTCCCCACGCCGGGGAGCGAACCTGGGCGATTCTGCGCTTCAGAACTGCGGTACGCGGTTTTACCAATGTGCTAACGGGGCACACATCATCTGTAGGGAATTTAGTCCTTATGAAGTTCACTTTTGGTTCCTCCTTGCCCAGATCCAGCTTGAGCTCCTTTCTGCTGCCTCTGCCATCGCTTTAAGGGCTCTAGTCCTCTTCTTCCCAGAAATGGCGAGTTGTTTCATGAGATCATAAGCGGAGGTGCCCACAAACCCTCTTGCCCCGACCTCTGTGGCGAAGATTTTGACCCGCAGACCTGCTTTCTTCAGGGTGCTGGCAAGACCGGCGTATTTTTCGGTCTTGTAGATATGTGCTTCTTCCATTCTGCTTTCGTATGGCACAGTGAGTTCTATCAGAATCACTTGTTTCGAGGAGTCAGAGTGGAGAGCGATGTCTGGTCTCATGCCTGTCTTGCTGATGACATCTGGGTAATTTCTCCACTCTGGGAGGTCTGCTGTACACTCCCAGTCGACTGCTCCATCCAGAAGACCCTTTGGCAATGTGCTGGTTGTCGTAGCACTTTCGGGCCAGACCTGTTTCCCTCCTGCTTTGTAGAACGTTGTCATAGCAATTGGTGCGTTTGGGGTCATGGTTTTTTCGCTAACCACATCTGTGATCACTTTCAGAACTTGGTTGTGCCTCCATGTATACCTTCCTTGGGCTAGCGCTACTTTGCAAGAGCTTAGGACATGTTCCACTGTTTGTTTCTTCTGACAGAGCGGACATGCTGGGTCGTCTGATTTCCCCCATTTCACTAAGTTTGCATTCGAGGGGAGCAGGTCATATACAGATCTGAGGAGGAAGCTTATCCTTAGAGGAGCCATGTGCCACATATCGTTCCAGCTGAGACTTCTTTGGAGTGCACTGTCCCATGTTGTCCATTGCCCCTGTTGACCTTGCTGGACTGCCTTCTGCACTCTTTTGACATCTTCTTCTTCCTTCAACTCCTGTATGATCATGTCTCTTTTTTCCTTCTCTTTGGCTTTGGACCACCACTGCATTTTTGTTGCTCCCAGTCCCTGTCTGTTGGTTTGCGTGTGTCCAATTATTTCTTTGATGCTGAGGTTTCTCTTGGCACTGTTTACAGCCTCTTGGACTTTCCACTTTCTGCCAGTTCTCAGCTTTGGATGAACTGATCTCACGATATTGTCTTCCGATTCCTCCAGCATGCTCAACAGTCTTGCTTTTCCAACTTTGTATTCCTCCACTATGGATTTAAGAGGTAGCTTCAGCATTGCTTGACGACAGTAGAATGCAACATCAGTGAGACCAGGTGGGACACCGAGCCATTTTCTTGTGTATTTGTTGATTTTGGCTTCCATTGCTTCGACTGTGCTGGTGCAAATGTCATAGATTAGCAGTGGCCACAGCAGCTTTGGTATCAGCATGAACTGTAGACACCAGACTTTGTATTTGCCTGGCAGTCCGCAGTTATCTATTTTCTTCAGGCCTTCTTGTGCTGTTTGCTTGGTTTCACATCCCCTTTGTGTGTCTTTCAGGGAGTCATCATACCATCTTCCGAGACTTTTTACTGGCTCTTCTGTGACAGTGGGGATGGCTTGGTTGGCTACCATGAATTTGACTGAATCTGCCACTTTTCCTTTTCGCAGTGAGAGACTTCGGGATTTCTTAGGTTTGAACCTCATTCTTGAAGAGGCCACCAGCTCATCCAGCTGCTTTAAGATTCGGTGTGTCTCTTCCTCATCCGTGGACAAGACTGTTGTGTCATCCATGAAAGCTTTCAGAGGAGGCATCTGGTATCCATCTCCCAGATTCACTGGACCTGAACTCTTCATTGCAGCTTTCAAGATGACTTCCATTGCCAACACGAACAGTATGGAGAGATTGCACAGCCCATTGCAATGCCCACCTCTAGGTCTATCCAGTCCGTGGTGTATTCTTTGGTAGAGAACCGCATTGAGAACCCTTGGAAATACTTCCTCAGCATTGTTCGGATGTTTTCTGGGATGTGATACATTTCAAGAGCCAGCTGGATCATATCGTGTGGAACTGATCCATATGCATTCGCCAGATCAAGCCAAACTACGTCAATGTCTCTCTTCTCTGTTCTTGCTTTTTGGATGGCATCCCAAATCAACGTGGCATGTTCCAAGCATCCAGGCATTCCTGGTATGCCTCCCTTTTGGACTGACATATCCAGATACTTGTTTTCAGTCAGGTATTTTGTCAATCTTGCTGCCATAACAGAGAAGAAGATTTTCCCCTCGACGTTCAGAAGTGATATTGGCCTGAACTGATTGATGCTGCTGGAGTTCTGCTCCTTCGGAATGTACACTCCTTCAGCTCTCATCCATTGGTCGCTGATCTTCTGGTTCCTCCATGCTGATCGAATCATCTTGTGGAGCCACTCGAGCACTTTTGGGCATTTCTTGTAGAGCAGGTATGGTATTCCGTTTGGTCCAGGTGCTGACTTGGCTCTGGCTTTCTTTACTACGTTCTTCACTTCATCCAGTGTTGGTGGTTTGTTATTGAATTTTCCGTCTGGCGCTGCAGGCCAAACCAGATTCTGGATTTCAAGTGGTGCCTCGCGCTGAGAATCGGAATATGTTTCCCTGAGATGCTGCTCTAGGGTTTCCTTGCCCACTGTGAGAGTCCCTGATTTGGGTTGTTCAAACAACTTTCTTGCAAAGTCAAAGGGATCTTTGAAGAAACGATCTTGAGTCTTCTTGTTTTTGCTCTTTCTTCGCCTTGCTGATTCCACTTTGCTGAGAGCATTGTGTTTGGCCTTCAGATCTTTCCAGAGTTCCAGGAGCCCTTGCTTCTCGAATTCTGAGGCAGTTTTCATTCGCTTTTTAAGCTTCCTTTTCTCCCTCCGGATGCTCTCCATCTGTTGCTGTCTTCTGGATTTCTGGGGAGGCGCTTTTGTCTTTGGCTGCTTCACTCCATAAGTGTCCCTGCAGATAGAGTATATGATGTCTCCGTATGTGTCAAGTTTGTGTTCCAGCGTACTGTTCCCTATTAGCGCATTCAGCTTAAGGACAAGTTCCTCATCTAATTTCTCCCATTGTTCTTTTGCACCGGCAGGCGGCAAATTGAGTTTTCCACGTTTGGCGTTAAGAGCTTGTGCAAAATCCGCATCAGAACCGTCAGCGTGGATGTCCTTGGCACTGTGGTTTAAATCCTGGCCTTGGTCATCCAACGTCTCACCTGCTATCGCAGTGCGCTGCTGCTGGTTCGTATGTGTCTTCAAACAGCCCATTTTTGTCCTGTGGATCTTCATGCCGCGTTTGGTGGTGAATCTCCTTCCACACGCACACGGAAATTCCAACTGGTCATTAATCATGGTCCGTTGTGCGTTTCCAGTCGTGATGGAGTCAGTGCCGATGGATTCATCATTCTCTCCCCCTTTCGGTGAATCCTGGGAGCATCTTTCATTTAAAGAACTCGTGGCATGTTATCAAAGGCAAGGTGGGAAGCCAACCCACAAAGCCCGCAGATCTAGTCTTTCCCAGTGTCCTTCGGTCTTTCCCGAATGTCCTCCGAACTATTCCCGGAAGTCAATGGATTGACCATGTGCAGGTAGAAAGAAACTCTAGGGAGAGCTAGACAACAGAAGGTCTTCAGAGAAGTAACCCCCTTTAGACAAGTGTTTCGGCCCTGAATTCCTTACACTCTCGGGGGGCCGGGCCACATCCAGGTCATGACTCCTGGATGCCCTTCTGCTGTTGTCTATTTTTTTTTTTTTTCCCCACGCCGGGGAGCGAACCTGGGCGATTCTGCGCTTCAGAACTGCGGTACGCGGTTTTACCAATGTGCTAACGGGGCACACATCATCTGTAGGGAATTTAGTCCTTATGAAGTTCACTTTTGGTTCCTCCTTGCCCAGATCCAGCTTGAGCTCCTTTCTGCTGCCTCTGCCATCGCTTTAAGGGCTCTAGTCCTCTTCTTCCCAGAAATGGCGAGTTGTTTCATGAGATCATAAGCGGAGGTGCCCACAAACCCTCTTGCCCCGACCTCTATGGCGAAGATTTTGACCCGCAGACCTGCTTTCTTCAGGGTGCTGGCAAGACCGGCGTATTTTTCGGTCTTGTAGATATGTGCTTCTTCCATTCTGCTTTCGTATGGCACAGTGAGTTCTATCAGAATCACTTGTTTCGAGGAGTCAGAGTGGAGAGCGATGTCTGGTCTCATGCCTGTCTTGCTGATGACATCTGGGTAATTTCTCCACTCTGGGAGGTCTGCTGTACACTCCCAGTCGACTGCTCCATCCAGAAGACCCTTTGGCAATGTGCTGGTTGTCGTAGCACTTTCGGGCCAGACCTGTTTCCCTCCTGCTTTGTAGAACGTTGTCATAGCAATTGGTGCGTTTGGGGTCATGGTTTTTTCGCTAACCACATCTGTGATCACTTTCAGAACTTGGTTGTGCCTCCATGTATACCTTCCTTGGGCTAGCGCTACTTTGCAAGAGCTTAGGACATGTTCCACTGTTTGTTTCTTCTGACAGAGCGGACATGCTGGGTCGTCTGATTTCCCCCATTTCACTAAGTTTGCATTCGAGGGGAGCAGGTCATATACAGATCTGAGGAGGAAGCTTATCCTTAGAGGAGCCATGTGCCACATATCGTTCCAGCTGAGACTTCTTTGGAGTGCACTGTCCCATGTTGTCCATTGCCCCTGTTGACCTTGCTGGACTGCCTTCTGCACTCTTTTGACATCTTCTTCTTCCTTCAACTCCTGTATGATCATGTCTCTTTTTTCCTTCCCTTTGGCTTTGGACCACCACTGCATTTTTGTTGCTCCCAGTCCCTGTCTGTTGAGCACAGTACAGCATAGCACAGCACAGCACAGCACAGCACAGCACAGCACAGCACAGTACAGTACAGTACAGCCCTGCACACCCCGGTAAAACAGCAGAGCACAATACAGCACAACACAATGTAATGCAACACAAAAACAAGAAGAACAAGAACAAGTGTTTGTGTCAAGGGTAGTGGGGTATGCACATTATTGCTTTTTTTTGTTTAAACATCCAACCCCCACCTATGGAAGGTCTCAATAATACAAGTACTCTACAATGCTCATAGAGAGTCTATGTTAATGAATTAACTAAAATAGCATAAGAACATCAGAATAATGTTACAAGTAACTAAAAGTATTACATAGTACAGTACAGGACAGCCAACACAGTGTAACTCAGCACAGTGCTGCACAACACAAAACACAAACCAATAACTATGGTGATCATTGGCATGTTGATCTTACACCAAATGTGTGGAGTATTGGTGCTGACGGTGCAAATAAATTGGGTGGCATTGCATTGCAGAGATGTGCTCTGAAAGGGGAGAGCAGCCTGGGGTTAATTTGGTAAATCCATTGTGACAAAAGAAATGACTATGAACATGAATGTGAGATGTGAATATGAATGTGCATATTTTTGTTGCCAGGTATGTTTACCTATGACAAGAGGGCCGGAGTTCACTGGTTCAGCTTGACACCATGTGAAAACTACCAGGAGTTCAATCTGGTGGGAGTGGTATCCTTTTTTCTTTCTATGTCATACGTCCCCAACACCAGTTTGTGTACCTTTGCCGTGTGTGTGTGTGTTTGTGTGTGTTTGTGTTTGTGTTTGTGTGTGTGTGTTTGTGTGTGTTGGTGTTGGTATGTGTGCATATGTGTGTGTGTGTGTGTGTGTGTGTTGGTATGTGTGTGTGTGTGTGTGTGTGTGTGTGTGTTGGTGTGTGTGTGTGTGTGTGCGCATATGTGTTTGTGTGTGTGTGTGTGTGTTGGTGTGTGTGTGTGTTTGTGTGTTGGTGGTGTGTTTGTGTGTGTTGGTATGTGTGCATATGTGTGTGTGCGTGTGTGTGTGTATGTGTGTGTGTGTGTGTGTGTGTGTGTGTGTGTGTGTGTGTGTGTGTGTGTGTGTGTGTGTGTGTGTGTGTATGTGTGTGTGTTCTTCTTCTCATGTGTTGGTTAAGTTGTTGGTCTGATGCATGATGGTATACTCAAAAGTTGAAATATGTCATGGTTTCTTGTGTTCTGTTTTCTTATTGGTCCTGTTTGTTGACCTTCTTCTTCTTTTTCTCTCATAAATATTGGTGTATTGAATAATTTACATGCAGAAGTATTGTGTACTTGCTGTAGGGGCAAGAACTGGATGGGAGCTAGATATGTGTTAGTATTCATGTATGCATGCATGCATGTGAGTGCGCATACGCACACAACACACACACGCACACACTCACACACACACACACACACACATACATATGCACATACACACACACGTGAACATACACACACACACACATGCACATGCACATGTACATGCACACACACACACTCTCAAATCATGTTGTTTTGGTACAGTACGCTGATGATATATGTATTTGGATGAATATTACCTTAAAAAAGACAACTCCACAAAGAGCGCAGAATTACATTAGGAAGTTGTATCAATCTGATCTTGATAATCTTGGAAACTGTATGTTAGAAAATGGTCTGTCGTTATCAACGGAAAAAACTAAGATGATGCTATTTAATCCTGGTGGTACTTTAAGTAACTTGCCTACTTTCAGATTGCTTGGTGAAGTGTTACATTACAAACAGGTTGTAAAATTTCTGGGAGTCTTTATAACATCGAAATTAAACTGGAATATCCATTTTGATTACATTTCAACAAAAGCAAGAAAAGCCTTAAATTTTCTAAAGATAATAAGCAGATTACCTTGGGAAATGGATACAAACATACTAATTCATCTGTCAGCAGCACTTGTACGATCTGAATTATCCTATGCGCAAGAAGTTTTCTTCAGTGCACCAAAATATTTATTAAAGAAGATACAAAGCTTAGACTGCAAAAGTATTAAAATTGCTCTAGGTGTCCCTGCTCATGCCTCTAATCTGGAAACGTACAAAGTTGCTGGAATTCTGCCTCTGAACAACTGTTGTGAGCTAGCGACAGCAAAATTTGCCGTTAGAACTACTTCACAAACAGACAATTTTATGAGTAAGGAAATTAAAATCAGGTCTGATGTTGACTTTCCAAAGCGAGCAAACAGCATTTCATCACAAATGACTGTTGCAACTTACATATCTGACTTGGTCAAACAGTCTCACCTGAATATGGATGAAATAGCTGAGACACCATCAACAACGCCTATCCCTACATTGGAAATGCTAAAAGCCTCTTTTGATATTGATTATGCAGATGCCAAGAAACATGAAAACGTCAACATTTCGATATCCACAGCAAGACAACACGTCGATGAAAAATACCGTACCCACCTTCATATTTTTACCGATGGATCAGTCTTAGAAAATAAATGTGCTGGAGCAGCATTTTATGTTCCAAAATTTAAAATAAAAAAGTCATTTTTCATTGGGGCAAACTTATCTATATTTACAGCAGAATTAGTCGCTATTATACAAGCATTGCATTATCTAGTAAATCTTAAACCCATGTCTTTCATAGTAGTTCTCTTTGTTGACTCAAAATCTGTACTATATGCCTTACGGTCTTTTGATGCCGACACAAGGCCTGATTTAATTACTGAGGCAAATCATCTTGTACATCGTTTAAGGATAAAAGGTACAGATATCGGTTTATGCTGGGTGCCTTCTCACGTTGGTCTTCACGGCAACAAAGTAGTTGACAGAGCAGCTAAGCAAGGTGCACAGAATTCTGTTAATTCTATAGAATTACATGCTCATACTTCCGTAAAAGAAGCTTGCAACATGCTCGAATCAGCCTCATGGATTCGATTTCAGAAACATTTAAATGATCAGTTTGTGTCACAACAAATGATAAAACTTTCTGTTCAAAATTTATACAAAAAAATGCAGTATTCTTCCATGTATCATTTGCGATCGATTATTGCTGTTCGTTTTTGTATTCAGCTAAACGCACTGAAAACAAAATATTGTAAAAATGTCAAGTGTATTTGCGGCAAACAATTCACGTTGTTTCACTGTTTATTTTATTGCAAAATGCTACGTTCTTTTCTACCGAAAATGTTTACACAAGAAAACCACTATTCTGAAACTCATTTAAAAAAAGTAACATCAGATCAATCTTTGATACTTAATATTTCAGAATCATTAGTTCACAGTCCTCTTAATGCATTACTTTAACTTTATGCAGTTTGTGTTTTAGTGTTAAATCTTCCATTCACATTGTTGAAGTTAATTGTTACTAATGTTAGAGTTAAGATTTCGTTCCATTTTACTATTCTACCACCTATTTATGACTTTTTCCTCTGTCTTCCCTCTGCCCCAATCCAACCCGTCCAACTATCGTTCTCCATTTTATTTTATTTATACTTTTTTTTTTTTAATTCCCCTCCCCCCCTCCCCCCCTCCCCCGTCTAATATCACTTACAGTGAAAAGACGTTAAATCAAAGAACGAACGAATGAACGAACACACACACATACACACACACACACACACACACACACACACACACACACACACACACACACACACACACACACACACACACACACACACAAAACACACACACACACACACACACACACACACAACACATACACACACACACACACACACACACACACACACACACACACACACACACACACACACACACACTGTCTCTCTCTCATATTCACACAACTAGTAAAGAGAGACATAAGGCTTGAAAAAGAGAAAGGTTGTCCCATAACCTTGAGGTCATAGGAGAGTGAGGTGGTAGTGATGTGTACTTTTCTCAAGACCAACATCATGAGGGTGATGTCCTCTCCATCATGCTTTGCCTTCCCTAGCATCGAAGACAGTTAAAACTGGCATAAACTCAGAGGTCTTAGAACTATGACAAATTAATGGAAGCCTTGACAATGTCTCAGCTGATGGGTCTGGCGGTGTACAACAGTATTAATCTGGATGTTCGATTCCCCACGGTCTGTTACCGCAAGCTGCTGTTCCCTGCAGTGGTTCCCTTCAACAACCCCCGTGCCACTGTGGGCATTGTGGCCACCACACTCCACGACCTGTCCAAGATGATGCCGGTCAGTGGGTTTTTTTTACTTGTCTCTCCGTCTCTCTCTGTGTCTCTCTTTATGTCTCTCTCTGTCTCTGTCTCTCTCTGCCTGCCTGTCTGTTCTGTCTGTCTGTCTCTGTCTGTCTGTCTCTCTCTGTCTCTGTCTCTCTGTGCCTGCCTGTCTGTCTGTCTGTCTGTCTGTCTGTCTGTCTGTATGTCGGTCTGTCTGTCTGTCTGTCTGTCTGTCTGTCTGTCTTCTCTCTCTCTCTCTCTCTCTCTCTCTCTCTCTCTCTCTCTCTCTCTCTCTCTCTCTCTCTCTCTCTCTTCCCCTCTCATGGTGAAATGTCTGGCTTTGCTTGTCTTGTTCCTTGGAGTTGTTTTCATTTGTTTTGTTTTTGTCTGTTTTCTTTACACGTAGATCTTTTCAAAGTGTCCCATTTTCTTTTGTGTACAAAAATACCCCCCCCCCCCCTCCCCCAACAAATAAAAGATATGTGAGCAATGGCAGATGTGTACGTTCACCTATGTGCTGTTGCAAAATAAAGTTTAGTTTGTGCTTAACCCCCCCACCCCCACCCCCATCTCCATGTCTCTTTTCTCTCTTATTTTTTTTCAACCCTTCACTCCCTTACCCTGTCCACCAGGAAGTTGAAAGATTGGGGTGAGGGAGTGAAAGAAATGAAGAAATGTTCTTCTGTTGTGCTGGAGTTTGATCACACCTTCTGTGTATCTATCTGGATATATGGTGACATGTTGCTGTAATGGATTGGCCCACATTGTGAATGCAATGTACCTTTTTCTCCCACTCCTCCCACCCTCCCCCCCAAAAAAAGAAAAAAGAGGTGGTGCCATACTATGGTGCAGTCTTTCCTTGAGTGGAGCAACTGGCTTTTCACGCAGAAAACTTCTGTTGTAATCATAACAGTGAAAGAACAAACCAACAAACAAATTCACATGGCCATGGTAGAGAAAAACATATAATTGTTGTTGTATTGTTTTGGAAATTCTAAGGTTGAGAGAACTAGTAACCTTAATTGTGGAGGGATTATTTTACACATGTATGAGAATGGTGACTGTTTTTTTTTTTCATCATTCACTTCTTCTTTGACTGACTTTAAGATTTTGTTGGTTGTTAGCTTGTGCTTTGAAGAAGAGAGAGAGAGAGAGAGAGAGAGAGAGAGAGAGAGAGAGAGAGAGAGAGAGAGAGAGAGAGAGAGAGAGAGAAATTTGATGTCAGTATGGAACTTTTGTGAAATTTGCTGTGTAACTTGGGCACTGCTTGTTGATTCAGGTAAGAAAATTCAAGTCTCTGTTATCCCAGCAATACAAGGCCAATGAATGTTTATGGAGCAAGATCAGCACCTTGATGGACCCGCAAATTTGAAATAGTGCAAGCTTGTTACGACAGCACTGTTGAAGACTACTGTTTAAGGTAGGTATCTTGGTAGCAGGCCATCTCCAAGGTTCACAGAGGAAGAGTTTGGTGGCAAATATCAAATACTGGACCTGTCTCAGTATACTTGAATTACACTTGTCACTAGCAAATAGTAGACCAATCTCAGTATACTTGAACTTCAGTTGCTGCACCCAAAGAATGTCATGGAGGATCATGTCTTCTGCTGCATCTCATCAGCTCCCTCCCCTCCCTCAGTCAGCCACACTGGCTTCAGAAGAAGATGGATTATGATGATGGTGTATGTTCATGTGTATGAATGAAGAAACATATGCGTGTTGACAGGACATGGCGAGAGGATTACAGGACCTTCTGGAATATGATGGCGACGTTGAAGAGGATTTTGGCCTGACTTTTGAGGTCAGTGCTCAGTGAAGGCAGTGGCATGCACAAAACACAAAACACACTGTTTTTACAGAAAAAACACTGAGAGATTTGTGTATGACTCACACAAAGCACATGATATACATGTTAACCCTTAGCTCTCTCCTTTCCTGTCACTTTGTCTGCTTTTCATATTTACTGTTGTTTCTGAATTGAGATTGCATGAAATGTGTTTTGTGAATCAGAGCATACCTTAAAACCAAAAACCCATAAAGAAAATATAAAATAATGTCTTTCCGAATGCTGTTGTGGAGGACAGTGTTCAATATACATGCTAGTGTCTGTACATTCTGTACATGTTCTTACCGTTTGTTTTCAGTTTTGTTGTTGTTGTTGTTTTTAACACTCTTGTGTTGTTTTACAATCAAAACTACTCTGGCCTTCATGTGTGTATGCACGTTCAGTATTTTTGTGTTTCCATAAGCCTCCACGCGCTGTGATTTCATTACTTACAGGATCTTTAATTTATCTCACAGCGATTCATAATCACTTACCTGGGAGATTGGAAAAATCTCCACCTCTTTATACACCAGGCATTACCCAGGCAGTGTTGAAATCTCGATCTTCCTACTGGAAGTCTACCATCCTACCATTTGGCCGTCACGCATGTCTTAATTCTGTACATTTTCACATCTACTCATTGAGATTTTCTGCATCGTTTTGTTTCAGTGCATCACACATCCCAGTTTGTAATGTACATGATATGCAAACCTGGGTGATGCAAACATAGTGGACAAATACTCCTGTCAAATACCAAAACTGAGACATGCTGTCATAAACTTATTTGTCTAATGCAAGAACAAATTGAATCACTTTGTTCAGGCTTAACACACAAACCACTCTATTCAAGAATCTTATAGATGGATATGGATGAGAACAGAACACAAATCAAATCCAATACGTACAAAAATTGAATCGAGTATGTACAGAGCATGGACTAGGTGACCATGTCTCAGAATGTGACACAGCTAATTCCCTGTCTCCTTATTCGTGTCTGTGGCCACAGTGATAGATTTTAGAGTAAAATCAGGTATACTTGTTGTGGTGACAGGTGTCACAGACAGAGTTTGGACAATTGAAAGCCACAGCCCTTAAACCAGGAGGTGAAGACATCGTTGTCAACAGTGACAATCGAGAAGGTGGGACTCTTGTGCTGTTCATTGTGATGAGGGAAGTAATTTATTCTTTGCCCTGTCATTTTGGCTTAAACGTAATGAATGTGTTTCTTGGTTGACATTTATGAGCACTTGACAAAGGCCAGTTGACCGAAAATGCACGCCTCTCTTGTTTTGTAAGTGAACTGTGAGTTCTTAATATCTTTTCATTTTTCTGGTTTCATGTTGATTGATTAATTGATTAGTTCAAGTTGATTGTTCAAGTTTGTCAGTGAGTTAATTAGTCAGGACTTTTATGCGGAAGCCCAATCTTGAGTAATACAGTTGAGGGGATTAACTGTCCTAAGCTTGTGGGATGATCATTTGTTCTGACTTCACACTTATTAAGTGACTTCTTAAGGCATGGCTGCCATTTCCTGACTCATGACTACCACAGATGAAAATAAGTTCAGTGAGCATTTGCTGCCATCAGTATGTATCTTAAACTGTAAGCACTACTGAATTCAACCGAAGGGACCTGTCAGTAGTATTTTTCTGCAGGAAGCTGTTGGATAGGGTGAGGGAGTAAAAAGACTAATCACTGATGTGTTGATAAATTGCCATTGTCCTTATGTTAGAGCTGAGACCTCAAGAAGAGAAGGTGGAATTTTAGATGACATTAAAGAACATTTTTGGAAAATCCTACTGGAGTTAAAACTAGAAACTTTTGAAAATCCAACAGAAGCCAAAACTATATCTGTATAGATGTTTGCTGTACTGTTGCAGAGTATGTGCAGCTGTACTGTGACTGGGTGGTGAACAGGGCTGTGTACCAGCAGTTTGCTGCCTTCTACCATGGCTTTCATAGTGTCTGTGCTTCAAATGCTCTTATTGTGAGTATTGATAGATTGGATAGCTATTGAAAACTTGTGAATTTGTTGTGCTATATTCTACTAAATTTTGATGTTTCCACTCGATTCTCCCTGGTGGGTCCTAATTATTCGTAGATATAGAATATATGGCATCAAAACATTTGTATATGGGATGAAAACATTTATTTGCATGGTCATTAAAAGTAATATTAAGTCCACAGTGATTGACAGAATTCAGCTTTGATGCATATTTTGGTCCCAGTTACACATTATACACATGGCAAGAATGGTATCTGCAAAAGCTTATCATGCATGTGTGTGTGTGCTGTTAAGACAACACAGCTGCTTACAGATATGCACATGAGCATGGGCATTTGGAAAAGAATCCGGACAAGATGATGATAGTCAAATCAAGAAAACATGTACAAAGTTTCAAATCAAGAGAACATGTACAAAGTAACACTTGACTCTGGTGGGCTCATACAGACTGTATCTGGCAACAATGATCTGACACAACACAGCATCAACAACAACAACATCATCATGCGCTTCAGCATTGATTCAAAGTTAAGAAATCCAGGCAAGATGATGATGGTGAGATGGAACAAGTTCAGAACAATCCGTTACTGTGGTAGGTCCACAGGGACAGATTCTGGCACCAGTGAAATGATGTAAGCTTACTTGGTTTGGTCACATCATCCAAAACAACGCAATGTCCAAGCCATTCTATAGGGTTCCCTGGAAGGAGGCCATGTAGGAAGAGCTGAGTGGCAGATATCAAAGACTGGCGCAAATCAGTGTACCTATTCTGTATGACAATGCACCTTGACCCCTTGACTCCAGCACCCTGTCCACCAGCATTCTGCATTGTCAACTGTGCTAGCAAAGCCCCAAAACTTGACTCTTTGACTCCTTCGTCTTATCCACCTGCTTCCTGCAGGAAGCTGGTGAATAGGGTGAAGGAGTCAAAGAGTTAAGTTTTTTCGGTTGGTGGATAGGGTGCGGGAGTCAAAGGATTAAAGATAGAGATGGAGGATCCTGTCTGCTGTTGCATACCATTATTTCCTCCGCTGACTACACTGGTAATGGGATTAGAAGAAGATAATGGTTAGACAGCATGGTGGGAGGGGGTAGTTACCTTACACAGCTCAGGGTTGTGAAATTTTCAACAAAGTGTTTGGAAAGTCCAATTCTGCCATTGTAGGATTCTGACATCTTTGAAAAGTACACTTTTTTAAAAGCTTTTTTCGATACAAAATGTACAGCTTTGGTTTTACTAAACATAACTTACAGCTTTTAAGTTAGGAACTGTGTGCTTGTGTGTGTGTGTGTGTATGTGTGTGTGTGTGTGTGTGTGTGTGTGTGTGTGTGTGTGTGTGTGTGTGTGTGTGTGTGTGTGTGTGTGTGTGTGTGTGTGTGTGTGTGTGTGCTACCCACAGATGTTACGTCCAGAAGAAGTGGAGATGTTGGTGTGCGGCAACCCCACACTGGTGATGAGTGAGCTGAAAAAAGTGACCGTGTACGATGGCTACTCACAGCAAGACAACACCATCCGGTGAGTAATAGTTATGATAATGAAGATGTTTACAGGGAAACATCCCAGGACACAAGCATCTAATTACTGTGATTATTACAGAATAATATGCAATAGAACATAATTCTTCCCTGGTTGTGGTGTCCCTGCTTCAGCTGTCTGTACTGGCGTGTCTTTGTGATCTGGTTGTTTTTGGTACACACAACCAGTCTTGTTTAACAAAGCTGGCATTTAATGATTAGACACTCAAAATTTGGCAGGCCACACTTTTTTTTCAGAACTTGAAGACTGGACACTTGATCTTGCAGTTTGACATTACAGATCTTGTGCAGATGTCTTTGGTAGAATCATTCTAGTTGTTGAATATGCCATCAGTAGGTAGCCCAGATCTTGCAGCCATACAGTATGGTGATCAGGACCAGTGCTTTGTGCATAGCAGTCTTTGTGGCAAGTCTGATGCCATGGTTGTGCCACAACTTCTTGACCAGCTTTCTAAAAGCTGAGCTGACTTTGGAAATGCATAACATCACCTCTGCATCAGGAGATCTAGTGCTGTTCACTGTACTGCCCAAGTAGTAGAATTTGTCTAGTCATGGTCTCCTGGTTATTTCATGACAACTGGAAGCAGTGAAGTGGAGAAGCCTAAGTTGGTATTGGCTGAAACGTAGCCTTTGTCTCTGAGGCTATACAGTCTACTTCATCCATAATATGTGAATTTAGAATCATACCTGAAAGCACCACCAAGACTTTTTAATCAATGGCTTCATACTATAAAAAAGATGAAATGTGATGGTGTTTTGTTTGTTGATTTATAAAAGGTCTTCATTGTTATTTGTTGATTTTAAAAATGCATTTGATGTTATGAACCATGACTTTCTCATAAAAGGTAAATGTGTGGGGCCTATCAATAAATGCACTAGAATTATTAGACTCACATCTTACCAATAGATAGCAACTTTTCATGAATTGCTCTATTTTAATTTTATTACTATAAGGTAGGGAGTACCACAGTATTATCTTCAATCATAACTGTTTTGATTGTTGTGACAGGTACTTTTGGGATGTTGTGCTTCACATGCCCCTGGACATGCAGAAGAAGCTTTTGTTGTTTGCTACGGGCAGTGACCGTGTTCCCATTGGAGGCATGGGAGAGATGACTTTCAAAATATCTCGCATCAATGACCTCGATTTGTAAGTAATTCTAGTATTTTTCTGATGTTTCGTTTCCGTTCGTCACAACATGCGAAACTGGGGCTATTCTCAAAGGGCAGAATGTTGCCTTGGTGCTGTGCCACTTATTTTTGTCACCATTTTTCTCTTTGCACGTCTTTTGGTTTCCTCTTAGTTTATTTCTACAGAATTTTGCCAGCAAGATGTCTATTATTATCGTGATTTCTTTTACGTGCGCAAAGTGCTTGCTGCTCATGGGAACTTGATTTATCATCTCATCTAAAAGACTAGCACTCAGACCACTACTCAAGATCCAGTGCAGGGGGAAGGAAAATCTGTGTCTGACTGGGAATCGAAATCCAGGTTTCTGGCACCCTAAGCAGGTGTTTTTTATCCACCAGGTAACACACTGCGCTTTGTCCATGGAATCCCATTATTTTGTTATGTTTGGTTTGTTTTATGCTCAAATTAACCGTTTTCACTGCCTCACTCTGACCACTGGCTTTCCCGCAGGATGGAGATGATAGAAATCAACCCTTTCAATCCTTCACTCTATCCATCAACTTTCTGCAGGATGGAGATACACAAATTAATTTTTCATTCCCTCACCCTATTTGTTATGTTATGGAAAGTTTGTGCCAGAATATTTTCTTTATTTTATTTCTTTTTATTTCTGCCCTTTTCTTTTCTTTCTGTTTCTTTCTTTCTGTTTTTCCGCCTTAATATCAGTTCACTTTTACTTTTTCAAATGATTTTTGTATTACTGTATTGGGAGTATGCAGATTGTAGCTGTACAGAATGGACCATTTCATCAGAGCCATGTTATGCAAGCATCTACATGCTCCCTTTTAAAACATGGTCATGCTCAAACAGCTGAAAAAGAAGAAGCTAGAAACACAGTGAAATTAGAATGAGAATATATATTTAATGATCTGAAGAAGACAGGCACAAAGTTTTGGCCAACTAGTCTTCAACTGGTCAAGCATACACAACAGCCAACAAAGAACAAATACAAAAAACTTGAGGGAAAAACAGCAGCAAGACTTCTCTGATGTGTGCTTGAGCGTGATGAAAATGTGCATCTGTCTTCTTCTGTATATTAAAAATGTGTTTTAATTCTGCTTTTGTTGTATTTCTGGTTCTTGTTTACTAGAACTTTGACTCAGAATGAGAAGCAGTGGACATACATGAAAAGAAAAAGAAGGGAGAGAGTGAGATTGTTGTTTGGAATGTTGTTATCACGAGGTTAGAGTTCCACGAGAGGACCAGTAACAGTGTCAAGGGATTAGTGCAGTGGACTGAAGACTTGGAGATTGGAGATTTGAACTCCCAGCTATTCATATTATTGTGAGATATTTAGTCCTCCACTGGCTTCTGCCCAGAGTTGGATTGGTTTTTGGCTCGTTGGGAAGACTGGGATGGCTCAGTTGAGTCTCACCACTTTGTGAATGTGCCATTGATGGTGTTGCTCAAATTTCCTGACCAATTCCACAGGTGTCTGTAACTCTTAGAACTGGTTGACACCAGGATATATTAAGAAAGGAAGAACAGAGTATAGCATGATTGCTGTTGGACTCCATAACATCATTACTATTATCATTATTCTTGCATGTCACCTTAGCATTGTGAAATACTATCCCAGACAAAAACAAACAAACAAATTGGAAGACAGAAGAGCTTGAGGCTATTATCATGGAATATTTAACTGACAACAACACACTTGTCATTTGGCGTGCAGGTTACCCATGTCGCATACCTGTTTTAACCAGCTGGTGCTGCCTCCGTACAAGAGCCGCAAAGTGCTGAAACAGAAAATCCTGACAGCTATTCAGAATGCAGAAGGCTTTGGCCTGGAATGACAGGGTTGCATGGCTACAAAAGTACACGTGTTTGCGGGTTTTATTTATTTATTTATTTATTTATTCATTTGGTGATGACAGACATTATCACTGCATTTTGGTGAGAATTTTGTTCCAGATTGAAAGATGACTTGCAGTTTTTGGTGGGTAACAAGAAACGTATTCACACAGTATTTTGTTGAGACTTCTGTTCCAAAGTGGCAGATGACTTACAGGTATTTTTTTGCTTTGTTTTGTTTTGCGTGATGACAAACCTATTCACAGTATTGTGTTGAATGAAGGGCCTGTTTCAGAGCAACAGATGACTTGTATTTACTGATGTTTTTGATGTTTGCTTCCTCATGGATACATGGTGGCAGGATTTGAAAAAAAAACATTTTTTTTGGGGGGGGGGGGGGGGAGCGGATGGAGATGTAGGGGATTGTGATTAGAAACATGTTCACAGTATTTATTGAGAGTTTTGTTTCAAACACAGAGACATCTTATCTTGATTCTTAATGCCTTTGTCTTACAAAGATTTCTGAAAATGAAGAGGAGGCTGAATATTTTTATAAAATGAAATAGATTTTAATGTTTTATGTAGATTCTTTGAAGGCTTCTTTAAAAGAGTTCAGAGGATCTGAGATAGTTCATATAGATTGTTTGAGGATTCTTTTCTTTGGTGAAAAGTCAGTCATCATTCACTGACATTGTTAATGGTTCTAGTTGGGGAAAGTTTTGATCATGTGATTTGAAAATTGCTTTGAACTAAATCAGTTTTTGTCCGAGAAATCGGAGCAGAATATTTATGTAAAGCTGTTTGCTATAAAGAGGCAGACAGTTGATGCTTACTGATATCATTAATGCTTTTTGGGTTGTTGTGATGCTCAACACATGCAGTATAGTGTTTTGAAGGTTTTAGTAAAAAGAGATTTGTCAGTCTGGCTCACAGGAGATGATATATTTTTAGTTTATAAGAATGAAGTCAGCCAATTACCCATTGTGTCATGCATGTGAACATGTGTGTGTTGTGTGTACAGGGTCACGTTTTCAGTATTTCAGACATTTGTCTTTTTTGTCATTTTTGTGGCATTCACGTCTGGAATGGTCAATGACTTGGCACTTGAATATCTTAACCAAATTACTTCCACATTCATGACTTGAGGAATAACTAGTCATACTGACATGCAAACCTTCAACAACAACAAAGATGTGATAGAAGAAGATGTAGCACTTGATTGGAGATTAAACGTGTTTTTTCATTCAGTAATCAGAGATATTATCACATTACTTTAAGAAGGCTAGGAATCTCAGGTGATATTGCTCATGGGCATTCACAATCACACATAATGTGTGTTCATGCTCTTGCAAACACACAAACACACTTAGTATGTATTCATGCACGTACAAACATACTTGTACTCGTGCATGAATGAAGACACATGTTTACACTCATATAGCTTTGACTATATATATTGTACTGGTATATGAACATTTTGAGTTCTTTTACATTTCTTTTGGTCTTGTCTCTTGCATGGAGTGAAGAAGACATGTTTTTAGCTTTCACTGGGCACATGTGCAATTGATAAAAAGACATTTGTTTTCTGTTATATGTATGATATGGTAGACACAACCCTATTCTTTTTGGCTTTGTTATATTCTGATCTATCACCAAGCCCTGTAGTTCATGTAAATGGTTATGTGGGCTTTGTCCATATTAGTGGTGCATTACTATTTGTTGCCTTTTGTTACTTGTTCATTCATTTGTCATGGTTTTTAATGCACGGTACAGAAAAGTCTGGTTTGAATAATCTAGTAACTACTTTAGTTATAACCAAGTGATTCAGACTGGTAAAAACTGTTTCAGTGAGAGAATAATGAGAGAACATACAAATTCTGGCCTCTGAAAATCTCAGTTCAAGCAGAAAAATGAGAGAAGCACTGGAAATTATGGAAGATTGACCAATACTGGACAGAAACATTGGATGGAACTTCCCTTCATCTGCACGATATCTGCTCATGTCCTACCAAACACAGAACCAGCCACACAGCCAGTCATTCAGCCTGATGAATATCTGCCAAGAAGTTGAATTGTGGCGAATGTGGCTACTGGCTGACTCTGGTAAGGATAATTTCATTGTATAAAACAACAACATCAACAATTTGTTATGTAAGAGAACTGAAGAAAATGCTGAGAGCACTATTTGTTGCTGAAGAATTGCTGAAGAATATGCTGAAGAATACTTCTTGTAGAATAATTGTATGAAAAATGTAATGTGTCTCAGAAATAAGGTCAGTTGTTTCTGTACAGAATTG
Source organism: Monoplex corrugatus (assembly GCA_030674185.1). Taxonomy (NCBI): domain Eukaryota; kingdom Metazoa; phylum Mollusca; class Gastropoda; order Littorinimorpha; family Ranellidae; genus Monoplex; species Monoplex corrugatus. The sequence continues at coordinate 19,266,055 of CM060307.1, forward strand.
TGCTGAATACCATTCTGTGTGTGTGTGTGTGTGTGTGTGTGTGTGTGTGTGTGTGTGTGTGTATGTGTGTATGGTGCGTCTGCGTGTGCACAGATTTATGTGTACCTGTTTAATAATTTCTCAAAGAAGTGAACAGTTATAGAATTCAAGACGTCTAGCATCAGTCTCTTAGCTGTTGTCGTGATGATTATCATGACAGACAAGATGGCAAAATTGTCTTGCAAAATTGTCTTTGTTGTTGAAGAATTTGCTGAGAATGTGATAACCCTTCAATCACTGAACTTTTTTTTCTTGTGGAACGTCTCCGGTCCAAGCTGGTCATTTGTTGAAGATTGTGTGCCATTTTGTACATATATGTTTGATTTTCATTTGTGGTACATATGCAAGTCCTCACTCCTGAAAGAAAAGATTAGTTTGTTTCTTCATTTGTTTAGTTAATTACTTGTTCATTTGTTGATGTTGTGACTAGATAAAGTTTATCTGTCTGTGGCTGTCACAGTTTGTCCTGTAAACGTCTCAGTTCATTTATTTTTACCTTTAACCTTTACTATTGATGTCCTGAAGTATTATTTGTGCATTGTCCTTACAGTTTAGTTGTTTGATCAAACAAACAAACAAATAAAGGATACTATACAAAACACCCCCTCTTCTCTCACAACCAAAAAAAAAAAAAAAAAAGAAAAGAAAAACAAGAAAGAAAGAAACAGAGAGAAGGAAAGAAAGGAAGAAAGAAAGAAAATAAAACAAGAACAAAAAGTCTCAAAGTGAAGAACGATTCAGATGATTGGAAGGGAGTTTGTGTTGGCGGAAATGGTGGTAAAATGTGTCCATATAAATGTTTTTTATTCTGTTTCACAAAGTAGAAATTTGAACTCTGTGGGGGTTTTTTTCTGCGTGCTATGCATATTCTTTTCTCTTCAGATACATCATAAGTTTGGAAGTCATGTTGCCAAGGTCAGGGTCACACAGATGAAGAAAAGTACCTGAAATTTGTTTGTTTGTTTTTTGAGAAGGATATGTGGATAGGACTTTCTTGAGAACTGACAACATTTACATTCTTTTCGTTGTTGTGACAAGTCTGCTGTTGTCCTCGTTTCACATCCAAGTTTTATTTCATCTGATGCTTCTGTAAGGTCACAATGATATTGAAAAGTACAAACTGAGGATTTTCTGTTGTTACTTTTGTATGAAAATGGAGATTCCTCATGCACTCCACTCGGATCTGCCAGCAGTTATCTGGCAGACCCCTACAACCTGTACAAAACCCCGTGTGTAGAAAGGTCTAAGAGTTGGGGAGAGGGAAATGCGACCTATAAAACATTAAATTGTCACCACCAGAATGATGGAAACATTAAGATGGACTGACTGCAAACAGGTCAATGTTCAATGTTGCTGGCTGGAATTGAACTTGAAATATCAAATCTTTGAGTCTGTTGCTCTATCGGAAGAACCAACTGGCCCACGCAAAAACTGTAGCTAGCCACCAGAGGATTGAGCCAACAACCTCTGCATTATGAGCATGGTGCTCTGACTACTGAACTAATGGGTCACTTGAAAAACGTGGCCTGCCCAAACGTTGGACCCACAACCCCTGGCATATGAGCGTGGTGCTCTGACTACTGAGCTAATGGGTCACTTGAAAAACGTGGCCTGCTTAAGTAGTAGACCTACAGCTCTGACTACTGAACTAGTGGGTCACTTGAAAAACGTGGCCTGCCCAAGCATTAGACCCACAGCTCTGACTACTGAACTAATGGGTCACTTGAAAAATGTGGCCTGCCCAAGCATTGGACCAAAAACCCCTGGGATATGAGAATGGTGCTTTATAAACTGAGCTAATGGGCCAAAATGGATAATACCAGCAGGGCTTACTGTTTAGATTTGTGTGTGTGTGTGTGGAGGTCAAATTTTCTCATTGTTGTCCATAGCGCATGTAGGTTTAGAACACTAGTTATTTTGTTCTTGTAGAATGGGAGGGAATCTTAGCTCTTTCCTTTATTGTAATTTAGACGGACAAAGATGGTGCATGAATTATACTATTTCTTGCATTCTCTCACTTTCTTGCTCTTTCTTTCCCTCTTTCTCTTTGTTGTCTTTGGCCCTGAAAACAGTGGAGTCTTCCCTTGCTTCCTTTTGTCTTGTTTTCATCTTCTCTGACAGACTGCGCAGGCATCTGATTCAGGATCTTGATTCTGTGTCCCTGTATGTTTTCTTTCTCTTTCTCCACATTCCTGTGTTGTTCACAATCCTGGACCATTTGGTTAATTTTGGGCGTGTATTCATTTTTATTGTCTCCTATATATCTGTGGCGATCTGAAAGCAAATTTTATACAATGATGAACTGACAAGACGTTGGTTAATTTACACAGATTTTTCTCTTATCTTTCCGAGATGAAAGAGATCCCGCTAGACGAAGCATGGATTTGTCAATTGGAGCATCGATTTTGTCAGAAGATGGCATGGTGTGCATTGTCTGTTAGGATGTAAAACAATTGAATGGACTGTGATCGTATTTGTATATACAGTTGGAGAGGTATTTGTATGAATTCTTCAAATGAAAGTGTTCATGTGTTGAAGATGCATCAGACTGAGAGAGGAATCCTTTGAACTGGAATGTATGTGTTGCACAGCTGCATATTGAATCATGAGCTAACTATATGAGCATCACTGACTAAACAAAATACCCAAATCCCTTATACCAGTGAGAACAGAATGTGCAGCCTAATGGGTAAAGCACCCACCAAGGATGCAATAAACCTAAACTCGATTCATGGTTGGACATGGATTTTCTCCCCCCCCCCCTCCTCCACTCGCACCCTGTCCTCCAGCATCCTGCATTTTCAACCATGCTAGCAAAGCAAAAACTTAACCCTTTGACTCCCTCACCCGATCAACCAGCTTCTTGCAGGAAGCTGGTGGATAGGGTGAGGGAGTCAAAGGGTTAAGTTTTTGCAGTCGGTAGACAAGGTATGGGAGTCAAAGGGTTAAGCAGTGGTCTGGGTGCTAATCTTTCAGATGAGGTGATAAACTGAGATCCAGTGTGCTGGATTCACATGCTTAGCACTTGCTTAAGATCCCACAAAAAACGAGCTGCCCTAGCAATATTTAGTAGAAAAATCCACTTTCATAGATAAAAATACATGCGTACAAGGAGAAAACAGTGGGTGGAGCTGTACTGTGGTGGTGTGCTTTCCACAGAGAGAGCTTTTGACATAGAAACATTTCGTTTGCCAAAGAAATCAATCCAAAATCAACCTAATTCAGACCACGAATGTGTGTGTTGTAAACAACAGTTGTATACATTATGAAGTGTGAGCTTAGTGCATGAGCATCATTGGCAATGACTTTAACTGTCAAATCTGACTGCCGTCCAACATAATTGATAGCTAATTTTTTGACAATTGTAAGGAAACTGAGCAATTCAGATAAATATTTGCGATGACCCTTTACACTACAGTTGAAAACTTGGGCTTGCATTTCAGAGACGTTTTTTTTTTAAAGTATCTGAAATAACCTAGACAGTATTATTGAATTAATGTAACATTGAATTTTGTTGTGATTTTGGTTACCTTGCTTTTTTAGGCAGATGTTTTTCTGGACTGTGATGTGCACTGGAAGGAGACTTCCTGCTTAGTATTGGTGTTGTTCTGTAGAAGTGTATCTGCACAGTTGAATTTGACTTATGAAAATGGAAAAACTGGGTAAGTGGTAAAATTTGTTGTGAATATCATAGGCCTTTTTATTTCACAGTCTGCAAGTGTCAAGTTTATTAAGTAATTTGAATACTTTAAATGATAAAACATGGTTTGCAGGTATTTAGTTTGTATTGTCATTTAAGCAGCCAGTGTTCACATGCAAATCAGAACAAAATGCCAGTAGGGCATGTAATGCCCAGTGGATACAATAGACTTATGAGTGGATTTTCTTTGTAAAGTGAACGTATAGGACACTGGAGTCCAGTAACAACAAGGGGGAATAACTTACTATGTTCTTAAATTATTGAACTGTCTGTATTTAATATCCAAAATTCGACACATTGATGACAAAACCGATGCCCTCATGAGTCCTGGGCATGTAAAATATCTATTTTGATTCTTACTATGCCAGTGGTTCTTCATCCATGGCATTTGTGAGTTTGTTATGGTTGTATTGGCAGTTCTGTGTAGTTTTGGAGTGTTCCTTCTAAAACGGTGATCATATAATAAGCTAAATCATTAAAAATTTATTCCAACAGGTGTTACGTTAGGTGATTATGATGCTGCTGATGATAATGATTTGAAATTGACAACGTAGTTCCCAAAGAGCGACTTTGTTGATTGTTGGTATTATTGTCCATTACCATTCCCGAGGCTTCAGGTGTAGCCTTGGTTGTTGTGAAAGACTTGAGTGAAAACTATTCTTATTTTAATTTTCTAAAACCAGTTTGTATGGCACATCTTTTTAACTTTTTGATTCCCGCACCCTGTCCACCAAAACTGCAAAAATTTAACCCTTTGATTCCTTCAGCCTGTCTACTAGCTTCCAGCAGGAAGCTGGTGGATAGGCTGAGGGAATCAAAGGGTTAAGTTTTTGCTTTGCTAGATTGGTTGACAAAGAAGAATTCTGGTAGGCATGATGCGGGAGTCAAAAACATTTTTGGAAGCTTTGTTTTAAATCTCTTTTTTTTTTCCTGAGCAAGACAGCTCACACATTAGTTATGAAGAATGGTTTTGGAAGATCATGCTGTCTTCAGAATATACGCAAACTGTGAGATGAGAATGGTTTATAGATACACAGTAAGTGTGAGATTTGAGAAAACTACAACTGAATCTAGTAAAACATGCACTGACAGATATTTTACCAAAATAATCTGGAAATTTTGTGTTGTGATGTGTTTGTTGTTCACAATATTTGGAATTAGTCAGATCCTTTCCTGTTGCAATGTGTATGTGTTTACTGGTACACTGATTTTGGTTGGACTCACCAGGACATTAATTGTCTGTTTAAGAGAATGTGTTGCTATTCACAGTCTTTGATCGTGGGTGCTTGAAAAAAAACAAACATGTTTCACAGCAAAATTCATTAACATGTTAAAATTCATAAACATATCATTTTTTTCCTTGCTGTGCTGAATTTCATAGTTCTGTGTGTGAAATAAGTGTTGGAACTCGTTTCATCTGTTTCATGATACCAAATTTTTTGGATATTTTTTCTGACAAGATTTGTTGTCTATTACAAAATTTCATATTTCTGTGCATGTAGTACATTATGTTTAAAAAATCTCATTCCGTCCAGTTTATGGCTAGCATCAGTTCTGACAAGTATCTGTGATACCTTCCTCACTGGGAGCTGAGCATGTTGTCATTTTGTAGTCGTATGCACAAGTTTATATTTCACATTATTTGTGTGTGTATGCGTGTGTGTGTGTGTGTGTGTGTGTGTGTGTGTGTGTGTGTGTGTGTGTGTGTGTGTGTGTGTGTTTGTATGCAAGCACGTTTATGAGTGTGTGTGTGTGTCTGTGCGTGTGTGTCTGTGTCTGTGTGTGTGCGTGCATTTGTGTTCATGCATGCTTGTGTGTGTGTATGTATTTGGAAATGCGAGTGTATGTGTGTTTTATATTGAAAATGCACATGGAAGCTTACATGTATGAGCGTGCGGATATCCTTTTAAACATCAAGCGTAGAAATGAAGTATTTATTTAAATCGAGTGATACCATCAAATTACACTGTTTTTTTAAAAATGAAAGAAATCCACTTAAAAAAACAACAAACTTTATATGCGTATTCACTAGATTTTAATGCATATCTGTCTTGTCTAATATACACAGTGCTTTGTTATTTATACAATATATTGTTGTTTTTCTGAGACAACTGTGTGAATAGACATTCCATACCACTTTCTTGTTTATCTTCAGTGATATGATCTGCGAGTTGCAGGGCACCGAAGGTTTAGTGTTGTCGGAATGTAGTGGATTTTGTTGATCTTGTGAACACAGTTTTGACTGGTGAGTCTCAAGGCATGTAGAGAAGAAGACAAACATGTGTACGCGTTGGATGGCCCAAGTAAAAAAATGGGGATTTTTGTGTTTAGTTTTGGTATTTTAATGAAACTGTGTATATGAGGTATGTAAGATGTGGATTTTTTGTAGCGAACCAAATCTTGTGGATAGACAAACGAGCTGAACAGTCAGATGGGCAAGACACTGCCCTTTAATCATGTGTGAGACTGATCCTGCCTGGGTACCTCCCACCTTGTGGTTAAAGGATGGAGATTTTTTATCGATCTCCCAGATCAGCATGTGTGCAGACCTGATTGATTGATTGATTCAGTTCAATTTTTACGTCAACACCCACCTCAGGTAATATGGCCGATGGAGATTACCATCCCAGGGAAGTGGGGTTAAGGGGGACTTATCTAATCCTATACTGACACCACCGGAACAACAATGATGTTAAGATGGGATGGTGAGAAGGCCAGTTTTAATGTAGCGCACCCCGGGGTGCAGACCTGTTAGTACCTGAACCTTTTAGTACCTGAACCTTTTTATATATTCACACATGCAGAGCATTAAATGTGCATCGTAAAGATCTAGTTAGTCATTTCTGTGTGTGGTGGCTTATGCAAACATGAAAACACCCAGCGTGAGCGCCCACCTAAGATGGAGTAGGCAGACTGAACAGCGACATATCGCCTGCACAGTAGGGTAAAGCAATGTGCATACGCACTCCCGAGAATATGTATATGGGTAGACAGAGATGGGTGGAAATGCCTGTGTGTCCGCATACACGCGTACACCTCCCCACGCCCTGAATGTTCCATGTATGCCACACCTCCCCAAGCCCTGAATGTTCCATGCAGGCATACATATGCACTTTTACACACACATACGTAATGCGGTGACATGCTTACTAATACACCTAAGCACAGGCACACACATGCAGATGCACACTTACACATGCAGGCACTTGCGCGTGCATATACATACATGTGTACATACACGCAGACATACATACAGACAGACAGCTATACATACATACAGACAGACATACAAACAGCCAGCCAGCCAGACAGACATGCATACATGCATACACATACATACATGCATACATACATGCATACGTACGTACATACATACATACATACATACATACATAACATACATACATACATGCATGCACATGTATGTGCGTGTGTGTGTGGTGTGTGTGTGTGCATAGATAGATAGACGACAGATACACATACATGCACACATACACGCACCACACACACACACACACACACACACACACCACACACACACACACACACACACACACACACACACACACACACATTTTAGATTAAGAGGTGAAGCATTGTTCACAATCAGTGTTACATCAGCTTTGTGTGAATGAATCTTAACTTTCTGTACACAAACAGGTGCTCAGAGAGCGAGTAAGAGAGAGAGAGAGAGAGAGAGAGAGAGAGAGAGAGAGAGAGAGAGAGAGAGAGAGAGAGAGATGTGAATTGAGTGGTGATATTATGGGATATTTTTTCTCAAGTGTTTTAACACAGAAACAAACTGTTGGGTAGTCAAGAATGCTGTGCTCTGCTGTGCTGAAAGTTGGTTATTTTGTTTTGTTAGCAAAAAATAAATCACTGCTTTGCTGTCGTCACTGCTTTGTGTGTGTGTGTGTGTGGTGTATGTGTGTGTGTGTGTGTGTGTGTGTGTGGTGTGTGTGTCTGTGTGTGTGTGTGTGTGTGAGAGTGTGTGTGTGTGTGTGTTTGTGTGTGTGTATATGTTTGTGTGTGTGTATGTGTGTGTTTGTGAGTGTGTGTGTGCATGTGTGTGTGTGTACATGTATGTGTGTATGTTTGTGCGTATGTGTGTGCGTGTATGTGCGTGTGTGTATGTTTGTGTGTTTGAGTGAGTGTGTGTGTGTGTACATGTATGTGTGTGTATGTATGTGTGTATGCGTGTGTGTATGCATGTGTATTTGTGTGTGTGTGTGTTTAGTGTGTGTGTAGTGTATGTGCATGTGTGTGTATATTTATTTGTTTGTGTGTTTGTATGTGTGTGTATGTTTGTGTGTTTATGTTTGCGTGTGTGTGTATATATGTGTGTGTGTATGTTTGTGTATGTATATGCGTGTATGTTTGTTGTGTGTGTGTATGTATGTATGTATGTGTGTGTGTGTATGTATGTATATATATATATTATGTGTGTGTGTGTGTGTGTGTGTGTGTGTGTGTGTGTGTGTGTGTGTGTGTGTGTGAGAGAGAGAGACCAAGTTTGGCTTTCTTCTGTCCCAACATCCATGCTGTCTCGGTGGCACTATGATTCCATGCCGTTCCTTCTGGCTACACAACACACCATCAAAACCATGTGAATCCAGACCATGTCCTTGATCCAGAAAGCCCGTGGGTGTCAGAGATATCAGTCTGCCATGGAATCACTTGTGTTCTATGGTGCCTGTTCTGAATCTACTTATTAAGGACACTGTAGATGAAATCCACCAACTTATTAAGAACATGATATGAAATCCACCAACCTATTAAGGACACTGTATATAAAATCCACCAACTTATTAAGGACACTGTTATATAAAATCCACCAACTTATTAAGGACACTATATAAAATCCACCAACTTATTAAGGACACTGTATATGAAATCCACCAACTTATTAAGGACACTGTATATGAAATCCACCAACTTATTAAGGACACTGTATATAAAATCCACCAACTTATTAAGGACACTATATATAAAATCCGCCAACTTATTAAGGACACTATATAAAATCCACCAACTTATTAAGGACACTATATAAAATCCACCAACTTATTAAGGACACTATATAAAATCCACCAACTTATTAAGGACACTATATGAGATTCACCAACTTATTAAGGACACTGTATATAAAATCCATCAACTTATTAAGGACACTGTATATAAAATCCACCAACTTACTAAGGACAATGTATGAAATCCACCAACTTATTAAGGACACTATATGAGATCCACCAACTTATTAAGGACACTATATAAAATCCACCAACTTATTAAGGACAATGTATGAAATCCACCAACTTATTAAGGACACTGCATATAAAATCCACCAACTTACTAAGGACAATGTATGAAATCCATCAACTTATTAAGGACACTATATGAGATCCACCAACTTATTAAGGACACTGTATATAAAATCCACCAACTTATTAAGGACAATGTATGAAATCCACCAACTTATTAAGGACACTGTATATAAAATCCATCAACTTACTAAGGACAATGTATGAAATCCACCAACTTATTAAGGACACTATATGAGATCCACCAACTTATTAAGGACACTGTATATAAAATCCACCAACTTATTAAGGACACTGTATATAAAATCCGCCAACTTATTAAGGACACTGTATATAAAATCCACCAACTTATTAAGGACACTGTATGAGATTCACCAACTTATTAAGGACATTATATGAAATCCACCAACTTATTAAGGACACTGTATATAAAATCCACCAACTTATTAAGGACACTATATGAGATTCACCAACTTATTAAGGACACTGTATATAAAATCCGCCAACTTATTAAGGACACTGTATATAAAATCCACCAACTTACTAAGGACAATGTATGAAATCCACCAACTTATTAAGGACACTATATGAAATCCACCAACTTATTAAGGACACTGTATATGAAATCCATCAACTTATTAAGGACACTGAAATCCACCAACTTATTAAGGACACACTATATGAAATCCACCAACTTATTAAGGACACTCACTCTATGAAATCCACCAATTTATCAAGGACACTGTATGAAATCCACCAACTTATTAAGGACACTCACTATATGAAATCCACCAATTTATCAAGGAAACTGTATGAAATCCACCAACTTATTAAGGACACTGTATGAATCCACCAACTTATTAAGGACATTGTATATGAAATCCACCAACTTATTAAGGACACTGTATATGAAATCCACCAACTTATTAAGGACACTGTATATAAAATCCACCAACTTATTAAGGACACTATATAAAATCCACCAACTTATTAAGGACACTGTATATGAAATCCACCAACTTATTAAGGACACTGTATATGAAATCCACCAACTTATTAAGGACACTGTATATAAAATCCACCAACTTATTAAGGACACTATATATAAAATCCGCCAACTTATTAAGGACACTATATAAAATCCACCAACTTATTAAGGACACTATATAAAATCCACCAACTTATTAAGGACACTGTATATGAAATCCACCAACTTTATTAAGGACACATTATATGAAATCCACCGACTTATTAAGGACACACTATATGAAATCCACCAACTTATTAAGGACACTGTATATAAAATCCACCAACTTACTAAGGACAATGTATGAAATCCACCAACTTATTAAGGACACTGTATATGAAATCCACCAACTTATTAAGGACACTGTATATGAAATCCACCAACTTTATTAAGGACACATTATATGAAATCCACCGACTTATTAAGGACACACTATATGAAATCCACCAACTTATTAAGGACACTGTATATAAAATCCACCAACTTACTAAGGACACTGTATGAAATCCACCAATTTATTAAGGACACTATATGAAATCCACCAACTTATTAAGGACACTGTATATGAAATCCACCAATTTATCAAGGACACTGTATATAAAATCCACCAACCTATTAAGGACACTGTATATGAAATCCACCAATTTATCAAGGACACTGTATGAAATCCACCAACTTATTAAGGACACTGTATATGAAATCCACCAACTTATTAAGGACACTGTATATGAAATCCACCGACTTACTAAGGACACTGTATGAAATCCACCAACTTATTAAGGACACTGTATGTGAAATCCACCAACTTATTAAGGACATTGTATATGAAATCCACCAATTTATCAAGGACACTGTATATCAAATCCACCAACTTATTAAGGACACTGTATGAAATCCACTAACTTATTAAGGACACACTATATGAAATCCACCAACTTATTAAGGACACTGTATATAAAATCCACCAACTTATTAAGGACACTGTATATGAGATTGAAAGCCTGTGGGAGTCAGAAATGTCAGTCTGCCATGGAATCAGTTGTGTTCAATAGTACCTATTCTGATCCAACTTATTCAGGACACTGTATACGAAGTGGCAGGGTGGTAGAATGGTTCAGACATTCGTCTGCCAATAAATAAAGTCGAGGTTCCAGGGTTCGATCCATGTAGAGGCCTCGACTTTTCTCTTAAGTTTGACCGGAAAATCAGTTTGAACGTCTAGTCCTTCGGAAGGGGACGAAAAACGGGTCGGACCCGTGTGCTTTGTGGCTGCGCACGCTAAAGATCCCACGGCAGTTAAAAATCGTGAAGAGCAGGGCATTGTCCAGCCTCCTTGGTATAAAATATTGGAGAGATAGGTTAATTTCCCAGGTCCTTCCCCTTGAAGACCAATTAGCCTTCTTGCCTTTCTAAAGTCTTGGTTAAAAAAAAAAAAAAAAAAAGAAGCGAATATGAATGTGAATGTGGATCGAGGGAGAGGAGATAGTCACTGCCCTCTTAATGCTGGCCCCGAGAAAAGTTGAAGTCTCTACCATCTCACTCCCCTACGACCCAGGGTTATGGGAATATCTATCTATCTATTCTATCTATCTATCTATCTATCTATCTATCTATCTATCTATCTATCTATCTATCTATCTATCTATCCATCTATATGATGACGACGATGAGGATGATAATCATGATGCTGTGGAGTTCCATCTAAGATTGAGACGTGACAGTGCTGTACTCTACACATACTATATCATTATATATTTAGGCGACAATCAGGCCTGATAGATACAGACACCTGGGGTGTTGGTCAGAAGATTTGAGCAAAAACCCTCAGTAACGCATCTGTGAAGTGGATGAGACTCGACTGTGTGGTCCCAGTCTTTTCCAGTGAACCCTAGCACACTCAACTCTGGGTAAGAGCAGTTTGGAGCCGCTGTAAATCCCACAATGAGTTTGAAAGGACTGACGGGGATTCGAACCCACAACCTTGCAGTTGGAAGTCCTTTTTGCTAACCGCTACACCATGGTGACTTGTAAACTTTGAACACTTTGTTACTGTGAATACTTTTTTTACTCAATGATAGTAGCATTAAGTCCCATTGGACCTAAGTGAAAACTAAGCGAGCTGTAAGTTTCACAGCTAAGACTTTGTCACAGTTCACTCTCTTGTGCAGTTCCTCTCTTGGGGATGAAGACCATCTTCTGGCACTTTTGTTTATTTACTTGGCATTTATTGAAAAGGGTCACTTTGTGTGTATTTATTGTGTCACTTCCTCGCCGTCACTTCTATCTCTGTCGTTGTCTCTCTGACTTTCTCGTAAACAGACTCACGCAAGTAAGAAAGGACGATGCATAGCCTACTCTCTAAGGAGATATGAGATAAGAGAGAAGCATTACACGTGTCTCTTTTCTCCCTACAGCCCTTTGCCCATGCAAAATCTAAATCTAAATGACAATATATATATATGAAAAACTCTGTCTGCCTGTCTGTCTGTCTGTTTCTCTGTCATTCTGTCTGTCTGTCTGTCTGTCTGTCTCTCTCTCACACACATACACACACACAAAACACACAAACACACACACACACACACACACACCACACACACACGCACACATACACACGCATGCAAACACTGAAGTACACACACACACACACACACACACACACACACACACACAAAACACACACACACACAGAGTAAATATGGCATGTTACAGTTTCCGATAAAGATAATTTGAATATATACATATGTATATATACATACATACATACATATATATATATATATATATACATATATATATATATTATATATATATATATATATTATATATATATATTATATATAAAATGAATGAATACGATAATGACACGCCCCTCAACGAAGGGCAACAACTCTTATACGTCTCACTAAAATGACATGAGGGTCATTATTTCCCTTACACCATTACTGACTGTGGTATTTGCATCACTCGGACATACGCACTGCCCCCATGTCTGCCAGCAATCATCTGGCAGACTTCATGAGCATGATCAAGATCATACGCTCTGGCAAGGTCCTGGAATAGGAACAGGAGACAGGGACCTATCAAACACTAGGCTGACATTACCAGAATGAAGAAAGCCATAAGATTGGCAGCGAATGGAACACTTTTTAATGTTACGGGCTGGAATTCAACTTGAGATGTCATATCTTGATCCATGGCTCTCTCTCTCTCTCTCTCTCTCTCTCTCTCTCTCTCTCTCTCTCTCTCTCTTATATATATATATATATATATATATATATTATATATATAAGGCCGAACCAAAACACAACAATAACGACAACGACAACAACAACAACAACAACAACAACACGCAGGTTGCTGTTTTTAAATGACAGTGTTTATTTTTTGTTAATTAAAAGTGAAACGGGATCAAAAAGTATTTCATGATCATTTATTGACGATTTTTTTTTTATCACACTTACTTCAAACAATAGACTGGGCAAGTAGTTCTGAATATGTACATGTAAATGGGAACTAGTAACCAATTAGTCGTAAATATACTGGTCTACGTATATGTACATGTATTCACTTTTTCTGTATTCACGACCATCAGTATTGAAACAGCTGCGTGAAAATGAATTGGGCGACAGAAACAGTTGAGAAGAAGAGTATGATCGTCGTGGTCACTGTTTCGAAGCTGGTAGATAGGGTGTGGGAGTCAAAGGGTTAGTCTAGATCTACTACAAAGACGTGATGACTTTTTTTCTATTTATAACGTCTTTGATCTACTATTTGGCTATTGCGCCCGTCAGTGATACAGACATTGTGGGAAAATAGCTACAATCGTCACCGACCTTGTCGTTGAATTCCCCTTACGACACAAGAAACGGGTCACATAATCGTTGAGTTCGCATTTTCCTCTGTAAGTTGGTGGAAAAAACAACAAATAAATGCTTCAACGTCACCATGGCTATCATCATCGTGCTGATCGACTTACCAGGTCACGGTGTGGCAAGTGGCTATCAATGGGAAATCCCCTGCCAACGGTTTTATAAACGGGAAATCCCCACCTACAGTAAACAAAGCGGGAGGCCCCTGTAGCTCAGTTGGTTTGCCCGTCGGGCTCTTGATGCCTGTCTTGGCGTAGAGGGAGAAGGGTGGCAGAATGGTTCAGATGTTTGCCTGCCAATAACTAAACTCGAGGTTCCAGGGTTCGCTCCCCGTAGAGGCCTCGACTTTTCTCTTCAGTTTGACCAGAAGAAAATCGAACTGAATGTCTAGTTCTTCAGACGGGGGACGAAAAACGAGTCGGAGCCGTGTGCTTTCTGGCTGCGCACGCTAAAGATCCCACGGCAGTTGAAAATCGTGAAGAGCAGGGCATTGCCGGGCAGCCTCTGTGTAAAACATTGGAGAGATAGGTTGATTTCCCAGCCCCCCCATTGAAGACCAATTAACCCACTTGCCTTTCTGAAGTCTTTGTAAAAAAGAAAAAAAGAAGTAGTGAATATGAATATGAATTTGAATCGAAGGTGTGGGGATGACGCCGCCCTCGTGGTGCTGGCCCCTGGAAAAGTTGAGGTCTCTGCCACCTCACTCCTCCACGACCCCGGGATTATGGAACTATTTAGGTAGGGCCTCAGGACCTGGCCAGCTCGTGGATTTATTTTCATGTTTTTAAGGCTTGTGCCGTGATCGTTCTGGATCTTCTCCATCACATGGCACTTGTGACGTTAATGCATATGGTAATCATTCCGAGCGCGGAGACGTCATCTTGAGAAACTGAAACTGAAGCTGAAACTTGGAGTATTGTCGTTCTGGTGGTGTCAGTGTGGAACTAGATAATCCTCCACCTTCTCACTTTCCTTGGGTGGTTATCTCAGTCGGCTGTTTGACCTGACATGGGTGCTGACGTATAAACCGAATCACAATGATACAAGATAACGATAAAGAATCACAGTGATACAAGATAACGATGAAGAATCACAGTAATACAAGATAACGATAAAGAATCACAGTGATACAAGTAACGATAAGAATCACAGTGATACAAGATAACGATGAAGAATCACAATGATACAAGATAACAATGAAGAATCATAATGATACAAGATAACAATGAAGATCACATGATACAGATAACGATGAAGAATCACATGATACAAGGTAACGATGAAGAATCACAATGATACAAGATAACGATGAAGAATCACAGTGATACAAGATAACGATGAAGAATCACAATGATACAAGATAACAATGAAGAATCACAGTGATACAAGATAACGATAAAGAATCACAGTGATACAAGATAACATGAAGAATCATAATGATACAAGATAACAATGAAGAATCACAATGATACAAGATAACGATGAAGAATCAGTGATACAAGATAACGATGAAGAATCACAGTGATACAAGATAACGTGAAGAATCACAATGATACAGATAACAATGAAGATCACAATGATACAAGATAACGATGAAGAATCAGTGATACAAGATAACGATGAAGAATCACAGTGATACAAGATAACGATGAAGAATCACAGTGATACAAGATAACGATGAAGAATCACAATGATACAAGATAACGATGAAGAATCACAGTGATACAAGATAACGATGAAGAATCACAATGATACAAGATAACGATGAAGAATCACAGTGATACAAGATAACGATGAAGAATCACAGTGATACAAGATAACGATGAAGAATCACAGTGATACAAGATAACGATGAAGAATCACAATGATACAAGATAACGATGAAGAATCAGTGATACAAGATAACGATGAAGAATCACAGTGATACAAGATAACGATGAAGAATCACAGTGATACAAGATAACGATGAAGAATCACAGTGATACAAGATAACGATGAAGAATCACAGTGATACAAGATAACGATGAAGAATCACAATGATACAAGATAACGATGAAGAATCACAGTGATACAAGATAACGATGAAGAATCACAGTGATACAAGATAACGATGAAGAATCACAGTGATACAAGATAACGATGAAGAATCACAGTGATACAAGATAACGATGAAGAATCACAGTGATACAAGATAACGATGAAGAATCACAGTGATACAAGATAACAAATGAAGAATCACAGTGATACAAGATAACGATGAAGAATCACAGTGATACAAGATAACGATGAAGAATCACAGTGATACAAGATAACGATGAAGAATCACAGTGATACAAGATAACGATGAAGAATCACAGTGATACAAGATAACGATGAAGAATCACAGTGATACAAGATAACGATGAAGAATCACAGTGATACAAGATAACGATGAAGAATCACAATGATACAAGATAACGATGAAGAATCACAGTGATACAAGATAACGATGAAGAATCACAGTGATACAAGATAACGATGAAGAATCACAGTGATACAAGATAACGATGAAGAATCACAGTGATACAAGATAACGATGAAGAATCACAGTGATACAAGATAACGATGAAGAATCACAGTGATACAAGATAACGATGAAGAATCACAGTGATACAAGATAACGATGAAGAATCACAATGATACAAGATAACGATGAAGAATCACAGTGATACAAGATAACGATGAAGAATCACAGTGATACAAGATAACGATGAAGAATCACAGTGATACAAGATAAGAACGAAGATTTAGGCCTACACAGGACAACACCCCTGAGAGCAAGCGCCAAAGCGCTTTGCAACCTTACGGATCATTCATCATCATCATCATCATCATCATCATCATCATCATCATCATCATCATCATCATCATCATCATCATCATCATCATCATCAGGTGCCTTGCCGCATGGCGTTGGCGATCATGGCCTTCCATCTGTTTCCATCTCTTGTTGCCTAAAGCATTTCTTCCACCCTCTTTGTCTTCAGCCACTCTGCAAGTCCGTCTAGTATCTTCTCCCTGGGTCTACCTGGTGCTCTCTTTCCCTCCAGCTTTCCCGTTGTGACCAGGTGCTCCAATTCCCCTTTCCTCATAAAATGGCCTATGAATGTTGCCTGTCTTTTCCTAATCTTCCTTGTGAATGATCTTCTTGTGTCTGCCTCCATGAAGACTGTCTCGTTTGTTTTCTTTGCTGTCCATGGAACTCTCAACATTCTTCTTAGAAACCACATCTCGGCTGCCTCAATCTTGTTCTGGCTTTGCTTGTTGACTGTCTACGCCTCACAACCGTATAACAGTATTGGTTCTATGTAACATTCAAGAACTCTCTTCCTGATGTTAATTGATAGGCATTTGTTGGTAAGAATGCTTTTCATCTTCTTGAATGCTGTTTTGGCTTGGCCGATTCTGCTGGCTATTTCTGATGTGCATCTGCTGTTTGGAATAGAGCATACTTTGCAATAAAAAAACAGTTCATCAATAAAACTACCCACGTAGTGATGCCGGTGACTCTCTCAGTATAAATGGTATCCCCACCTTCTAGAAATTCTGTGTCAGAAATTTCCTCTTTCTGTCACTCTCCTTGTTTCTTTCTTCCTCCTTTGCTTTCTGTCATTTCTTCCTGATCATTTTCTGCCTTGTTGGTCCATGTATACTTTCTCTTAGGACTGGTAACTGAGTACATGTATTGAGTGCATTTTTGGCTTCTGGGGAAATGAGATATGCGGAGCAGTTTCAGGTAAGGTAGGCCCGTTCTTATGAATGTTTTAGTGTCATTAGTTATTCTTTAAATTTGTATTCAGGTCTGTTTTTTTAAAAATCCCCAGTGCGATGGATTGGACGGAGTGGTAACGCCAGGGGCATCTCCTTATATTATGTGCGCGAATGCACTGATATGTGTAAGTAATTTTCTTTTCCTATTTTTTTTTTCCTGTTGAAGTATTGTGTGTGTTTTGAAACGATTGTTTAAAGCCCTGATATAGTACTACGCAGTCGGTTGGGCTTTAGATAACAATAGCAATAGCAATAATACGTAGAACATCATGTAAGCATGCCATGACATAGGACAGGAAAATCTGCCGATTGTTCATGGGTAATCACACTCAAGAATACCCACATAGCGACAAGCCTGGAATGGACCCGTTAAAAGTAATGAATGATCAGCGAATTTCGCATTGACAATAGTCTTCCCGTTTGTTATAATGTGGGCCCTTCTAAGTTTCACACTGTCACAAGCTGTGTGTAGACTACGTAGATGCATGTTCTGCATGATTACGGCCAGAGTGGCTGCCTACGTAGATGTTTTTTCCCCCCTTACAGCGACAAAAGAAGAATATGATAATACATAATAGTGGGTGTATTTTTCTTTAGCTATCTGACTTTTATCAGGAATGCACGTTTTGCTCACACTGTGAAGATGGCATACTGCAATCTATATCTATCTATCTATCTATCTATCTATCTATCTATCTATCTATCTATCTTATCTATCTATCTATCTATCTATCTGTCTATCTATCTATCTATCTATCTTGTATGTCTGTCTGTCTGTCTGTCTGTCTGTCTCTCTCAATCTCTCTATCTATATAATATATATACACACACATACATACAATTATATATATATTATGTATATATATATATTATATATATATATATATATATATATATATATATATATATATAGATAGAGAGAGAGATAACCATCTGTCTTTCTGTCTGTATGTCTATCTATCTATCTATCTGTCTATCTATCTATCTATCTATCGATCTATCTAGCTGTCTATCTATCTATCTATCTATCTATCTGTCTATCTATCTATCTATTTATGTATCTATCTAGCTATGTATGTATCTATCTATCTATCTATGTATCTATCTACATATCTATGTATCTATGTATCTATGTATATATGTATGCATCTATCTATCTATCTATCTATCTATCAATCTATGTATCTATGTATCTATTTATCCATGTAGCTAGGTATGTATGTATCTATGTGTCTATCTATCTATCGATCTATCTATCTATCTATCTATCTATCTATCTATCTATCTATCTATCTATCTATATTCTATCTATCTGTCTGTCTGTCTGTTTACACACACACACACACACACACACACACACACACACACACACACACACACACACACACACACACACACACACACACACACACACACACACACTTCTGTCTGTCTGTCTGTTTGTCCGTCTATCTATCTGAAAAATGCTAAAGAAGTATTTTCATGGCTTCTCAATGCTGTTCTCAAAAACAAAAATAAAAGAAACGAAAGCAAACAACAAAACAACAACAAAACAACAACAACAACAACAGATTGGATCAATTAGGTATAGCCATGGACTGTGCAATTTCTCCAACACTGTTCGTGTTAGCAGTGGAGGTCATCTTTAAAGCGGCAGTGAGGACTTCAGGCCCAGCTGACCTCGGAAACGGATACCAAATGGCCCCTCTAAAAGCCCGCATGGCGTCGGCGATCATGGCCCTCCTTACAAATCTATCTGCAAGTACATCTCCCACCCTCTCTGTCTTCAGCCACCCTGCAAGTCCGTCCAATATTTTCTCCCTGGGTCTACCTGGTGCTCTCTTTCCCTCCAGCTTTCCTGTTGTGATCAGGTGCTCTAATTTCTCTTGCCTCATAAAATATCATATAAATGTTGCTTGTCTTTTCCCAATCTTATTTGTTAATGTTTTTGCTTGTGTCTGCCTCCTTCAAGACTGTCTCGTTTGTTTTCTTTGCTGTCCATGGAACTTTCAACATATTTCCTAAGAAGAACGTTTTCTAAGAACGAGCACTGGTAGGAAATGGAAAGTCCAGGAGACATTGGTCACAGTGAAGGAAAGCCTCATAGAGAAATAACAGGGCACATACAGACCAATAGGCAGGGATGAGATCAACAAAAATGCAATGGTAGTCAAAGGCCAACGGACGGGCGAAAGGAGACATGATAATACATGAGATGAAGAAGAAAGAGGACGCCATAAGGTTCCAGAAGGCAGCCTAGCAAGGTCAACAGGGGCAGTGGACGACTTGTGAATATGCACTGCAAAGAAGTCTTGCTGGAATGACCTGTGGCATATGACTCCTCTCAGAATCAGTTTCATCCTCAGATCTGTGTATGACCTCCTGTCCTCGAACGCTAAATCTGGTGAAATGGGGTAAATGAGATAACCTTGCTTGCCCGCTCTGCCAGGCAAACATACAGTGGAACATATCCTGAGCTTTTGCAAGGAAGGTGTATATGGAGGCACAATCAAGTGCTTCAAGAGATCGCACAAGCAATCAGAACTGCCAGGGGAAAAATTCTCCACCCGGACTTCCCCAACAACTTTCTACACAGCAAGAGGCAGCAAAACGTGGCCTGAAAAAGATGTGACACCCAGAGCATGGATGCAGGGCCTGCTGAATAGAGCGGACGACTGGGAGTGCACAGCAGATTTTCCACAATGCACACCCAAAAGCACACCCAGAAATCATCACAGAAAGAGTGATGTGAGACCGGTCATAGTTCTCCATTCCCATTCATCAAAACCAATGATCCTGAACGAGCTCATTGTACCGTATGAAAGTAGGATGGAGAAAGCCCATATCAACAAGACTGAAAAGTATACCTATTTAGCCAGCAACTTGAGGACACCTGGCTTTCAAGCCAAGGTTCTCGCCGCATATGTTGGAGCATGGAGGTTGATAGGCATATCGGTATATGACCTCATGAAACAGCTCTCGATATGGCAATGGCAGAAGTAGCGGAGTAGAGTTCCAGCTTGATCTGGACCAAGAAAAACAAAAGTGAACTTCATAAGGCTTAAAATTCCCCTATATGTTGTTGGTGACGGATAGCTAAACGGTTAATACATCCATCCATCGCAATGGTGACTTGGCCTCGAAGCGCCTGACCACCTCGGATGCGCGGGTTTGATTCCAGGAGGAGGACAAATGTCAAAACAAAACGACGAAACAAAACAACGAAACAACAACAACGAAACAAAACAACAAAACAAAACAACGAAACAAAACGAAACAAAACAACGAAACAAAACAACGAAACAAAACGACGAAACAAAACGACGAAACAACAACAACGAAACAACAAAAACAACAACAACAACAACAACAACGAAACAACAACGAAGCAACAGCAACAACGAAACAACAACAACAACGAAACAACAACAACAACAACACCGAAACAACAGCAACAACGAAACAACAACAACGAAACAACAACAACAACAACGAAACAACAACAACAAAACAACAACGAAACAACAACAACAACAACGAAACAACAACAACAACAACGAAACAACAGCAACAACGAAACAACAACAACAACAGCAAAACAACACAACAACGAAACAACAGCAACAACGAAACAACAACAACAACGAAACACCAACAACAACGAAACAACAACAACAACGAAACAACAACAACGAAACAACAACAACAACGAAACAACAACAACAACAACAACGAAATAACAACAACAACAACAACAACGAAATAACAACAACAACGAAACAACAACAACAACGAAACAACAACAAAACAACAGCAACAACGAAACAACAACAACAACAACAGCGAAACAACACAACAACGAAACAACAACAACAACGAAGCAATAACAACGAAACAACAAAAACGAAACAACAACAACAACAAACAAACAAACTAAACAGCACACACAAAAAGGTGGTGACAGCAAAGGACATCCAGAAGTCATGACCTGGATGCGGCCCAGCCCTCTTAGAGTGTCAGAAGTTAAGGATCGAAACATTTGCTTGAGAAGCGTTTCTTCTATGAGGACTTTCTGCTGGCCGGCTCTCCCCAGAGTTTCCTATTACTACTGTATGAGACATAATTTCCATTTGTTATCAAAAACTTTACTTAGAGACTTGCATTCGTCCACACGTTCAACTTCATTAATGCTTTTAACCTCACTTCAAAATCAGAATAGGGATTTTCTATCTGGATTCTGTTGATATTACTGAGATTAACTGTGCATGCTAACGTATTGTAGTAGGGGGGGGGGGGGTCTACATGTGTTCCATTCATTATGATCCCTCAGTGCTGTTGTAATCCTTCCCATGGTGGGCTTTCATCATCATCATTTCGAGCTTGCCTGGCTATCCATGACGCGTTTCTTCCATCCTTCTCTGTCAGACATTGCAGTAGATAGTTCATCATACTGACAGCCCGTATCATCGATCAGTTGGTCGATGAAGGTCTTCTTTTGACGTCCTGGTCTTTGTTTGCCGTGACTGGGTCTCCATAGTAGAACATCCCCTACCAGTTTTTGATACACCAGCAGTGTCCCGCGAAGCGCAGTCTTTGTTGACTTAATGATTTACTGATTGGTGAGATCTTGCCATATAACTCTTTGTTAGTTGGATGTTCTCTTCAGGATTTGTTCAGGGCTGCACGCAGCATTCGTGTGTATGCTCCATCAATCTTCCTCTCCAATGTCGTTGTTAGGGTCCAAGAGATTAAGCCATATGTAAGAACGGACCCTGCTGCTGATGGTGGGCTTTACATGGGGAAAAATCCATTCACTTTACTTATTTACCACATTATGTTACCTCTGTCTTTCTCCATCTGTCTGTTTGTCTGTCTGTCTGTCTGTCTCTTTCTCTCTGTCTCTTTCTCTCTCTCTCTCTGTGTCTCTGTGTCTGTCTTTCTCTTTTTTTTCTGTTCTCTGCCTCTGTCTGTCTGTGTCTCTCTTTCTGCCTCTCTGTCTCTCTGTCTGTCTCTATGTATCTGTTTCTGTCTCTCTGTCGCTTTCTGTCTCTCTGTCTCTTTCTGTCTGTCTCTGGCTCTCTGTGTCTGTGCTGTCTCTCTGTCTCGTCTCTGTCTGTCTGTCTCTGTCTGTCTCTGTCTATCTGCCTCTCTCTCAGTTCCTCTCTCTCTCTCTCTCTCAAAGAGCCAGTTTTATTTAGTGGCGTTACTCGGACGCTTCCGCGTCGTCACGCAACGCATGAGGCAGCGAGAATGTTCAAACGGACTTGGTCTGCGGAGTGTGTGAGGACATCAATCCAGTGGAAAGTGATGAGTATCTTATCTCCATGACTGATTTTGTCCCCTCACTCTCTTAGCCTCAGCTGTGGCAAACGCATAAGCTCACATCATGTTTATTAATTTTGTAGACGGATACACAAGCCCATTTCTGCGCATGACTTGACTTGGTTCAGTTTTTACGTCGACACCCACATCAGGTGATAGGGCCGACAGGGATAACCATCACAGAACAACAATGATGTTAAGATGGGACAGAACACCACCAGAACAACAATGATGTTAAGATGGGACAGTGAACAGGTCAGTTTTAATGTAGCGCACCCCGGGATTCGAACCCACAACCATTATTAGCATGTGAATCCGACGCTCAACCAACTGAGTTATTGAGGCTCGGTTATCTACGCATGCAAGTTTGTGAAACATTTATATAGGCAGTTGTTTTTTCATTAATTACCATAAGTCCTCTCCCCCTCCTCCTCCCCCTCCCCGTCGTTCTTGTTCGCTGTTGTTATTATATTTTCTGTTTTCTTCTTCTTTTTTTTTTTCTTGTTTTTCTTTTTTTCTCGTTCTTTTCCTCCTTCATACCGTGGGGTCATTTTTATTATGTAGCTATAGAACAGGAAAAAATTGATGTTTTTATGTTGAATAATACAGTTTTTTTTCAGATTTCCTTGTAAACACGTCGTTCTGTTTGTCCGTCTGTTTGTCTATCTGTTGCGAAAACTTCTTTTTTTTTATGCGTTTGCGTTGTAGTTAATTCTGGCGGCAAGTTTTATATAAATACAGCTATGAACGGGAAATCCCCATTCTATTTATAATCAATAACCCAGCTGCACTCATCGCATTTTCTTCGTTTTCGATACAAGCTAATCATAAGCTATCATACTACAGAACACATTCTATGAGTGGAAGTCGGGGCAGGAAGAAGGAAAAATTAAACAGTGGCTAGAAGAAAAATGACATCAGTTAAATTATTAAACAGAGGCTAAAGTAAAAATGATCTCATTTAAACGTAAAACGGATCGATCAGATACTATATAATCTCAGTATGATTGGCCCACCAGACCAACAAGAATCCCCTTTCTCCTTTTGTTTATTTTTGTTTGTTTGTTTGTTTGTTTATCTATTGACTATTCAACTTTCTGTAGGGCCAATGGGAATTTCTGTAAGTACGCAAGTTACATTCCATAATAAAATTCTCGATTTCTAAATATATATTACACACAAAAGAAAACAAACAAACAAACAAACAAACAAACAAACAAAAATCGGTTGATACGAAACGAATACATAGGGGAAGAGAGACTTCAGACTTCAGATGATTTGTTTATTTAGGTCCTTGCCCTTACCAAAGCAAAGACAGAACATATCGTACCAGCTCTGAATCACTCCTTGGATACCA
>CM060307.1:19295502-19310502 GCA_030674185.1 Monoplex corrugatus
ACTTTTAGATAGCAAATACTAGCTCCAATGAAACCTAAAGCTACTGTCCTTGAATAATAATGTGTTTTGAAGTTTCAAGTTCTCTGTCTCTCTCTGTCTGTCTCTCTCTCTGCCTCAGTCTCTCTCTGTCTCTCTGTCTTTTGTTCTCTGTTCTCTGTCTCTGTCTCTCTGTCTCTGTCTGTCTGTCTGTCTGTCTGTCTCTTTCTCTCTCCCTCCCTCTGTCTGTCTGTCTGTCTCTGTCTGTCTGTTTGCCTGTCTGTCTCTCTCTCTCCCTCTCTCTCTCTCTCTCCCTCCCTCCCTCTCTGTCTGTCTCTGTCTCTGTCCGTCTGTCTCTCTCCCTCTCTCTCGCTCGCTCTGTCTGTCTTCTGTCGTCTGTCTGTCTGTCTCTCTCTTCTCTCTCTTCTCCTCTCTGTCTGTCTGTCTGTCTCGTCTGTCTGTCTGTTTGCCTGTCTGTCTCTCTCTCTCCCTCTCTCTCTATCTCTCTCTCTCCCTCCCTCCCTCTTCTGTCTGTCTGTCTCTGTCTCTGTCCGTCTGTCTGTCTCTCTCTCTCCCTCTCGCTCGCTCTGTCTGTCTGTCTGTCTCTGTCTCTGTCTGTCTGTCTCTCTCTCTCTTGGCTGTCTGTTTGCCTGTCTGTCTGTCTCTCCCTCTCTCTCTATCTCTCTCTCTCCCTCCCTCCCTCTCTGTCACTTTAAGACCGACACAAAATGGATCCTCAGGGTATGTATAGACGAACTGAAGAAATTGTCCACAGGAAAAATACATGCACATCAACTGGTTGCTTAAAATCGAAAGATGGTACGCTTATCATGGAAAAGACAAAACATTAGACAGATGGGGAGAGTACATTAAGGACCTTTTTGAAGATGACAGAAACGAACACATTATAAGAAAGAACTTTGAAGGACCAGCCATAATGAAAGATGAATTTAGAGCAGCACTGAAAAAATGGAACCAGGATACGCCCTAGGACCAGACAGCATTACTACAGAGATGATTGAAGCCCTGGAGGAATTTGGTATTGAAAAAATAACAGTCCTCCTAAATGAAATTTACGACACTGGAAAAATCCCCGAAGATATGTCAAAATCAATTTTCATTGCACTTCCAAAGAAGACGGGCTATAGAATGCGAACTCCATCGCACAATCAGTTTGATGAGTCATGTAACAAAAATCCTATTAAGAATAATCATAATGAGGACAAGGAATAGAATCAAAAGAGAAATAGCAGATGAACAGTGTATTTTGTGGAAGGGAAAGGAACTATTAATGCCATATAGCCTACATCCTAAGAACTATCATAGAGAGGTCAATCGAGATGAATAAGGATTTATATTTATGCTTTGTTGATTATACCAAGGTTTTCGATTGGGTAAGACATGAAGAATTGATCAACCAACTAGAAAGACTCAATATTGATGGAAAAGATCTACGAATAATCAGAAATATGTATTGGGAACAAACAGCTGCAATGAGAATAGAAAACGATATAAGCTCTTTCCAAAACATCAAAAGAGGAGTCAGACAGGGTTGTGTTTTGTCACCAGATCTGTTTTCACTTTACAGGGAAAACGTCATGAGAAACCTAGAGGAAGACCCTGAATTAAAGGTTGGAGGAAAAATGATAAACAAGATTCGATACGCAGATGACACCGTGCTAATTGCAGAAAGTGAAAGGGACCTACAAAACCTTGTGAATATACTAGAAATAGAAAGCAAAGGTAAGGGGTTGGAACTAAACAGTAGGAAGACTGAAGTCATGGTGATCAGTAAAAAACATGAAATCCCCCCCATGCAAAATAACAGCAAACGGCACAAGCTTGAGACAGGTTGATAAGTTTAAATACCTGGGAACGGTCATTTCACTAGACGGCAGATGCACATCAGAAACAGAAAACAAACCGTTCTCATCAATGGCACTTACTCTCAACCTGCATACCTGACCTGTGGTGTTCCACAAGGATCTGTCCTTGGCCCTGTTCTTTTCACTCTTTACACCTCCTCCTGTCCACCATCATCAACTCCCACTCTATAAAACACCACTTCTATGCTGATGACACCCAACTTCAAGACAGTGACTCACCTGATAATATACAGCGCCTGTTGACTCGCACCACTGAGTGTTACTCAGACATTAAGAACTGGATGACGTTCAACAAACTTCAGCTTAATGACGACAAGACAGAAGCTATCCTCATTGGCACCCGTCAGAAACTTTCTCAGCTGCCTCCTCTTTCTCTCCCATTATGTAACACATCAGTCCCAATTTCTGATTCAGCTAAAAACCTTGGTGTCTGCATTGACTCTACCCTCTCCATGAACAACTTTGGTTTCTCAAACTGCCAGATCTTGCTACTATCATCTCCATCGTATAAGGCTGATCAGGAAGTATCTCTCTGTCGAAACAACTGCAAAACTCGTTCTCTCCTTCATAATGTCTCGCATTGACTATTGCAATTCACTCCTGTCTGGTCTTCCTGCCTCCACCATTCACATCCTACAGCGCATTCAAAACAATGCTGTACGCCTTGTACTCAAAAAGAAAAAAGCTGACCACATATCTCCTCTCCTGGCACAACTTCACTGGCTCCCTGTATCAAAGCGCACACAGTACAAACTAGACACCATGTGCTACAAAAGCCTCAATAACGCAGCCCCCGATTACCTGTCAAGCCTACTTGAGATCTATGTTCCCTCACGTACCCTCCGCTCTGCCTCCGATCCTCTGACTTTTCGCTTTCCACGCACTAAGCTCAATACCTATGGTCCACGAGCCTTCTCTGTTTCTGGTCCACTCTCCTGGAACAAACTTCCTCTCTCAGTCCGTCAGCAACCTACTTTTGTCTCCTTCAAGTCCGCTCTCAAAACTCACCTTTTCTCCTCCGCATAAAATTCTAACCTCACTCAACCCCCCCACCCCCCTCTGCAGCCTGTCTCCGCTCGGAGGGGAATCACATGGTTATAATATATAATTGTATATGCTATGCTCTCTATAATTTTCCATTGCTTTTATTCTTGCTTTTATTGTTTTTATTCTTTCTCCCCATTTATAGCCATGCGTGTGTGTGATTTTATCAAGATTTTGCGCTATATAAATATTGTAATTATTATTATTATTATTATTATTATTATTATTATTATAAATAGCCAGCAGAATCAGCCAAGCCAAAACAGCATTCAAATAGATGAAAAGCATTCTTACCAACAAATGCCTATCAATAACATTAGGAAGAGAGTTCTTGAATGTTATATAGAACCAATACTGTTGTACAGTTGTGAGGCGTGGACGGTCAACAAGCAAAGCCAGAACAAGATTGAGGCAGGCGAGATGTAGTTTCTAAGAAGAATGTTGAGAGTTCCATGGACAGCAAAGAAAACAAACGAGACAGTCTTGATGGAGGCAGACACAAGAAGATCACTCATAAGTAAGATTAGGAAAAGACAGGCAACATTTATAGGCCATTTTATGAGGAAAGGGGAATTGGAGCACCTAGTCACAACGGGAAAGCTGGAGGGAAAGAGAGCACCATGTAGACCCAGGGAGAAGATACTAGACGGACCTGCAGAGTGGCTGAAGACAAAGAGGGTGGAAGAGATGCCTGAGGCGACAAGAGATAGAGACAGATGGAAGGCCATGATCGCCAACGCCATGCGGCAAAGCACCTGATGATGATCATATCACTTTAAGCGCGAACACATTTTTGTTTTTGTTGTTGTTTCTGTAATATGAATGAAAACTCTACACATATACACAATGGAGAAATGTCTTGCCTTCAGTTCTATTCAGATTGGTAGATTTTTCAACGGACTGTTCAACATTTCAAGAGACAGTCCTTTTTTTTTCTGTCAAGGAATTTGACTTTTCCTTGAGTGATGTAGTGACTCAGCTTTGTCCTCATCGATGGCCACACCCCTTTTGATCTCGTTGCGAATCTGAGCTTAATGGAGCGTTTTCGCTCTGCACAATTTTCCAGCCGGGTCGGAAATGTTTTGAGCCGGCAGCCAGAGTGATGACGTCACATCCGCCTGGATGACTAGAGTGACCCTCCCTCTCCGGCACACGCTTAACCATGAGGTCACCTCGTGATCATTCAGTAACGCTGTGATCATAGCCTTGAGATCTGGTCACAAAAAAAGGATTGAGGTAATGTATTAAAAACAAAAACAAACAAAACAAACTAGAAACAAGCATGTAAACAATAACAGGAACGACAACAACAAATGCTACTACTACTACTTCTACCTCAAGAAAAACAACAACAACAACAAAAAACAAAACAAAACAAAACAAAAAACCGACTGCAGGCTAAAAGTGTTCATTTCGGTCGAACTATATAGCTTAATGGATAGAGCGTCTGTGTAGACTACAACAGACCATGCATGATTTAACCCTCAGGTGGTCAAAGGATTTTTCTTTCGTTGCACTCGACCTTGAGTGGTTGTTTGGGCGCCAGTCTTTCGGATGAGATGGTTTAAAAGATGTTCTAGGTGCAGCATGTGTTCTGTATGCAGCATGTGTTCAGTATGCAGCATGTGTTCTGTGTGCAGCATGTGTTCTGTATGCAGCATGTGTTCTGTATGCAGCATGTGTTCTGTGTGCAGCATGTGTTCTGTATGCAGCATGTGTTCTGTATGCAGCATGTGTTCTGTATGCAGCATGTGTTGTGTATGCAGCATGTGTTCTGTATGCAGCATGTGTTCTGTATGCAGCATGTGTTCTGTGTGCAGCATGTGTTCTGTATGCAGCATGTGTTCTGTATGCAGCATGTGTTCTGTATGCAGCATGTGTTGTGTATGCAGCATGTATTGTGTATGCAGCATGTGTTCTGTATGCAGCATGTGTTCTGTGTGCAGCATGTGTTCTGTATGCAGCATGTGTTCAGTATGCAGCATGTGTTCTGTGTGCAGCATGTGTTCTGTATGCAGCATGTGTTCTGTATGCAGCATGTGTTCTGTATGCAGCATGTGTTCTGTGTGCAGCATGTGTTCTATATGCAGCATGTGTTGTGTATGCAGCATGTGTTCAGTATGCAGCATGTATTGTGTATGCAGCATGTGTTGTGTATGCAGCATGTATTGTGTATGCAGCATGTGTTCTGTATGCAGCATGTGTTCTGTATGCAGCATGTGTTGTGTATGCAGCATGTGTTCAGTATGCAGCATGTGTTGTATATGCAGCATGTGTTCAGTATGCAGCATGTGTTCTGTGTGCAGCATGTGTTCTGTATGCAGCATGTGTTCTGTATGCAGCATGTGTTCTGTATGCAGCATGTGTTGTGTATGCAACATGTGTTCTGTATGCAGCATGTGTTCTGTATGCAGCATGTGTTCTGTATGCAGCATGTGTTGTGTATGCAACATGTGTTCTGTATGCAGCATGTGTTCTGTATGCAGCATGTGTTGTGTATACAGCATGTGTTCAGTATGCAGCATGTGTTCTGTGTGCAGCATGTGTTGTGTATGCAGCATGTGTTCAGTATGCAGCATGTGTTGTGTATGCAGCATGTGTTCAGTATGCAGCATGTGTTCTGTATGCAGCATGTGTTCTGTATGCAATTATAATGATTACAATAAGAATTACAATATTTATATAGCGCAAAATCTTGATAAAATCAAATCTGTATGCAGTGTGTGTTCTGTATGCAGCATGTGTTCTGTATGCAGCATGTGTTCTGTGTGCAGCATATGTTCTGTATGCAACATGTGTTCTGTATGCAACACGTGTTCTGTATGCAGTATGTGTTCTGTATGCAGCATGTGTTCTGCATGCAGCATGTGTTCTGTATGCAGCATGTGTTCTGTATGCAACACGTGTTCTGTATGCAGTATGTGTTCTGTATGCAGCATGTGTTCTGTATGCAGTATGTGTTCTGTATGCAGCATGTGTTCTGTATGCAACACGTGTTCTGTATGCAGTATGTGTTCTGTATGCAGCATGTGTTCTGTATGCAGCATGTGTTCTGTATGCAGCATTGTTCTGTATGCAGCATGTGTTCTGTATGCAGCACGTGTTGTGTATGCTACGAAAAAGAGGTGATAGTACTGCCTTCATAACTCTGGTCCTGAAAAAAATTGAAGTCTCCACCACCTCACTCCCTTACCACCACAAGGTTATGGAATAACCTGTACCTGTACCTCTTAAACTAAAGCACAAACATTTGTGATCTGAATAAACATTCATTATGTGGAGGAAGGTCACATATTCGAAGGAGTTTGTGGAGTTTGCAGTTTGGACATCGCACTGAGATAATTCCATACGCGCTCCATCCAAATCTGCAAGCAATTATCTGCGCAAAACTCTATGCGCTGGCAAGATCTTTTCCAAAGGAAGTGGTTGGAGTATTTATGTTTGAATGTGGTCATTCTCTCTCTCTGTCTATATCTATGTCTCTGTCTCTCTCTTTCTCTGTTTTCTGTCTCTGTCTTTCTCTCTCTGTCTCTGTCTGTCTGTCTGTCTGTCTCTGTCTCTGTCTCTGTCTCTGTCTCTGTCTCTATCTCTGTCTGTCTGTCTCTCTGTCTGTCTGTCTCTGTCTGTCTCTATCTCTGTCTGTCCGTCTGTCTGTGTCTGTCTGTCTGTCTGTCTGTCTCTCTCTGTCCATCTCTCTCTTCTTTGTTTATCTTTGATTTGCTGCTGTATCTTCTGCACCACACCGCTCATTTCGGCTCCACACCCCGAGGTCACCATGAGATCAAGCCATGAAGGGCCACAGAATTGGGGACAATATTTCACAGTTCTATGATGATGAGAATGGGGGTGTTAGTGATGATGCTTGGGGAGTTCCATTTCAGAATAGAGGCAGAGTGACAGGGCTGTACTGTACATTTCTTTTCATAATATAATATCCTGACGTTAAATAGATCCAAAAACACAGGTTCCTGCAGTGTTTGCCAAGACATTTGAGCAACATCCTCCAAGACTCATCCGTAGAGTGGATGAGACTCGACCGTATGGTACAAGCTTTCTAAACGAGGTCATACCACGTGTTTCTGCAAATGCTCGTGCGTGCGTGCGTGCGTGCGTGCGTGCGTGAGGATATGTATGTGTGAGTGCATGCGTGCGTTTTTTCTCTGTGTGTGTTTCTGTCTGTCTGTCTGTGGAAAAATGTGTGAACAAGATTTTCATAGCTGTTTATGATTGGATCTTTACTAAGTTTTGATGAAAGGTGTAGTAGATCGTTGAAGACTTGCGAAAGCGTTAAGCTTGGAAAGTAAGATACTACGGCCAAAGTTACAGAGACAGAACTACCTAGAATCAACCCTTTCTGAAAAAAAGCATGTTAACAGCACTTTCTCAGGAAATTTTGTAACAATATTTTAAGTCTGTTTTCACTGCTGTGACAGTCTATCGTTGTCTTGATGAACATCAAGTTTTATTTCAATTAAACCTTCATCAAGGATACAGCGACCTTAAGAAGTACAAAATCTGGACTTTCAGTAGCAGTTTTAATATAAAAAGATAAAAGATAAATTATTAGAATGGCATGACCATTTTTTCTTTTTTTTGCATAGTTTCTGTTTTATCTTTTTTTTCTCTCGTCGTTTAAAAGAGTATAACAGTCGGGCACACACAGGCAATGACCAAAAACCAATTTTTATTTCTTCTTATTCATTATGAGGTATGTACAAAACACAACTGAATAACAATAACTTAACGAGCAAAAGCTCAAAATCTTAACACAATATGATAAAAAACAAACAAACAAAAAACCCACAAAAAACAAAACAAAACAAAACAAAAAACAAAACAAAACAAAACAAAAACCCCAGAAATATCATAAGTCTAAAATAGACCTACATCTTTGTCACACTTAAAAACGTACACATAGCCAACATCAGGTATTTTGACATATCATTATTTGACAATACACACCATAACGTAAGCACAAGTTTTTGCTTACAACTAAGCGTACTCTTCGACTGCCAAACATTCCATCAGGTCAAAAATACACCCCCCCCCCCAAAAAAAAAAAAAGAGAGAGAGAGAGAGAAAAATCAATCAAGTAATCAATCAAAAAAATAAAATAAAATAATTAAAAAACAGAAAAAATCCCACATAACGCAATTTATGATTACAGCAACAAACAAACAAAAACGCACCAAACAACGCAATTTATGATTACAGCTGCAGCAGAAGCTGCAGCGGCAGCAGCAACAGCAAGGACAAACACGCACACGCAAAACAAAATCAACGCAATTTATGATTACAGCATAGAAATCATCAGAAAACTGTATACATCTTTAAATACACGTGTTCCATTCTTCTCCATGTCAAACACGAATCAAAGTATACACAGAGCGACCATATTGTCTTCTATTCTCTAAGTCTGCATTCTGGTGAGGAATACATGATTGCTTGAGACTGCGCTCAACATGCTTATTACGGTGGTATAGCCTACATTCACTGGAAATGTGCTCTAACTAAACGCTTGGTTCCACGTACAAAACAAAATCATGAAAATATGTCTGTAACATCAAGAAGCATTTGTAGGGAGAACACGGGACAGGGGGAGGAATGTTAGGCAAATGTCTGAGGAAACGTTATAACAAGCATGAATATAGAGAACTGGGCCTGGTCATTGATGTGTACACACACACGCACACACACACACACACACACACACACACACACACACACACACACACACACACACACACACACACACACACACAACATATATATATATATATATATATACATGTATGTATATATATATGTATATATATACATGTATATATATACATATATATACATGTATGCACACACACACACACACACACAATATATATATATATATATGTATATATATATATATACATATGCATATGTATACGTATATATGTACCTTTATATACACATACATATACATATATATTCATATGTATATATACAAATGTATCTATGATATTAAATGATTATATACATATATGTGTATGTGTATGTATAAATAACATCAAACAATTGTATGTATAATGTTAAACAACGAAACAGAACAAAACAAAATAAAAAAATGCAGCAAAGGGTTAGGATTATGTGCGTTCGCGTCTAAAATACACCTCCATAATTCACATATAGGAATCAACTGAGAGAGAGAGAGAGAGAGAGAGAGAGAGAGAGAGAGAGAGAGAGAGAGAGAGAGAGAGAACAAACAGACAGACAGACAGAGACAGAGACAGACAGACAGACAGGGACAGAGAGACAAAGACAGACAGACAGACAGAAGAGAGAGAGAGAGAGACAGACAGACAGACAGACAAAGACCAGACAGACAGAGAAACAGAGACAGAGACAGCGACATCGACAGAGACAGCGACAGCGACAGACACATCTTCAGACGGAGACAGACAGACAGACAGAGACAGAGAGAGACAAAGAGATAGAGAGAGACAGAGACAGAAAGAGACAGAGTGAGACAGAGAGAATGAGAAAAGACAGAGATAGAGACAGAGACACAGAGAGAACAATAACAACAACACATTTTTATTTCATTAAGAAAATAGTGGCATAAACAAAACAATGCTTTTCTTTCTTAATTCCAACACTCGCCCAAGAAGGATCCGCACTAACAGAGAAACACGGTTAAAATTAATACATCATGAAAACATCAAAATGCTACAAAATTTAGAATCTCAACATCATTCTTTCTAAACTTAGAAATATCACACAGACACACACAGACACACACACACACACACACAACACAACACACACACACACACACACACACACACACACA
This sequence comes from Monoplex corrugatus, assembly GCA_030674185.1. Classification (NCBI taxonomy): domain Eukaryota; kingdom Metazoa; phylum Mollusca; class Gastropoda; order Littorinimorpha; family Ranellidae; genus Monoplex; species Monoplex corrugatus. The sequence continues at coordinate 19,305,235 of CM060307.1, forward strand.
CACCACACACACACACACACACACACACACACACACACACGCACACACAGACACACATACACATACACACACACACATACACACACACACGCGCGCACACACACACACACACAACACACACCTGTACACACAAGGCAGCAAGTCGTGGCGTTATGCCGTACGATTATTGGTTAACAACTCATTATAATATATGTACACCTATACAAACAAACCTGGGCAATATATTTTAGTGTACATTGTACATACTAATGCAACACATTCTGTTTACTATGGCTTACGGTTGAACAGCAGGAAAAAAATAATTGCACACAGTACTCACGTGTTCTATTGAAAATAATGTTTATGAATGAAAACGGTTGTAAGTGTGTTGAATCTGTTTGCCTTCGTGTTTCCTTTTTCTGTCTTTCCTTCTGTCTGTCTGTCTGTCTGTCTGTCTCTCTGTCTGTCAGTCCGTCTGCCTGTTTCTGTGTGTTTTTGTCTGTTTGTCTGTCTGTCTGTTTTGTCTGTCTGTTTCTCTGTCTGTCTCTTTCTTTCTCTCTCTGTCTGTCCGTCTGTCTGTCTGTCTGTCTGTCCTCCCCTTTCTCTCTCTCTCACTCTCTTTTCTTTTCGTTTTTGTTTTGCTGAACGGATTTTCTTTTTCTTAATTTTGCATGAAATGTGGATTGCTCTTCCGAAGAAAAGCCTGTCGCTGTAGAACAGCGCCATCTATTTTTCCTCTATGCATCATGGTGTGTGTGTGTGTGTGTGTGTGTTGTGTGTGTGTGTGTGTGTGTGTGTGTGGTGTGTGTGTTTGGGTGTGTGTGTGTGTGGTGTGTGTGTGTGTGTGTGTGTTGTTTGTATTAGTTTTGTGTATTGGTGTGTGTGAGTGTGTGTGTGTGTGTGTGTGTGTGTGTGTGTGTTGTGTGTGTGTGTGTGTGTGTGTGTGTTGTGTGTGTGTGTGTGTTAAGTTGTGTGTGTGTGTGTGTGTGTGTGTGTGTATATATATATATATATATATATGTGGTGTGTGTGTGTTTGTGTTGTGTGTGTGTGTGTGTGTGTGTTAGAGGGGTTTTGTAAATTAGTGTGGTTTACCTAAAAAAAAAAATTAAAAAAAAGATTTCTCCACTGTTGCCACGGACATCTCTTTTGCTGTCAAGGGATCTTTAACATGCGTTAAGTTAAGTGCAATCAGTCAAAAGACTCAGTCGAAGAACTGGCACCACACCACCACTCAAAGTCAAGTGGAAGAATGGGGAAGTAACTGGAGAGGGAGGACGATGGGGGGTGGGGTGGGATGGGGGTCAGAGGGTATCAGTGGGAAAAAAGCCCTGTTACAGCAAGGATCAAACTCAGGATCTTTGGCTTAACAAAAACAACAAAACAACAACAATAGTAGAGCAGCTGCAGCAATAGTAAGAGCAACAGCAGCAGCAACAACAACAGCGAAATAACAACAACAACTACAACTACAACATTAATCATAACAATAATGATAATAGTGATAATAATATAACAATAATAATGATGATAATAATAATAATAGTAATAATAATAATAACAATAATAATAATAATAATAAATAACACCAGCAAAATGTTGGTCTAAACCAACAGCAGCAGCAAACAACAACAACAACACCAACAATAACAACAACCTCACAAATAAGAACAGTAGTCAAGCAATAAAAACAATAAAAACAAAAACAAAAGCAGTAACAACAACAGCAGAAGTAGCAGCAGCAGAAACACCACCACAATCACATCACCCAAAACATCACCACCACCAACAACAACAAAAATAACAAAATCTGCGACAACAGCAATAGCATTCCGCAGCAAAAGTAGTATCAACAACAACATAAACGCATCCACCACCACCATACCACACCACACCAACTACCATACCACACCACACCACCACCACCACCACCACCAAAATGACAAAAGCAACAGCAACAACAACAACAGTGCATGTTAATTTCAAAAGAAAATTGAAAAGGGACACATGTTTTGCTTGTATCTTAACGTTCTCTTTCGAAATAAATTTGTACTCTCTCTCTCTCTTTCTGTCTTTCTCTCATCTGGTCTAATCTAATCTAATCTAATCCAATCTAATCTAATCCAATCTAACATGTATGTATGTATGTATGTGTCTGCCTGTCTACTACCTACGTACCTACGTACCTACTACCTACCTACGTACCTACCTACGTACCATCTATCTATCTATCTATCTATCAAACAGTCACACCATTAATTTTGCCCGTTTGTAATGCGGAAACGTTGTTAAGCTTATAGAAAACAGGGACTGACAGAAAATATTTCCTGATCATGTTGATCCACGCGAGTTCTGTCGACAGGAAATGCGCACGTAAAGCAAGTGCTACCGGGAATTTCCGTTTCCGCCAACGTGACTCACAAGATCTATCGGTAATTTCCGTTTCCGCATCCGGCTTTTAGGCGCGAATGACCAGTCCTTCATTTTATGAGAAGTTGATTTCATCATCTCAAGGGCTGAGTCGTCTTGTGAAATTTGACAGATTCCTGTGAGTATACACAGACATACCGACTTCTGTCTGGACCAGTTCCTTTTAACCCCTAACAGATTTGATTGAGCCTCAGTCGTTCGCTGATGACACCCAGTTGGGATATGTCTCTGCCCATCCGACTAATACAATAAAAATATCACAATCGACATCTTCTTTAGAAAGTTGTATTATTGACATCAAATCCTGAATGTTTGAAATGGTGACGATGATGACAAAACCGAGCTTGTATTTCATCATTTCTCGTCAGTCTCTCGGGTGTTTCTTGTTAACTACACACATCATCATCTCATCATCATCATCATCATTCACATCATCATCATCATCATCATCAGTAGTAGTAGTAGTATAAGTAGTAGTAGTAATAGTAGTCGTAGTAGTGTAGTAGTAGTAGTAGTAGTAATAGTAGTGGTAATCATTCTTTTCAAACACAAAAATGTGTGAATACATTCCACCTTTATAACACACACCACACACACACCACACGCACCGCACCACGCACACCCCACCACACACACACACACAACACACACACACACACACACACACACACACACACACACACACACACAACATATAATAATATATAATTATTATATATATATTTTTTTTCTTCTGTCCTCCCTCTGCTTTCCTTCCTCAAAAGTTCACTGGAGGATTGATCTAAGAAGGCCCAATGTAACATGTCAATGTCATAAATCCAGTACGTCCGTCTGTGTCATCGTAAATGTGAAGAAATCTGTGTATATGACTATATCTTTATATGTCCATTTACAGCATATCATTGTAAAATGAGGTGCACACTGAAATGAAAGTAAAAATATGATTCATATCATAAGAATACTTATGAAGGAAACAAGCTTTGTGAGTTTTTTGTTGTTTGTTTTCTTTTTTAAACTTTAAAGCAAGCTATCGTGAAATTAGAATGTTGTAAATATTTGTCGTTTGGTTTCATTGTTGTTATTGCTGCTGCTATTGTTGGTGTAATTGTTAAATTTAGAATCAGCTATTCAAATTTCAACAATGGAGGGGAAATTGACAAAAAAGCTATCGAAGGATAAAACTACCATACCAACAAGCTTAACAAACCAAAACCAAACCAAAACAAACAAAAAAACCAACAAAACCAAAAAGAAAAAAACACACACACAGACACACACAACACACAGAGGCACACACACACACACACACACACACACACACACACACACACACACACACACACACACACACACACACACACACACACACACACACTACACACACACAAATATGTCCTAATCCTCATAACTAATTATGACAGATTCACATTCAAATTCTTGATTGAAAAAGACGCAATATACTGAAATGCCGCAACATACTCTTGCTGTTTAAATTAACACTCAGTACAAAATTAAAACTAAGGAATATTTCATAGCCCAACTACGCTGTTACTGATTGATTAATTATAAAAAATCAGAATCAATAAATCCTGGCCAAGATATGTGTAGAGAAATTTACCAAAACCTTTGTAATATTAAAACCTGAATAAGCATTCTGTCTGTTCTTTCAGCTCGGTTCAGCAAGGGAGAAAACTCGAGAGAAAAGGACAGAACTGGAGACATGTCACTCTGTGGCAGGTATCCCAGTAACAGCGGACTGACGGGAGTTCTTCTTCTTTCTGTTCTTTCTATCCCCAGATTTCTTGTGGCGATTCTGTCTAGTCTTAAGCGTTTTCCCTGCCCGCTTTCTATTCTTTCTGTTTTTCTTTTGCTTACCCTTCTTTGTCTTCCGTTTGCTTTTGTTGTCTTTAGTCTTTCGTTTACGCCTCCTCGTCTTTAAAGGTCCTTGCCCCGTGCACTGAATGGGTTTGGAGGAACGGAGTCGGACAAGAAAGCACTCCAGCTGCCTGGACAGAATGAGAGCTTGCTCTCTGCTGGTGTCGGCATTGTCTTTGTTGCACACCTGGGTCTCACAGCTATATTCGTTGTTTGAAACTTCACCGCACTTCTGCCTGGAGACGGGGACCTGGAGGACGAGTGCCGTTCACACGTGGCCGTCAGTTTGGAGATGTAGTTCTGCACAGCTTCTGTGGCGTCTTGCAGCAACTCCTTGACATGGTCCTCAAGCTCCTGGCAGTTGTTCTTGGTGGTTTGCAAAAGGGTCTGGAAAGCCTTCATGCGTAGAATGACATCCGTCTGTCCTTTTGCGCTGTCTTTTTCTGTGTAGTTCACTGGCCTTGAAAACAGTGGGTTACACTGTTTTACCTGTTTAAATTAAACAGAACGACGTTCTGACATTTCATGAGGGAAGAAAAGAGCGATTGTTAGTGAGATGTACAATAAATCTGGAAGCGACATCATTCACTGTGGCATAGTGGAGTGGGGCAACGTACCAGTGATTGGAAGGCTGTGGGTTTGAATCTCATCAATCTTGTCAAAATTAGTAAGATTTTTCGGCCCGTACAGGCTCCTGCCCAGAACTGAGCGCGCTATGAGTTGTACTGGGAAGACTGGGACAATATAGTTGAGTCTCATCGTCATTGGAAATGTATATTTGAGGGTGTTGTTCAAATTTCCTGACCAACACCGCACGTGTCTGTATGTCTCAGGCATGCTTGACGCCAGAACACATTATGACATCATGAAAACGTAGAGTATCAGCTCTGTCTCAATCCAGAATGAAATTCCACAGCATCATGATTATCATCTCAGTCATAGGTTAAGTAGGACCTCAGGACCTGGCCAGCTCACGGGTTTATG
>CM060307.1:19315502-19318002 GCA_030674185.1 Monoplex corrugatus
GTTAGAATGGCTTCACTGTCTTGTTGTGTTTGACTGATCAGTAAGTTTTTAGTTTTGTACCTATGTTGCATGTACATGCCATGGAGCGTCCTATTTCGTTTTTGTACTTTCTCCCTTTTACTTCTCTCTCTCTCTCTCTCTCTCTCCTCTCTCTCTCTCTCTCTCTCTCTGTCTCCCTGTCTCTCTCTCTGTCGCTGTCTCTCTTTGTCTCTGTCTCCGTCTCTCTCTCTCTCGGTCTTGTCTGCCTCTTATCTCTTTCTCTCTCTCTCTCTGCATCTTTTGTCTGTCTGTCGTCTGTCTGTGTCTGTCTGTGTCTCTGTCTGTCTCTATCTCTGTGTCCTGTATCTCTCTCTCTCTCTCTCTCTTTCTTTCCTCCTAGCTCAAATCTCCCTCAAAAAAGAAGAAAGTTTTTTTTTTCATATTGCCTGGGGAGAAATGTGTATCTGTGTGTGTTTTTCGTCAGTCCGTGAATGAGAAAAATGTGTAAACAAGATTTATTCCGCTCTTTAAAGGCAGACCTTTACCAACGTTTGGTCAAAGATGTGAACTGCTGAGAACACACCAAGATTTAAATGTGGAAAATATGTTACAAATGTCAAGGTCATTGGGACCAAGAAAGTGCCTAAAATTAGCACTTTTCGAGGAAAGAGAGTGAACATCCTTTCTTCAGGAGCTACTGGTAACATTCAAAATCTGTGTTCATTGTTTTGACGGTTTATCGTTGTCCTCAATACAATTTTACCGAAACTTCTTCATGGTCATAGTGCTTTTAGGAATACACAATCTGGGTTTTCTGTGGCAAATATCTGTATAAAAAAGGAAGGTTATTAGAAAGGCTTGACCTGTTGTTGCTGTTGTTTGTATGCATCTAATGATACACATATACCGACAAACGCTTATCAGGAAGAGAGTTCTCGAGTGTTGTATAGAACCGATAATGTTGTACGGTTGTGAGACGTGGACAGTTAGGCTTTGTCAGAACAAGACTGAGGCAACTGAAATGTGGCTTCTAAGAAAAATGTTGAGATTTCCATCGACAGCAAAGGAAACAAACGAGACAGTCTTAATGGAGGCAGACGCTAGAAGATCATTGATAAGGAAGATTAGGAAAAGACAAGCAGCGATTATATGACATTTTATGAGGCAAGAGAAATTAGAGCACCTGGTCAGAACAGGAAAGCTGGAGGGAAAGAGAACACCAGGTTGACCCAGGAGAAAACTTGGACGTACTTGCAGGGTGGCTGAGGACAGAGAGGGTGGGAAATGCACAGATGTACTTGCAGCGATAAGGGATAGATTCGTGTGGAGGGCCATGATCGCCAACGCCTTGCGGCAGGGCACCTGATAATGATGATGATGATGAATGATATACATACCTCCCTTTCTAGTCTTGTTTCGTCCAGCAGCCTCTACTGGGTCGGTCCATAGATCCACACACACCGCCACCACTATCAGCACCACTAGCACTGCGACAACCAAAGAACCAGCAACATGGAGACTAACAAAAGACAGCATTGATCAAATAGTTTGGAACTGTTGGGAGTTGGAAGAAAAGGTATGGAAGAATGGTTAAAGTCGGAATGTGTCACTTGAGCATATATCAGATTAACATTGTGGGAAAGGTAACAGGATAAGCGAAGTCAAAAAAATATATCACTTGTGCAAACAGTAATTGAAAGACTCCTTTGGTGTTGACGAAAACATGCGTAAATGTTCAATAATTTGAACCAGTCATCGTGGTGTAGTGGTTAGCGCAACGGACTATCGACTGGAAGGTTGTGGGTTCGATTCCCCATCAGTCCCTTCAAAAATCATTGAGGGATTTTTCAGCTCTAACCGGCTCCTACCCAGAGTTAGGCGTGCTATGGGCTCATTGGGAAGACTGGAACCACACAGTCGAGTCTCATCCAGTTCACTGCACTTTTGTGAGAAAATTGCTCCAAGTCCATTTGATATAATAAGATAATGTTTCACAAGAAGAGGCATTTTGAAGACAATAGTATAGAGCGTGGGATGTCTGGGGAAAACGACACATTTGCTATTAACCCCCTTTGACTCTCGCACTCTGTCTGCGAGCATCCTGCATTGTCAATTATTCCAGCAAAGCATAAACGTAATCCTTTGATTCCCTCACCCTATCCACCGGCTTCCTGCAGGAAGCTGGTGGATTGAGTGAGGGAATCAAAGGGTTAAGTTTTTGCATTTGGTAAATAGGGTGCTGGACCAGTTGCCGTGGTGTAGTGGTTAACGCAACGGACTACCGACTGGAAGGTTGTGGGTTCGAAACCCCATCAGTACCTTCAAAAATCATTGTGGGATTTTTCGACTCTAACCGGCTCCTACCCAGAGTTGGGCGTGCTATGGGCTCATCAGGAAGACTGGGACCACACAGGCGAGTCTAATCCACTTCGCGGATGCGTCATGTAGGGTGTTGCTCAAATCTTCTGACCAGCACCGCAGGTGTTGTATCTCTCGGGTCTGGTTGACGCCAGGATATATC
>CM060307.1:19335502-19340502 GCA_030674185.1 Monoplex corrugatus
TCATGATGTGTGTCTTGATGTGGGTCTCGATGAGCATCTTGATGTGTGTCTTGATGTGTGTCTTGATGTGTGTCTTGATGTGGGTCTTGATGTGTGTCATGATGTGTGTCATGATGTGTGTCTTGATGTGGGTCTCGATGAGCATCTTGATGTGTGTGTGTTGATGTGGGTCTTGATGTGTGCCATGATGTGGGTCTTGATGTGATCGTGATGTGGGTCATAATGTGTGTCCTGATGTGGGTCATGATGTGTGTCTGTCTTGACGTGGGTCTTGACGTGGGTCTTGACGTGGGTCTTGATGTGGGTATTGATGTGGGTCTTGATGTGGGTCTTGATGTGGGTCTTGACGTGCGTCTTGACGTGTGTCTTGACATGGGTTTTGACGTGTGCCTTGATGTGTGTCTCCATGTGGGTCTAGATGTGGGTCTTGATGTGCGTCTTGATGTGGGTCTTGACGTGCGTATTGATGTGGGTCTTGACGTGTCTTGATATGTGTCTTGGTGTGTGTCTAGATGTGGGTATTGATGTGGGTCTTGACGTGCGTCTTGATGTGGGTCTTGACGTGTGTCTTGATGTGTGTATTGATGTGGGTCTTGATGTGGGTATTGATGTGTGTCTTGGTGTGGGTCTTGACGTGCGTCTTGATGTGGGTCTTGACGTGGGTCTTGGTGTGTGTCTAGATGTGGGTATTGATGTGGGTCTTGGCGTGCGTCTTGATGTGGGTCTTGGTGTGGTTCTTGACGTGCGTCTTGATGTGGGTCTTGACGTGGGTATTGATGTGTGTCTTGATGTGTTTCTAGATGTGAGTATCGATGTGGGTCTTGATGTGGGTATTGATGTGTGTCTTGATGTGTGTCTTGATGTGGGCCATGATGTGGGTCTCGACGTGGATCTTGATGTGGGTCTTGACGTGGGTCTTGACGTGGGTCTTGACGTGGGACACAAGACCGATTCTGGAGACACAAGTCCTTCAGCCCGCAGGCACTGCATGGGAAGGTGATCTGTGCCCCGAGGTTCTGCTCTCTCCGGTTCCTTTGTTGTTGTTGTTGTTGTTTTGTTGTTGTTGTTGTTGTCGTTTTGTTGTTGTCGTCGTTGTCGTTGTTGTTGTTGTTTTTTGGTTGTTGTTGTTGTTGTTGTCGTTGTTGTCGTTGTCCTTGTTGCTGTTGTTGTTGTTGTCGTCGTCGTTGTTGTTGTCGTTGTTGTCGTTGTTGTCGTTGTCCTTGTTGCTGTTGTTTTTGTTGTCGTCGTTGTTGTTGTTGTCGACGTTGTCGTTATTGTTATTGTTGTTGTTGTCGTTGTTGTTGTTGTCGTTGTCGTTCTCGTTGTTGCTGTTGTTGTTGTAGTCGTCGTTGTTGTTGTTGTTGTTGTCGTTGTCGTTGTTATTGTTGTTGTTGTTGTCGTTGTTGCTGTTGTTGTTGTTGTTGTCGTTGTTGTTGTCGTTGTCGTTGTTGTTGTCGTCTTCGTCGTTGTTGTCGATGTTGTCGTTGTTGCTATTGTTGTTGTTGTTGTCGTCGTCGTTGTTATTGTTGTTGTTGTTGTTATCGTCGTTGTTGTCGTCGTCGTCGTTGTTGTAGTTGCTGTTGTTGAATAACAGGTGTTCTGCGCCGTTCAACTGTGATTGTGCCCGGCTTGTAAATTACAATGACGCCAGCTTACTGTTCTGCGGGCACTGTCTTCCCATTTGGTGCTGTAGATGCTGCCGCTGATGATGTTGATATTCAAAGTGTCTTTGTATCATTCTATCACAGCACACATGTCTTTAAACATTTCGATGGCCCTGGAAAAAAAAAAAGAAAACCAGGAAATGAAAATTAAGCACAGAGATCTCTGCATTCAAGCAAATCTAATAATCTTAAGGATATGCCCCTGGCGTTGGTCTGTCCGGCCAGTCTGTAACCAGAGGGATTAAAAAACAAAAACAAATACAACTGCATAAACATGACTAAGTATACCAAAATATACATAAAAACCTAGTCTATATTGCGTAACATTGCCTGCAAATCATTTCATATTTGTTTAGAGCCAAAAATGCAGTTAATATTTGTACACAACTTAGCAATCCTAATAGAAAGTAGGTATATCAGGCTTGATGCAAAAAAAAAGGTGAACAGAGCAACAAGACAGAAAGTGATAGGAAGAGGAGCAAGCCAGAAACAAAGGGAATGACAGAAAAGAGGAAATCTCTGGCGTAGAATTTCCTGAAGGAGGAGATGTTGTGAAAGAGCCTCCAGCATCCCCACAGACGGATATGAAAGTGCCGGAAGCAGACTGAAAATCTTCCTTATACCTGTTCGATCCTGAGCACTCCCCATCTTCCCCAACTGCCCCCTCTCCTCTCCCACCCCCCTCGCCAACAGACAGATCCCACCATGACCCCAGCTGTGAATTGATACCTGACCTTGTTTACTTAACCCTTTGACTCCCGCACCCTATATCATCATCATCAGGTGCCCTGCCGCATGGCGTTGGCGATCATGGACTTCCATCTGTCTCTATCTCTCGTTGCCCCTAGCATCTCTCCCACCCCCCTCGTCCCCAGCCACTCTGCAAGTCCGTCTAGCATTTTCTCCCTGGGTCTACCTGGTGCTCTCTTTCCCTCCAGCTTTCCCGTTGTGACTAGGTGCTCCAAATCCCCCTTCCTCATAAAATGGCCTATAAATGTTACCTGTCTTTTCCTAATCTTCCTTATAAGTGATCTACTTGTGTCTGCCTCCATCAAGACTGTCTCGTTTGTTTTCTTTGCTGTCCATGGAACTCTCAACATTCTTCTTAGAAACCATATCTCGGCTGCCTCAATCTTGTTCTGGCTTTGTTTGTTGACTGTCCACTCCTCACATCCGTACAGCAGTATTGGTTCTATATAGCATTCAAGAACTCTCTTCCTGATGTTAATTAATAGGCATTTGTTGGTAAGAATGCCTGTCATCTTCCCGAATGCTGTTTTGGCTTGGCCGAATCTGCCGGCTATTTCTGATGTGCATCTGCCGTCTGATGAAATGATCGTTCCCAGGTATTTGAATTTATCAACCTGTGACAAGGTTTTGCCATTTGCTGTTATTTTGCATGAGGGGATTTCATGTTTTTTACTGATCACCATGACTTCAGTCTTCCTGCTGTTTAGTTCCAGCCCCTTACCTTTGCTTTCTCTTTCTAGTATATCCACAAGGTTTTGTAGGTCCCTTTCACCCTATATACCACCAGAAAAAATTAACCTTTTGATTCCCTTACCTTATTACACAGCTTCCTGCAGGAAGCTGGTGGAGAGGGTGAGGGAACCAAAGGGTTAAGGTTTGGTTTTGTTAGCATGGTTGGTAATGCAGGATGCTGGTGGACAGGGTGCGGGAATCAAAGGGCTAGGGTTAGGGAGGGCAAAAGTAGCGAAGGAGAGGACAGATACCTTCCCTTGTGTACCTCACCCATGAGTAGTGAGGTCGCTATTGTCTCATTCCCCATACAAAACAGCACATTATGCGACAATGTTTGTTAGTTAGTTTGGCCGATCTCCCGATCGATCCTCTGTGGCGTACTCCTTCCACTTGCTCCTGTCCAACATAGCTGCCTTGATCTCATCGATGTTTTCGAGGCCAGTGTCCCTTTTGAGAAGATCAATGAAGTCTGTTGTCTTCCTTCCCCTGTTCGCTCTCCCTCCAGTTGGCTACCACAGTACAAGTTGTGAAGCAGCTTCCTCTGGATATCGCATACAATGACCAGCTAGGCGAAGCCTACGTGTTCTTATCTTGTCACTAACTTTAGGGAGGTATCCATATAGCTCTTTGTTAGTCATGTGCTGCTTCCAAGAGACATTTAATGCCATCCTCAACATGTGAGTATACGTCCCATCGAGACTCTTCTCCATCTGCTTTGTTAAGGTCCATGTTTCCGAGTTGTAGAGCAATGCAGACTCAACAGTGGATATAAAGAGACGAATCTTTAGTTCTTTTATTCAAGTTAGAAGTTCATATCATATTCAGCTTGTGACATGTTTCTCAAACTGCCAGATCTTGCTACTATCACCTCCATCGTATAAGCCTGATCAGGAAGTATCTCTCTGTCGAAACAACTGCAAAACTCGTTCTCTCCTTCATAATGTCTCGCATTGACTATTGCAATTCACTCCTGTCTGGTCTTCCTGCCTCCACCATTCACATCCTGCAGCGCATTCAAAACAATGCTGCACGCCTTGTACTAAAAAAGAAAAAAGCTGACCACATATCTCCTCTCCTGGCACAACTTCACTGGCTCCCTGTATCAAAGCGCATACAGTACAAACTAGACACCATGTGCTACAAAAGCCTCAATAACGCAGCCCCCGATTACCTGTCAAGCCTACTTGAGATCTATGTTCCCTCACGTACCCTCCGCTCTGCCTCCGATCCTCTGACTTTTCGCTTTCCACGCACAAAGCTCAATACCTATGGTCCACGAGCCTTCTCTGTTTCTGGTCCACTTTCCTGGAACAAACTTCCTCTCTCAGTCCGTCAGCAACCTACTTTTGTCTCCTTCAAGTCCGCTCTCAAAACTCACCTTTTCTCCTCTGCATAAAATCCTGACCTCACTCAATCCCCTCTGTAGCCTGTCTCCACTCGGAGGGGAATCACATTGTAATATATAATTGTATATAATATGCTCTCTATAATTTTCCGTTGCTTTTATTCTTTCTCCCCATTTATAGCCGTGTGCGTGTGCGTGTGCGTGTGGTGTGTGTGTGTGTGTGTGTGTGTGTGTGCGTGCGTGCGTGCGTGCGTGCGTGCGTGCGTGCGTGCGTGCGTGTGTGTGTGTGCGTGCGTGCGTGTGTGTCTGTTTTAGCGCTTAGATTTGATTTTATCAAGATTTTGCGCTATATAAAATATTGTATATTATATTATTATTATATTATTATATTATGCAGACCAAGCAAGGCTTTTCGAACTGAGATATCTTTCTGACTGCTCTCCATCCATCCGCCCAGATATTTGAAATTTCGGCAATGGTACTGCACTTTATCTAACTTTGTGACCACT
>CM060307.1:19348002-19350502 GCA_030674185.1 Monoplex corrugatus
CATAATTTAAACTTAATTTTGTCGAAAATATTATTCCTAAGTATTTATAAGAATTAACAACTTTAACCTCGTTAATTCCATAGAACCATTTTTCGTGTTTTGATAAATGTCCACCCTTCCTGAAAATCATAATATTAGTTTTATCCATGTTAACTGTTAAAGCTAGTCGATCCGATTCTTCCTTTAAGACATTTAACTGGTTTTGTAAGCCTTTGACTGTACCAGAGAGAAGAACAACATCGTCTGCAAACAGCAATAGGAATATCTCAATAACCCCAGGGATAATTTGAATGCCATGCCTGCCTTTTCTTGACAGTTCCACTGCTAATTCATTAATGAAAAATGAAAACAATTGAGGACTCAATTGACACCCCTGTTTCACTCCTTTAGGGCATTCAAAATAATCTGAATATACACACTTCTCACGCACGCATGCAAACACTGAGTTATAAACTCCTCTTAGGGCCATATATAATTTTCCATTCACACCACTTTTACGTAATATATTCCAAAGATTATTACGATTCACAGAATCGAATGCCTTCCTAAAATCCACAAATGCAACATAAAGTTTCTTATTTAAAAGTAAATGCTTCTGCACAAGGGAGTAAAGTGTGAAAATATGATCAATTGTACTGTATTTTGCTCTAAATCCAGCTTGTTCTTCAACTATTTTCTCTTCTTTTTCTGCCCACTTTGTTAATCTCTTATTCAAAATATATGTATAAACTTTACTCACTATACTTGTTAGAGCGACTCCTCTATAATTATCTGGATTATTCACATCTCCTTTTTTATGAATTGGGATTATTATGGACTTTGCCCATTCTGACGGAAAAATGCCATTATCAAAAAGCTTGTTACATAAATGGACAAGGAAATCAATTACATTAGCATTTGCATGTTTTAACATTTCGCTGATTATTTGATCTGGTCCTGCGCTCTTTCCTGCTTTCAAATGCCTGATACTCGCAGTCACTTCTTCTTTAGTTATAGGCTCATTGAAAAGGGGCTCAAAATTATTTTCTTCCTCTACTATATTACTCTCTTGTGCAGTATTTCCCCCGATATCATTGAAAACACTGCAGAAATGATTGTACCATTGTTCAATAGAGATTTCATTGTACACAAAGGCCTTTCTATTAACAGATCTTATTATTGACCAGAATGTCCTGGAGTCATTGATGGAATCTTTGAGTGTTCTTATTTTCTTATCTTCGTATTCCCTTTCTTTCGTTTTCCTTAGTTTAACATACTCTTTTCGTGATATGACATATGCTTCTCTTTTTTCTTTTTTTTCTTTTTCTGTTTTGCATCTCTGGAATCTTTTCAGTAGCCTCTTAACTTCTTGTTTCTTTCTTTCACATTCCTTATCAAACCAATCATTCTGTTTCTTTTGTCCTTGTCTCACTGTTCGTACCATACACGCAGCTGCCCCGCATAAAGCCTTAGTAAACTGCTCCGAACTGTCATTCACATTATAATCTAACAAACCGAAAGCTGTCTGTAGACAATTGTTGAACTCAGAACCATCAAGCTCTTGTACAAATAAACTTGCTAATTCTTCAGACCATACAATTTTTTCTTCCCCTTGTTGTCTTGCACTTTCTACATATGTATGATTATTTCCCCTTTTCCATATTACCTCAACAGGTAGATGCCATGAATCAACACAGTTACCTACCCGTAAATCAAAGCATGAGACCAGATTATATGGAACAAGAAAATAGTCAATCACACTACACCCGTTTGGAGACACAAAAGTGTATTCACCCTCTGTATCTCCATCACAAAAACCATTCAAAATAACCATATCCAACATGAAACATAAGTTCAACAATGTTTTGCCAAAACTATTCACAGTTTCATCTTTAGAACAACGTACATCACATTCATTATACATCCTGTCATACTCAATGTCTTCCAAATAAGTAGTCATGTCTTCAGGCGCAAACTGTTCGTGACCTGTTCTAGCATTGAGATCTCCCATAATTATAAAATGTGTTTTTTCTTTTTCAAACTGTTGTAGCATTAATTCTTCCAGCATCAAGATCCCATCTTTAATTAATGTTTCGTTATATCTAGGCTTCCTTCTGGCACAACATAGCATGCAATCAAAATCAGATCTTTGTCTAAATCAAATACATTTTTGTTTACTCTGATGGCAATGGTGTTATCATAATCTAACATTATTTCTTTCACACAATTTTCTAAAGTTTTTTTCACCAACAATAAAACTCCACCCGAATTCCTGCCATGGTGTGACAATTTCTTAGCTGGAGCGTAAAACTTCAAATAATCAGTGAACAAACAGCTGAAATCAAACGAAGTATCAAGAAAACATTCAGTAAGACAAACAAAATCAAATTTTGTTACATAATATATGAAGGAAACGTTCTTCAATTTACTGTACAAATTTTCAACGTTGTAATTCAAAAAGGACCACTGGTTTGGATGGCCATGCCTGTCCTATGGCTTTCTGGAAGTACCGGAACGCAAG
>CM060307.1:19355502-19358002 GCA_030674185.1 Monoplex corrugatus
CAAATACACATACATATACATCCGGGTATATATGCACATCTGCATATGTACATATGTATGTATATACATGCACACACAGGTATATGTTATTGATAATGTATATTTATATATTGTGTGTGTATATATAATCTATATACAATTATGTGTGTGTGTTTGTGTGTGCGTGTGTGTGTGTGTGTGCGTGCGTGTGTGTGTGTGTGCGCGCGTATGTGTGTGTGCGCGCGTATGTGTGTGTGCATGTTGGTGTGGTGTGCGTATGTGTGGTGTGTGTGTGTACGTGTGTGTGTGTGTGTGTGTGTGTGTGTGTGTGGTGTGTGTGTGTGTGTGTGTGTGTGTGTGTAGTGTGTGTGTGTGTGTGTGTGTGTTGATCTGATGATAAACGCTGCAGAATTGAATTGAATCACGGTGGTGCTAATGATGACATGATGATGACCATGAAGATGATGATGACAAGGAGAAGGTCATAGTGACTGACACAGGCAAATGCCGACACTTGCCATGCTAGAAGGATAGCCACAAGAAGTATGGATGCGAGTTTTGACAGATGGTTCGGCGACAGAGATTGCTGAGCGTAGAGAAGCAAAGGTGTACATCCAATACTCCTTTAATTCAGACCTTTAATTATTTTTATCTATTTACTTTATACATGTGTCCCATTTTTTTAAAGATAAAATACACAGATACACATGTCATTTACATGTAACCAAGATTATTCCATTGATTGGCTAATACAATACCAGTATAAAATATAGACTAGGTAAAACATAGGCTATGTAGGGCCTCAGGATTTGGCCAGCTCGTGGGTTTATGTGCAGGCTTAAGGCTTAAGGCTTGTGCCATGATCACCGTACACATGGCACCTGTGACTTTTGTGAATATGGAATTCGTTCCGAGCGCGGAGACGTCGTCTTGAGAAACTGAAACTGAAACTGAACTAATACCCCGGTGGAGAATGGCAAGCAGAGGCCATTCCAACAGGCCTACACTGTACCACTTCCAACACTGAAGTAGAAGCATTCTTTCACCAGTCACCATGGTGTAGTGGTTAACGCAACGGACTACCGACTGGAAGGTTGTGGGTTCGAATCCCCATCAGTCCCTTCAAAACTATATCATTGTGGGATTTTTCGGCTCTAACCTGCTCCTACCCAGAGTTGGGCGTGCTGTGGGCTCATTGGGAAGACTGGGACCACACAGTCGAGTCTCATCCACTTCACAGATGCGTCAATGAGGGTGTTGCTCAAATCTTCTGACCAGCACCACAGGTGTCTGTATCTCTCAGGCCTGGTTGACGCCAGGTTATATTATGATAATAAACGTAGAGTACAGCCCTGTCACACAGTCTCAATCCTAGATGGAACTCTATAGCATCATAATTATCATCCTCATCGGCATCATTGTAATCGCATTGTACAAACTATGCCAGCTTCTGTGGCCATTAAGGTGGGGTAGAAAATGAGACGAAAAAAAAAAAAAAAGAAAAAAAAAGGTGAGCACAAAGGTAACATTCCTGAGTGCGATGATCCTTAAAAAAACAAAGAACAGGTGCTTATCTTTCATCTGAGAACTGCACACAACAGGCTGAAGAAACATCTTTCTAAACAAATGAGAATTGTGCCCTGCCCTGTGTGTCTTGTCTTTGTGGAGAGGCACAGTAGTACACATTCACATCCAGCAAGTTTGCAGAAATCTCCGGCGTGGTGAGGGAGGGGGTGTGACCGAAGCCGACTGACCTTGATGAGAAACGGTGCGGGTGTGTTGTAGCTTTGTACATGTAGACAACAGCTTTATCTCCATAGCTCGTCTCCCAGTGTAACGGCAGCGAGAAGAAGAAGAAGGAGGAGAAAGAGAAAGATGTGGACGAAGATTTAATGATGGCTTCGCCGTTGTGCCTCTTTGATGATGATTATGATGATGGCTAGTGTTATTGGTGCTTAAAACCCAGCCGACTACCTTGAGCCATATCAGGGCTATAATCGTTTCAAAACTTACACAAAACTTCAACAAGGAAAAAAAAGAAAAGAAGATCAAGTACACGTATCAATGCATTCGCGCGCATAATCTAAGGAGACGCCACCAGCGTTGACCACTCCATCCAGTAAATCGCACAGGGGATTTCAAAACATACTTGAATACAAGTTTAAAATTCAGTATACTTAAGAACACTAAAACATATATAAAAACAGGTCTAAATTACCTAAAATTGCTTCCGTATATCTCACTTCCCCACGGCCAAAAACGCACTTAATGCATGCACCCAATTATCAATCCGAACAGAAAGTACGTAAGATATTTTAATCGAATTCATACAGGTGAATAGACCAGCTAAGCGGAAAATCATAGGAAGAAATGATAGCAAGCAAAAGAGGAAGAAAGAAACAAAGAGAGTGACAGAAGAGAAAAAGGAAATTTCTAGCACAGAATTTCCTGAAGGTGGGGATACGATTTATACTGAAAGAGCCCCCGGCATCCCCATAGGGGTGATGGTGGTGGTGATGTT
>CM060307.1:19363002-19365502 GCA_030674185.1 Monoplex corrugatus
TATGGATCAGTGCCACACAAGATGATGATTCAGCTGGCACTCAGTATGTATCATGTCTCAAAGAACACCCGATAAATGCAAAACAAAGGCTTTCACGACTTGTCAAAGCAGTTCTCCACAAAAGAAAATAAAACAGATTGGATCAATCTGGTAATAGGTATAGCAATTGGTTGTGGAATTTCTTCAAAATTCTGTAGGCAATGGAAGCCTTGATGGATGACACAACGGTGCTTTCTACACAAGACTCTGAAGCGGTCAGACGAGTTAGTCGTCTCATCCAGGATGAGTTTCAAAACCATGAAAACATGGAATTCCTCATTGCAGATGGGAAAAGTAAATGGAAACAGTAACATTGACTGTAGCCAGCCAAGCCATTCCAAAAAGTGACAGAAGAACCAGCCAGGAGTCTTGGACGATAGTTTCATGATTCCCTGAAAGATACGAAAAGAGTTAACGAAACTAGCAAGTGTCAGAAGAAAGCTTGCCAGTAACAGACTAGTGCAGCCATCTTGGCTGATCCAAAGTCTGGTGTCTGCAGTTCATGCTGATTTTAAAGGTCCTCTGGCCTCTACAGATGCACGATATCAGCACTAGCGTAGTGGAATCAGCGGAGGCCAAAATCAAGACGTATACAAGGAAATGGTTTGACATCCCACCTAGTGTCACTGGCATTGTGCTGTACTGTCGCCAGGCAAAGCTGAAGCCGTCTGTGAAATCCATCGTCAAAGATCACAAGATGGGACGGGTCAGAGTTCTAAACATGCACGAGGGCTTGGAAGATAAGGTTTGTAAAACTATCATGATGTGAACAATGTCTTGTTTTGAGCGGTAAGGTTTGTAAAACTGTCATGATGTGAACAATGTCTTGTTTTGAGCGATAAGGTTTCTAAAACTGTCATGATGTGAACAATGTCTTGTTTTGAGCGGTAAGGTTTCTAAAACTGTCATGATGTGAACAATGTCTTGTTTTGAGCGGTAAGGTTTGTAAAACTGTCATGATGTGAACAATGTTTTGTTTTGAGCATTTCTTGTTTTGAGTCAGAAATACACGTTTTCTTTCCAGCGGCCTCCGTGTCACGGTTTCACGAAAAGAGGTTTTCTAGATCTTTGATTGTTTTTTGTTTTCTTTGATTTAACATTTTTCATATCGAAATGGGTTTCTTAGTTTAATTCTTGAGGGTGTTGATGATATGTTTTGTTATGCTAGATACAACCGGTACATAATCGCTACCATATGTATTCAGTGTTTCTGTACTCATCAATGTTGTTTGTTTGGGACAGATGGGTACTATATCAACAGAACTGTACATGTATGTGTCTCTTTGTCGTGCGCCAGTATGAATTGGTGACGTTGTTGCGAGTGGGCTGAGTTGGATATCACTCAGTATGTCTTCCAGTGTATGCTAATGGGTGTTGATGCTGTTCTGTTCGGACATTGCAGATCTTGCGTTAAGAGCACCACATACCACAGCAATGTCTCCTAGTTCATCTTCTATTTCTCCTTGGAAGTTCCACGTTGTTTTTGAGGTACAGGATGCTGGGTGTACACAGGCATTGATAATTACAAAGCTTTTTTTCTTTTTCGTTCGGTGTTTGAAGACATATGCCGAACAGTTCTCAAGAATTCTGTACACTATTGTTCTAAATCTTCTTTGGACACTAGGTTGATGACTCTGCAAGTCTTTAACATCATGTTTCTGAATTATTTTCAAATATTCGAAGTCATCTGGTTTGTCTCGGAAAGTTGTAGTTTCTTGTCGGCATAGCATATTAAAGTCATACACATTTTTGTCAAAATGGTTCAAAATCCTTTCCACTGTACTACAACAGTTCCAGGTACATATTCTAAAATATGCCCACGACAGCCATTCAGATTTTTGTCATTTTTGCAATCATACCTGTAAAACGTTCTGTTTTTCTTTTTCCCAGCTGTTTACTATTTTCTTATGGTCTTGATTTTCCTTCTGAGTCTGTATCTGATTCCCGAGGATTAAGTCAGATCTGTTTGTGCCTTCAGTCAGGTTTTCGGGTGACATTACTTCAAGTAGCATGCATGTCGTCCCCACTCTGGAGTCTAAGAATAGAGAATGCGGTTATTGTTCCAGATAGAGACCGATCTGGTGAATAATTCAATTTCATTTAAATTATTTTAGTGGATTTGTTTGGGGCTTACAGTATACCTGGTGGCGTCTGTCTCACGCACGTTCACACACGTACGTAATGACATACACGCTTATATCTGTCTTTTTCTGTTAAGATAAAAAAAAAAGTGCTTTTAGAATTCCAAAACAAGTGCGACTGTCCCCGTTCAAGCAAACAGGAACCAGAAAAACACGAAAATAGAATCAGAACGCGTATTTAATACATCAAGACAGGACGATATTTTGTCTTGTCTTGATGTATTAAATACGATTTCTGATTCTATTTCGTCTTGTCTTGATGCATTAAATACGATTTCTGATTCTATTTCGTCTTGTCTTGATGTATTAAATACGATTTC
>CM060307.1:19378002-19380502 GCA_030674185.1 Monoplex corrugatus
GGAATATGAAGTTGTCCGATCAGATCGTACAATGGGCACTTAAACAGAAAATATATTTCATTTTCTTGAGCATTTGAACAAACTATTGAGGAAGTGTATTCAGTCGTCTGTGAGAAGCGCTGTCTACGAACTTTAACCACATTTATGTAAACTTCCACGCACAACATCTTGTACATACTTCTCTGTTACCATACGGATTTTAGTCTATCATACAAAAAAAATCGCGCATTCGAGTCCAATGGTTACACCAGTTACGTCTTCAATTGCTATGCAATCTTTTTTCACCTCTAAAGTGAATCATTTTCATTGCCCTATCTATTCTCAAAAACCCCGTTATCACATAATTTTAAAAAAATTTTGACACCATAATTATACAACAATTTTCATGCATGGCCAGTAACATTCTATATGCGTTTTTACAAGACCTACCCTCTCTGTTAAGTTTAGTAATATAAAATATACATGTAACTCACACATATTGTGATAGCAGTTATTCATAGAGAAAAGTGTCCTAACTCTCACTGTACCACATCATTTCTTGTTTTGTTTCTTATGTGCAAAAAGTCTTATACGCACGGAGCTGTACTTGCTCAGATGGACACCGTGCCTCATAACCACATACTGTAGAGTTGTGAAGGGACTACCTGTGCGTCAAAAAGTGTAGATCAAAAATTGGCGAATTACGTTTGATCTTTTTAAAGTGACTGAAAATCTCGTTAGTGCTTTTCATTTCGATAATTTTTGCTTCTTCCATTGCTGTCATGTAACTGTGCCTGTTCAGAAAATGTGAGATCTTAATACTGATAAAAAAGTGAAACACAGACACAGAGAGACAGAGAGAGAGAGAGAGGCAGACAGACAGACAGACAGACTAACAGATAGATAGACAGACAGACAGAGTAACAGAGAGAGACACTGAGAGACAGAGAGAGAGAGAGAGAAGGACACAGAGAAAGAGAGTAAGTCTATTTTTAACTCCGAGAAAATACCATGAAGAAGAAGAGAGAGAATGAGTAAATGAGTAAATGAGTGAAGTCTATTTTTAACCAGCAAAAAATTCCGAGTAGTGTCACTGTACGGTCATTGTGCTTTAACGAGAGGACGAGACCGCCTCTCATTGATCGGGAGCGTTGCCAACTCATATTGCTTCCCCCTTGTTACAAAATGCTGGATGTAGAAATCAGTGAATAACATATCAAGGAAATAATTTCAACACAGCTTCACCAGCAATGCTCTCTCTGACATGAAATACCTCGAAAATCCATTTTAGTCAAAACGAGTAACTGGACTTACTTTTAAGTATGACTCAATCAACATTGTGTATAAAAGCCCATCCACAGATAAGCCATGGCATCACCAGTTTGCCTGTCGCGACGGCTGCTGTGTACCTTTCTGGCGTGTCGAAGCAGAATCTTTGTACTCTTTATCGCCTCATGGACTTCGCATATATCTGTGGTAAGTAGTTATCGCATGATACTCTGGCTGTTGAAAAAAAAAAAAGAATTATCATCTGCACGGAAAAAGATCGAGGAATAGCAATCGAGTTAGCTGGCAGTAGTAGTAGTTGTAGTAGTATTCTCGGTAGTAGTACTAGCAGTCGTATAAGCACCAACAACAGTAGTAGTAGTAATAGTACATGTAGTACTAGTAGCAGCAGCAGCAGCAGTAGTAGTAGTAATGGTAGTAATAGTACTCCTAGTAGTAGAAGTAGTAATCGTTAGCAGCAGCAGCAAGTAGTAGTATTAGTTCGTTCGTTATTTCTTTTAACGTCTGTTCACATATGTGCTTTTAGACGAAAAAAAAAAATCATAAAGACAGTTTAACATATCAATTAACATTAAAAAAAATTATAGGACAACAGAAAAGCAATCATAACATTAGAACGATCAGGCTTTAACAGATTGCTCAGGGCTGTATTTTGTATGTAACCACGTGTGTGTGTGTGTGTGTGTGTGTGTGTGTGTGTGTGTGTGTGTGTGTGTGTGTGTGTGTGTGTGTGTGTGTGTGTGTGTGTAGTATTAGTAATAGTAGTAATAGTACTCCTCTTAGATGTAGTAGTAGTAGTAGTAGCAGTAGTATTAGTAATAGTAGTAATAGTAGTAGTAGTCGTAGTAATAGTAAATAATAGTAGTAGTCGTAGTAAAGTAATAATAGTAGAACTAGTAGTGGTTATTGTTGCTGTAAGGGCAGAATATGGTCTGCAGAAGCTGTAAGATGAGTAGTGTCTGGAACAATTGTGCGCGAGCTGATAGCATGTGGCACGGTGGCCTAACAGCCCAGTCGATTTAAACGCCACACTGACAACGAAAGGGTCGTGAGTTCGATCCTCACGTGGGCTACAATTGTTTCCCCCTTTCAAGACCTTGCAGTCACTTAGAATTTTTTTTAAGGCTCAGAGATAACTGCTGGAAGATTTGGATGAATCACCCATAGATTTTCTGAGTGAAATGAATACCACTTGAACAAAACTCGAGACTGAACTGCCTGAAGATGGGGCAGC
>CM060307.1:19390502-19393002 GCA_030674185.1 Monoplex corrugatus
GAGAATTAAAACAGATTTAATTAAAAAAATTGATAAACCATAAACAGAATTCAGCATCATGCCACTTCATGTATTTTTATCCAGACATGGCTTTTTGTGCATGTACTTTTACCTTGGTGTGTATGTGTGTACGTGTGTATTCCCTCGAATGTATAGGTATTAACTTCCTTGTCTTTCAGTGTCTTTGCTGCAGCTCTCTATACATGTACATGAACATATTTGTGATACGGTTGTCTTCTATATGGACAACGTATGCTATTCAACAAAGCTGACATTTGATGAGTAGACACTCTATAACCGGCTACCAATACTTCGTCACAACTTGAAGGTTGGACGTTCGATCTAGCCTTGTGATGTTGCAGGTCTTATACAGTCGTCTTCGGTGGAACCATTCTAGCTGTTGAATGTGTTGTTTTGCAGCTGGTGGATAGGGTGCGGTAGTCAAGCTGTTAAATGGGGAATGGAAAAGGAGGGGAGAGATATAACAGAAACCCAAAAAAACCCAGCGTCATACATACCTGGCAGATAGCCATGGAGGATATATTGAATGTTGGTAAGTAGTCCAGATCTCGCAGCAGTGCAGTGGGACGCTGAGGATTACTACTCTGTACATGGCAGTTTTTGTGGCCAGCCTGATGCCATAGCTTTGCAACAACCACTTAATCGGCTTGCCAAAGGCAGGGCCAGCCTTGGAGATGACCGGCGCCACATCAGCATCAAGAGATCCAATTACTGCTTACTGCACTGTCCAAGCAGCAAAATGTATCTATAGGCTTGATCTCCTGGCTGATGATAACGATTGGAGATGGTGATGCACCAGAAACCTGTGACGGTATTGGCTGAAATATATCCTCCACGACCACCTGTCAGGTACGTATGACGCTGGCTTTATTTTGGGTTTCTGCTATATCTCCCCACCCCCTGTTTTCCCCTTCCCCACTCTGACTCCCGCACCCGATCCACCAGCTGCGAAAACTCAATCCTTTGACTTCCTCACCCTACCCACCAGTTTCCTGCAGGAAACCAGTGGATAGGGTGAGGGAGCCAAAGGGTTAAAATTTTGCTTAGCTTTCACTGATGACGATGCAGGACGCTAGTGGATAGAGTGAGGGAGTCCAAGAGTTAAGGAAAGCAATGCTGTCCCTGGAAAGGGCTCGTCTGTCGCCGCTGTGGGAGGAGGACACGATCACCTCATCTACCTCCGATCTCTGGCGCACGACCATCACTCTACAAGTGTCTGTGTGCCATGTCATAGCAGGGGACTTCCTTATGTTTACAACGTACGAAACGAACAAGTTGACTCATTTGTGACATGACTTTACACTAAGCTTCCTGTCCAGTGTCTGACCGCGATGGTCATCTCCCCTCGACACTTCCCGGTACAGGGGATGGGAAAAGTCAGTAAAGTAAGTACAACGTGGAAATTGCAAAGCTCCGCTTGATCATCATCATCATCATCATCATCATCATCATCATCATCATCATCATCATCAAGAGCCTTGCCAAATGGTGGCGATCATGGCCCTCCATATGTATCTATCCCTTATTGCTGCAAGCACATCCTCCACCCTCTCTGTCTTCAGCCACCCTGCAAGTCCGTCCAATATTTTTTCCATGGGTCTACCTGGTGCTCTCTTTCCTTCCAGCTTTCCTGTTGTAACCAGGTGCTCTAATTCCCCTTTCCTCATAAAATGGCCTTTAAATGTTGCCTGTCTTTTCCTAATCTTCCTTATGAATGCTTGGTGTAGTGGCAAAAATCCCGCCTTCCCATAACAACGGTTTGATTAAAACAACTCAGGCTACCTTAAAGTTTGTAAGTCTACTACAGCGTGGTGACCTAGAGTGTAAACAACTATAACACTGGATTAAAACTATGTAGGCAAATTGAAAGTGTGTAGTCTACTACACGTACAGCGTAGCGACCTAGAGTGTTAAACAGATACAACAATGTTTTCATTAAAACAATGCAGACTAACGCAAAGTTTTTAATCTACTACATGTACATCGTTGCGACCAAGAGTGTAAACAAATATAACAAGGTTTGGATTAAAACAATGCAGTCTAACTATAGCCTACTACAGCATAGCGATCTACAGTGTAAACAAATATAACAAGGTTTGGATTAAAACAATGCAGTCTAACTATAGCCTACTACAGCATAGCGATCTACAGTGTAAACAAATATAACAAGGTTTGGATTAAAACAATGCAGTCTAACTATAGCCTACTACAGCATAGCGATCTACAGTGTAAACAAATATAACAAGGTTTGGATTAAAACAATGCAGTCTAACTATAGCCTACTACAGCATAGCGATCTACAGTGTAAACAAATATAACAAGGTTTGGATTAAAACAATGCAGTCTAACTATAGCCTACTACAGCATAGCGATCTACAGTGTAAACAAATATAACAAGGTTTGGATTAAAACAATGCAGTCTAACTATAGCCTACTACAGCATAGCGATCTACAGTGTAAACAAATATAACAAGGTTTG
>CM060307.1:19398002-19403002 GCA_030674185.1 Monoplex corrugatus
ACCAACCAACCAATCAACCAGCCAACCAATTAACCAAGCAAGCAAGCAAGCAACCAACCAACCAACCAGCCAACCGACCGACCGACCGACCAACCAACCAACCAACCAGCCAACCGCCCGACCGACCGACCGACCAACCAACCAACCAACCAGCCAACCAACCAATCGACCGACCAACCAACCAACCAACCAACCAACCAGCCAACCGACCGACCGACCGACCGACCAACCAACCAACCAACCAACCAACCAAAGAGCTAGCAATCAAAATCATCAATTAGCTAACCAGTCAATTACCCAACTAATGTTTAAACAGGCCAGTTTGAAATCTGGAATTTGTTTGAAATTTTTTTCACTGGGGATTCATCACACTCGGATGGTTGGTTGCACTGCATATGCGTTCCATCCAACTGCCAGTAATATCAACGGGAAGATTCCTTGCGTAAAAATTACCAGCTCATGGGCTGATGTGCAGGCTTAAGGCTGGTGGTAGTAGTGATGGTGGTGGTGTGGTGGTAGTGGTGGTGGTAGTGGTTGTGGTAGTGGTGGTGGTGGTAGTGGTGGTGGTGTGGTAGTAGTGGTGGTAGTGGTGGTAGTGGTAGTGGTGATGGTGGTGTGGTGGTAGTGGTGGTGGTGGTGTGGTGGTAGTGGTGATGTTGGTGGTGTTAGTACTGGTGTTTGGTTGTGATGGTTGGTGGTGATGGTGGTGGTGGTGCTTGGTTGTGATGGTTGGTGGTGTGGTGATAGTAGTGGTGGTGATGATTGTGGTGGTGTCAGTAGTACTGGTGATGTTAGTGGTGGTGTTAGTGGTGGTGGTGGTGGTGTGGTGGTAGTAGTGGTAGTGGTGGTGGTGTAGGGTGGTGATTGGTTGTGATGGTTGGTGGTGGCGGTGGTAGTAGTAGTGGTGGTGGTGGTGGTGGTGATAGTGGTGATGGCGGCAGTGGTGGTGGTGGTGGTTCGTTGTATTTTATTTGTTTTGTTCACGTGGCAGGAAACAGGTGTATGTTGGTAACTAAAGTTCACTTACCGTCTGGTGAAGATTCGCTGATGGCCACATCGCCAACCGCCTGACAAACAGACTGAGAGTGAGAACCACTTCTCCCGGTCAGCAAGGCGGAGTTAGCCGAGCGATTGCTGCTGGTGTTACTGCTGGTATGGCTGTTGTTGTTGCTGTTGTTGTTGTTGATACAGATATGGGTGCCTCCTTCGCCGCTGCTGTTCATGCTGTTCCTGTTGTTGGTACCGGTGGTAGTGGTGATGGTCTTGCTGCTGGCACTGAGGGAGGAAGAGTTCCAGTCCGCAACAGCCAGGCTATTGCCACCGAAGTACAAACCTGCCATCTGCAGCGTGGAGGGTGTGAACGCAGGAGAAGGGACGCAAGGGAAAGAGGAAGAGGAGGAGGGAGAGGATGAAGAGACGGCGATGGAGGATGAAGCGGAGGAGGAGGAGGAGGAAGAGGAGCGAGCTTGGGCGGGAGGGAGCAGAGAAGGCTTGGGCAGAAGGACCCCCATCTTACCACTGGCGGGTAGGACTGGACAAAAACAGGACAACGGTTATCGTCATCTGAC
This sequence comes from Monoplex corrugatus, assembly GCA_030674185.1. NCBI lineage: Eukaryota > Metazoa > Mollusca > Gastropoda > Littorinimorpha > Ranellidae > Monoplex > Monoplex corrugatus. The sequence goes on from CM060307.1 coordinate 19,399,571, forward strand.
GTCAAAGTGACGTGTCGTCGTTCTCAAGTTCATGTCGCTTTAAATAACCCTTTGATTCCCGTTCCCTATCACCAACTGCAAAAAAACTCAACTCTTTGATTCCCTCACCCTCTCCACCAGCTTTCTGCACAAGCTGGTGGAGAAGGTGAGGGGATTCAAAGGGTTAAGTTTTACCTTTGCCAGCATGGTTGGCAATGCAGGATTCAAAGGGTTGTTTTTGCTTTGCTAGCATGGTTGGCAATGCAGGACTACGGAACAAAACAAGATAGGCAAAACTTCTCAGCCAACTGGCTTTTGTCAAGCGTACACAACAGACAAAAACCAAACAAACAAACAAACAAACAAACAAACGAACAAACAAACAAACAAAACCACACACACACACACCAAAAAAAACCCAAAACAACACACACATACACACACATACACACACACACACACACAAAACACACACACACACACAACACACACACACACACACACACACACACACACACACACACACACACACACACACACACACACACCACATTCACAAGACTGAGGACACAAATACTACCAATCACCTAACCTCCATGTTGTTTTGTTGAATTGGATACAAAAAAATGGTCCTTGTGTTTCATATTGCCCATTGTGTTTCGTTTTGCCCAGAGCTGCGTATATGCATGTGTGTGTATGTGTGCGCGCGCGTGCACGTGTTGTGTGCACGTGCGTGTGTGCGTGTATATGTACATAATTATATATGTATATATATACATAATTATATGTAATATATATATATGTATATTACATATATATATATATATATATATACATTTCTCTCTTCGTCTCTCTTCTCTCTCTCTCTCTCTCTCCTCTCTCTCTCTCTCTCCTCTCTCTCTCTCTCTCTCTCTCTCTCTCTGTGAAATGTGTGAACAGGGTTTTCTCAGTTCATGATATTGGAGAAATTTTACCAGATTTGGAAAGTGGTGTAAGACTATTGAGGACTGACGAAACGTAAATGTGAAAGGGTCACACACCTAACAATTACCTACAATCAGCAGTTTTAACACTCCAGTGCAAACAGCACTTTCTCAGGAACATCTGTCAGCGACGATCAACCATCAGACTCGATGCCTGTCATGAAGTTTTATTACAAATAAAGCTCCTTTAAGATCCCAGTGACCGTGAAAAGTAATAAATAGTTCTGTACTTGTTCTTTATTGTTTAATTAATTCCCAGTTGACAACGTAGAACCAGGGCTATAACAACCTCAAAAACACACAACACATCGTAGAAAAACACACACACACTTGGAGAAGAAAACCAAGTACAAATGTCCCCCCCCCCCCCCCCCTTGGGTTGCCGGGGGCTCTTTCAGTATAAATAGTATCCCCACCTTCTGGAAATTCTTTGTTTCTGCCTTGTTGCTTTTGCTTTCTGTCATTTCTACTTGTCATTTTCTGCCTTAATGGTCCATTCACCTGTATTTGTTCGATAAAATCTTACGTACTTTTTCTTCGGATTGATAATTGGGTACATGTATTAAATGCATTTTTAGCTCTAAGGAGGTGAGATATGGGAAGCAATTTTAGGTAATTTATGCCTGTTTTTATATATGTTTTGGTGTCCTTATGTATGCGTATATTTGTATTCAGGTGTGTTTTTTAAATCTCCACTGTGCGATAAATTGGACGGAATGGTCCTACGCCGGGCGGCATGTCCTTAGATTATGTGTGCGAATATATCGATATGTGTACTTAATTTTCTTCTTTTTTTCTCCCCTTGTTGACGTTTTGTGTGTGTTGAAGCGGTATTAGCCCTGATATGGCTCTGCGCAGTCGGCTGGGCTTTAAACAACAATAAAAGAAAAGAAAGAAAAAGTACAAATGTCAATATGCTTGTGCATATAATCTAGGGATATACGCCTGGTGTTGACCATTCTGCCAATTGTATCATCAGAGGGGACGGCGGGGGAAACAAACCTGAACAGAAACGTACAACTAAGTACACTAAAACATATACAACACTGGCCTAATGACTTAAAATTGCTTCCGCGTTTAATATTTTGTAGAACACGTACAGATGAATAGATCAACAAAGCAGAAAACAACAGGAGGAGATGACACAATCAGATGACTGGACCAGCAAAACAGGAAATACAGGAAGGATGACAGGAAAGGCAGTGACAGAAAGAGAAAAAATAAACTCAAGCACGGAATTTCCTGCAGAGCCCTCGGCATCCACACAGGGTTATTTTCTTTTATAGCTTTATATCAAAAGAATATCGTTAGAATGGCTTGACTAATTATGCTCGTGTATTGGTGGTTTTATTCTAAAATGGTAAGCGCCCAGGGCTACGTTACGGAAAGTGCGTGAAAATTGCGCTTTTGTCGTTTTTAATATGAATGCGCTAAGACCTCCTAGACTTCTACTTATGCTACGAGCAAACGCTGCATCAAATATCTGACAGAAAGACAGGCATTCACGCAGGCAGCCTCCCTGATTCAAACAACAGGTGACGCAGGTTTTCAGGTAAGTGGTCTTACTCTCAGATGCCGTCTTTGTTCTTCACGTCCTGGTTAAATGACAGGCTTTCCCATCTGACCAAGGCTTCCAGCAAGTCAGAAGAACCAGACTACAGATCTTTCAGTGGATTCCCGCCCAACGTGAGATACCAGGAAAAGAGACGGCAGATCAGCTGTCGCCATTGGGGGATCGGAGAGATCAGCCAGACCATAGCGTCACCTACAGCGAGAAGAGGAGCGTCATTAGATCACTGACACTGTTTAACCCTTTGACCCCTTCCAACCAACTGCAAACACTTAACCCTTAGACTCCCTCACCCTATCCACCAGCTTCCTGCAGGGTGTTGGTAGACAGGGTACGGGTGTCAAAGGGTTAAACTGCGGGCAGAAAGCGATGACTACCACCTTCTGTCAAAAGAGGAGCAAGAGGTCCTGATGAGAATCTACATCGGCTGCAACCAGTTCAACGCACACATGAACAGGAAGTGCAAACTGACACCCTCACGACCCTATTCTGACTCCAGGTCAAGAGGACCAGACAGCTGAACACGTATGAACGATGTCATTTCTATCAACCGGAACGGCAGGAGACATCATCATCATCATCGTCATGTGCCCTGCCGCATGACGTTGGCGATCACGGTCCTCCATATGAATCTATCCCTTGTCGCTGCAAGTACATCTTCCACCCTCTCGATCCTCAGCCACTCTGCAAGTTTGTCCAATATGTTCTCCCTTGGTCTACCTGGTGTTCTCTATCCCTCCAGCTTTCCTGTTGTGACTAGGTGATCTAATATCTCTTGTCTCATGAAATGTCCTAAAAATTTTGCTTGTCTTTTTTTTTTATTAATCTTCTTTATTAATGCTCTTCTTGTGTCTGTCTCCTTCAAGACTGTCTCGTTTATTTTCTTTGCTGTCCGTGGAA
>CM060307.1:19408002-19410502 GCA_030674185.1 Monoplex corrugatus
TGACATCATCATTCTTAGAGAAACACAGATGCCAAGATGTGTTCATGCATTTGATGACGTCCATGTGTTCACAACTTAGCCCATCTTTGTCCACAAGGAGACGATGTTGATGTTTGTTCATCACAGTGAAGGATGACATATATGTAAAGTAAAAGTTAGCAAGAAAATCTCTCTTCACATCACAAACACACGCCTGTGACGTTAGTGCATATGGAATTCATTCCGAGCGCGGAGACGTCATCCTGAGAAACAAACTGAAACAAACAGTAAAATGATAATTATCATCATCATCATCATCATCATCATCATCATCATCATCATCATCATCATCATCATCATCTCTCCGTTTACGAGATATAATAGCGAAGACAAGTTTTCAGCAAAGAATATTTGCCTAAATGATGATTCCATTGGTTACTCAAAGCAAAATACAAAAAACAAACAAACAAACAAACAAAAATTCAATAAATAAATGGATAGATAAATAAAGAATAAATCAATCAATAAACAAATAAATTAAGAAATACATGACGTCAGTATGTTTCCCGCCAACAATCGTGACGTCATTTTTTAACTCACAACAATAATCAGATTTTGTGAACACAGCACTAAAGACGTCATCGCGTAGTCACGGCGGTGCAAGGCCATTCTGCTTTCACAACGATAACGATAGCAAGCTATGCTGCCCAAACACTAGTGGTTGTCTTGGTGCTAGTTTTTTGAAGGAGACGAGAAACCAAGATCCTGTGTGCAGCATGCATTCTGATCCCACGGCAAGAAATGACTTGGCATAATTGTGCAGATAAATCTACTTCCATAACCAAACAGAAATACACACACGCATACAGAAAAAAAAAATGGGTGGCGCTTAACCCTTTTCCTACCAAGAAAATAGATCACTGTACTAACTATTGACCAAGTAATGTTAGGAGAGAGAAAGGCCGGAGGGGGTATTGTCAGAAAACAAGGTATATCTTTGCCATTTTTGCCGCTTCAAACGTCGTGTAAACGCAGAAAGGAAACGACAAAAGTATACTCTCTTTGCCGGAAAAGTATTCACGTCAGCAATGCAGTCATTTTCTATGTATATACCCGAAACTTAAACTACGGTCCAGGGCACGAAATCCTCGTGACGCGGTCCACGGAGACAGAAAGCTGAGTCACGAGGATCTCGTGACAAATCTATTGATAAACAAACAAACATACAAACAAACAAACAACAAACAAACAACAACAATAACAACGACAAAGGTAAAACAACACAAATATTTAGACAGACAGACGACAGACAGATGCTGTTGTTTTCAAATTTTAGCCTCCCCCCCCCCCCCCCATCCGCACCCCCACCCCGCACCATAGAAACCAACTGAAAGAACAAAAAGATAAAATGTGCAACGAACGGGGAAGAAAAACAAAAAAGAAAAAAGAAAAAGTTGAGGTCAATCATATCTAATTACAACGTGTTAATTGCATGTCCAGGATTCAAACTTCAACGGCTTCTTTCTGATTGGTGGAGAAGACGTGAAAGGTTTCTTCTGCACGTGCGCGCGCACTCCCATTGGGATTGAGATGCCTCTGTCACCAAGTTTGACAACCTGGATGGTGGGGATGGGGATGGGATGTGGCGGAGCAGGGAGGTTTGTGCTAGTGGCAAGGGGTAGGGGTTGCATTATGTGTGGCTGGGTTGATAGAGCCGTAGGTTCAAGATCTGATATCTCCAGTTCAAACCCATCCCGAAAACCAACCAACCAACCAACCAACAAACAAACCAACAAACAAACAAACAAACAAACAAACAAACAAAAATCCCTGGCCTGTTTGCTGCCCGTTTCAGTTTATGTTTCAACCATTTTGGTGGTGTCATTTTAAAGTTTTATAGCCTATCCCCTTTTCCTCATCTCCATCTCTCCGGTAGATTGTACAATTCATTCTATGTACGAAGATATATACCGTTGTGTGGAGAAAGGGTGTGGAGACATTTCATTTCGTTTCTGTGTCTATTTCAAGACTCTGTCAGCGCGTAGGGTTTGGAATAGGCACATTCTGCCAGCTGATTACTGGCAAATTTGGATGAGGCGTATATCTGAGTGTTATGAATCCATAAAATTTAAAAAAAACATAAGTAAATTAAAAGTTATGTATCAATGGATAAAATCTGAAATCTTCTGTGTTTCTCTCTCACTCTCTCTCTCTGTCTGTGTGTGTGTGTGTGTGTTCTCTCTCTCTCTCACTCTCTCTCTCTCTCTCTCTCTGTCTCTCTCTCCTCTCCTTTCTCTCTCCTACACTCTCTTTCTGCTGTCTCTCTGTTTATATACATGAATATGCAGGAATTCATTTATTTGCTTATTTTCTTTATGTATTGATGTATGTGCTTATTTTTTTATTTGTTTGTTTGTTGTTGTTATTTTTGTGTTTCGGTTTGGTTTGGGATTTACTTTTGTTGTTTGTTGTTGTTATTTCTTTTGTAATAATTTTTTTTTGTTTTGCTTTATTTCTTTGT
>CM060307.1:19415502-19453002 GCA_030674185.1 Monoplex corrugatus
ATCAGCAAGCCCTACGCTGTGCCTCCTCGTGGCGACAGGCGGTAACTTGAGCACCTCACGGACTCAGGCTGAATCTCGTAGGACTCGGAGGAGGACTGGCCCCCAGACGTGAGGCATGCAGGCCCACCGGCATGTGGATACACCCTGGTTCCCACGAACCAGGCCCCCAAGCTAAGGGTGAATAGCTCCACTGCCTTGTGGACATCTCGGGAGAGAGTAAGGCTAGCGGAGAGACCGTACACAAACCGGCAACGGGAAACCACCATCGTAATTTTTCCCAGGTTATCATGGACAGAAACAAAAAAATCAAAGACAACGACGTAAATAGGTGCTCCTATGGAGCAGCTTCGTCCGGTAGGGACCGTCATGCGGCGCAGGTGCCACCAGACCGTCAGCAAGTTACTGCGAACCCTAAACTCAGATTTAAAAACATCAAAGTAGCAACATGGAATATAAGAACACTGTTGCAAAGGAGTAAATTAGAAAATATCAAGACAGAGATGGAAAGACTTAACATTCGTATTTTAGGACTAGGGGAAGTGAGATGGAAGGGGGCAGGCATGATAACATCAGGAGAATACACAATGATATACTCTGGTGGTAACTCACATGAAAGAGGAGTAGGCATCATGATGGACAAAGACAAATCAAAAGCAGTTAAGGGATACTGGGCTGTGTCCAACAGAGTTTTGCTGGTCAAGTTGGGAGGCAAACCATTTGATATCAGCATCATTCAGATGTATGCACCAACATCCGCAAGTACTCAGGAAGACATCTACAACTTCTACGAAGTATTAGAGATGGCCAAAGTCCAATGTAAATCACAAGAAGTTACTGTAATAATGGGATATTTTAATGCTAAAGTGGGACAGGATAGGGTGGAGGATATAGTTGAACCTCATGGCCTTGGTACGCAAAATGAAAGGGTGAGAAACTTGTAGAATGGGCACAGATGAATGAGTTTATAGTAGAAAACACCTGGTTTGAGCAACCTAATAGAAGAAAATGGACTTGGATGAGTCAGGAGATAATACCAAAAAATCAGATTGACTACATCCTGATCAACAAAAGATTTAGAAATTCTTTACTGTCAGCAAAAACACTACCAGGCGCAGACTGCAACAGTGACCACAATCCTGTAGTGGGAAGATTTAGACTGAAATTGAGGAAAAGGACCAAAAACACATCAAATTAAACCTTGGACTCTTAAAGACAGATGAAGTGATACGTAAAAATTGAATGTACATGTTCAAAACAAATCCAGTGCTCTGGAAGACGCTGGTGACAGTGAGGAACAATGGTGTCCTCCAAAGATAATGGAAGGACATGCCTTGACCTTATTTATTCCTCTGCTATATTCGTGCTGTCCTCCAAAGATAATGGAAGGACATGCCTTGTTCTTATTTACAAGTATTGAACATTTACTTGAATATAGTCATACGAAGTCTCAACAAACAGAAAAGCAAACAAAACCCTCTGGAAGACGCTGGTGACAGTGAGGAACAATGGACAAAGTTGAGGGATTCGATAAATGAAGCTTGTGAGGAAATCCCTAAGGCAGATAGAAAAGCAAAAAAGAACTGGATGACTAATAAAATTTTGGGCTTGATGGAGGAAAGGAGGAAGGCAAAAAGAAATGAGGAGATCTACAGGAAGATAAACAAGGAGATCAGGAATAGGTGCAATGAAACTAAGGAAGCTTGGCTGAAAACAAAGTACAAAGAAATGGAATACCGACACAATACGGATCCTCAGAGTATGTACAGACGAACTGAAGAAATTGTCCACAGAAAAAATACATGCACATCAACTGGTTGCTTGAAATCGAAAGATGGCACGCTTATCATGGAAAAAGACAAAATATTAGACAGATGGGCAGAGTACATTAAAGACCTTTTTGAGGATGACAGAAACGAAGAACACATTATAAAAAAGAACTTTGAAGGACCACCCATAATGAAAGATGAAGTTAGAGCGGCACTGAAAAAGATGAAACCGGGAAAAGCCCCAGGACCAGATAACATTACTACAGAGATGATTGAAGCCCTGGAGGAACTTGGTATTGAAAAAATAACAGTCCTCCTAAATGAAATTTACGATACCGGAAAAATCCCCAAAGATAATATGTCAAAATCAATTTTCATTGCACTTCCAAAGAAGACAGGGGCTATAGAATGCGAACTCCATCGCACAATCAGTTTGATGAGCCATGTAACAAAAATCCTGTTAAGAATAATCATGATGAGGACAAGGAATAGAATCAAAAGAGAAATAGCAGAAGAACAGTGTGGATTTGTGGAAGGGAAAGAACTATTAATGCCATATACATCCTAAGAACTAATATAGAGAGCTCAAATGAGATGAATAAAGATTTGTATTTATGCTTTGTTGACTACACCAAGGCTTTCGATCGGGTAAGACATGATGAATTGATCAACCAACTGGATAGACTCAATATTGATGGAAAAGATCTACGAATAATCAGAAATATGTACTGGGAACAAACAGCTGCAATGAGAATAGAAAACAATGTAAGCTCTTTCCAAAATATCAAAAGAGGAGTCAGACAGGATTGTGATTTGTCACCAGATCTGTTTTCACTTTACAGCGAAAACATCATGAGAAACCTAGAAGAAGACCCTGGATTAAAGGTTGGAGGGAAAGTGATAAACAACATTCGATACGCAGATGACACCGTGCTAATTGCAGAAAGTGAAGAGACACAAAACCTTGTGAATATACTAGAAATAGAAAGCAAAGGAAAGGGGCTGGAACTAAACAGCAGGAAGACTGAAGTCATGGTGATCAGTAAAAGACATGAAATCCCCTCATGCAAAATAACAGCAAATAGCACAACCTTGATACAGGTTGATAAATTCAAATACCTGGGAACGATCATTTCATCAGACGGCAGATGTACATCAGAAATACCCGACAGAATCGGCCAAGCCAAACAGCATTCAAGAAGATGACAAGCATTCTTACCAACAAATGCCTGTCAATTAACATCAGGAAGAGAGTTATTGAATGTTATGTAGAACCAATACTGTTGTACGATGCGAGGCGTAGACAGTCAACAAACAAAGCCAGAACAAGATTGAGGCAGCCGAGATGTGGTTTCTAAGAAGAATGTTGAGAGTTCCATGGACAGCAAAGAAAACAAACGAAACAGTCTTGATGGAGGCAGACACAAGTAGATCACTCATAAGGAAGATTAGGAAAAGACAGGCAACATTTATTGGCCATTTTATGAGGAAGGGGGATTTGGAGCACCTGGTCACAACGGGAAAGCTGGAGGGAAAGAGAGCACCGGGTAGACCCAGGGAGAAAATGTTGGACGGACTTGCAGAGTGGCTGGGGACGAGGAGGGTGGGGGAGATGCTAGGGTCAACGAGAGATAGAGACAGATGAAAGTCCATGATCGCCAACGCCATGCGGCAGGGCACCTGATGATGATGATGATATATATATATATACATATATATGTATATATATATGTATATATGTATGTATATATATATACATATATACATACATATAGGCCTATATATATATGTGTGTGTGCGTGTATATATATATATATATATATATATATATATAAGAGAGAGAGAGAGAGAGAGAGAGAGATCATGAGCAACTCAAAAATCATATCTACAAACAGATGAATACACACACACACACACAAACACACACACACACACACACACACACACACACACACACACACACACACACACACACACATGTGCGCACTTATACACACATCATTAGATGCAAATATCATGACAGAGAACCAAACAACCAACCAACCAACCAACCAACCAGCCTGCCAACCAACCAACCAACCAACCAACCAACCAACCAACTAACCAACCAACCAAACCAACCAACCAACTAACAAAGCAACCAACCAGCCAGCCAACCAACGAACTGACTAAACAATCAACTAACAAACTAAACCAGAAGACCACCAAACCAAGCATTCAACCATTCAATAGATCAAGAACCAAATTAATCATCCAATCAATCAACCAACCAACCTGTGCTGACCCTCCTCCTGCCCATTTCAGGACCTTGCCAGCACATGTGACTTTGTGCAGGCTGAAGTAGTGTGTCAGATCATTTGTTGGCATGTGTCAGTGCAATGTAATAAAAATTTCCAAGTGCGGTGAATACTGTGAAAATCCATACTTCAACCAAAAGCGAACACACTACAAACCTGATGAAAACAAAAAATCTAAAATTCCAACCAAATCTTCTGTAAGCTAAAACAAAACAAAACAAAACAAAACAAAAACAGAAACTCAAATTCCAGACAAATCAAAGCAACTACAAACCTCTAAATAAAAAAAAAATCTGAAATCCAAATTCCAATCTAATCAAAATGAACTACAAACCGACCAATCACTCAGGTTAGGCTAGTACTCTGGTGAAGAGGTTCGTGCAACAGATTGATGTGTGGGAAGTTGAAAGCTCGATTCTCAACTACTTCATATCGTAATGGGACTTTTCAGTCTCAACCGGCTCCTGTCTGCCTAAAGTTGAGCATGTTATAGGCTCATTGACAAGACCTGAGACCACACAACCGACTCCCTTACGCTTCACAGATGCTTCACCATGAGTGCTGCTCCATTTTCCAAACCAACACCGCAGGTGTCTGCAACCTCCGGTTGATGCCAGGCTATATTATCAAAGGAAGCATACATGTAGATCCCACGCAGTCTCAAACCGAAACGGATCTCCATAGCACCATCATCGTCATCCCCGAAATCAAAACTCCGCAGCAGCATTACTATCATCATCCCCATTCTCAACCATGCGTCATCTGTCTGACCTGTTGGTGTCACCGGGTTCAGTGTTGGCCGCTGTACTCTGTGACAGCTACTCGCCTCCAAATGGCTCTGTCTTGACTTTTGTGGACAACTTGAATATTAATAAGGCCGCAACAGTGGCATCATCTGTCATCATCATCATCATCATCATCAAGTGCCCTGCCGTGTGGCGTTGACAATCATGGCCCTCCATATGCATCTATCCTTTGTTGCCGCAAACACATCTTCCACCTTCTCTGTCCTCAGCCACTTTGCAAATCCGTCCAATATTTTTATCCTGGGTCTACCTGGTGTTCTCTTTCCCTCCAGCTTTCCTGCTGTGACCTTTCCTCATAAAATGGACTATAAATGTTGCCTGTCTTTTCCTAATCTTCCTTATCAATGATCTTCTTGTGTCTGCCTCCATCAAGGCTGTCTCGTTTGTTTTCTTTGATGTCCATGGAACTCCCAACATTCTTCTAAGAAACCACATCCTGGCTGCCTCAATCTTGCTCTGGCTTTGCTTGTTGACTGTCCACGCCTCACAACCGTATAACATTATCGGTTCTATAAAACATTCAATAACTTTCTTCCTGATGTTAATTCATAGGCATTTGTCGGAAAGAATACTTTGGCATCATCTGTGTATAGTGAAAAATTGTTCCAGATTCTGCATGTAAGGCCCTTCGTCAGGCGTTCAAACGTACGTTCTCTCTTTCAGCCATCGAAAGTCCGTTGTTGGAAGTAGTAGGCCTTCCCCCAGCGGCTTCCATTCACTTCGTTCCATCGCTTTTCCAGTGCTACAGTACACTACAGTACAGTACAGTACAGTACAGTACACTACATTACACTACACTACAGTACACTACATTACACTACACTACAGTACACTACACTACACTACACTACACTACAGTACACTACACTACACTACACTACATTACACTACACTACACTACATTACACTACACTACAGTACACTACATTACACTACACTACGCTACAGTACACTACACTACAGTACACTACAGTACACTACAGTACACTACAGTACACTACACTACAGTACATTACACTACACTACACTACAGTACACTACACTACAGTACACTACACTACATTACACTACACTACACTACACAACACTTCATTACACTACACTACACTACATTACACTACAGTACACTACAGTACACTACATTACACTACACTACACTACAGTACAGTACACTACACTACACTACAGTACACTACACTACAGTACACTACACTACACTACACTACATTACACTACACTACAGTACACTCACTACACTACAGCACACTACAGTATAATACAGTAGAGTACACTACACTACAGTATACCACAGTACACTACATTACACTACACTACACTACAGTACACTACACTACAGTACACTACACTACACTACACTACACTACATTACACTACAGTACACTACAGTACACTACATTACACTACACTACACTACAGTACAGTACAGTACACTACACTACACTACACTACAGTACACTACACTACAGTACACTACACTACACTACACTACACTACATTACACTACACTACAGTACACTCACTACACTACAGCACACTACAGTATAATACAGTAGAGTACACTACACTACAGCACACTACAGTATAATACAGTAGAGTACACTACACTACAGTATACCACAGTACACTACATTACACTACACTACACTACAGTACACTACACTACAGTACATTACACTACACTACACTACAGTACAGTACACTACAGTACACTACAGTACACTACAGTACAGTACAGTACACTACAGTACACTAACACAACAGTACAGTACAGTACAGTACAGTACACTACACTACACTACACTACACTACAGTACACTACACTACACTACACTACATTACACTACACTACAGTACACTACACTACACTACAGCACACTACAGTACAGTACAGTACACTAGACTACAGTACACCACAGTACACTACATTACACTACACTACACTATACTACACTACAGTACACTACACTACAGTACAGTACAGTACACTACACTACAGTACAGTACAGTACAGCACACTACAGTACACTAGAGTACACTACAGTACACTACAGTACAGTACAGTACACTACAGTACAGTACAGTACACTACAGTACACTACAGTACACTACACTACAGTACAGTACAGTACACTACAGTACACTACAGTACACTACACTACAGTACAGTACAGTACACTACAGTACACTACACTACACTACAGTACAGTACAGTACAGTACACTACACTACACTACACTACAGTACACTACAGTACACTACAGTGCAGTACACTACACTACACTACACTGCACTGCACTGCACTGCACTACATTACACTACACTACACCACACTACACCACACTACACTACACCACACCACACTACACTACACTACACTATACTATACACACAACACCACACCACACCACAGTACACCACACCACAACACACTACACCACACCACACCACACCACACTATACCACACCACACTACACTACACCACACCACACCACACTACCACCACACCACACCACACCACACATACACTACACCACACCACAACACACTACACTACACCACACCCACACCACACCACACTACACTACACCACACCACACCACACCACACCACACTACACACACCACAACACACTACACTACACCACACACACCACACTACACCACACCACACCACACTACACTACACCACACCACACTACACCACACCACACTACACTACACCACACCACACCACACAACACTACACCACACCACACCACACTACACCACACTACACCACACCACACTACACCACACCACACTACACTACACCACACCACACTACACTACACCACACCACACCACACTACACCACACCACACTACACTACACAACACCACACCCAACTACACTACACCATACCACACTACACTACACCACACCACACCCACACTACACTACACCACACCACACCACACTACACCACACTACACCACACCACACTACACCACACCACACTACACTACACCACACCACACTACACTACACCACACCACACCACACTACACCACACCACACTACACTACACAACACCACACCCAACTACACTACACCATACCACACCACACCACACCACACCACACTACACCATACCACACCACACCACACTACACTAATCTACAGTACACTACGTTAGAGACAGCCAAAAAGAACAGCGCGGGCAGCACTGACGCAGAGACCGTGCGGAGCATGGGGCTGGAAAAACAAAACAACAACAAAACAATAACAACAACAACAAAACCAAAAACAATAACAACAACAAAACAAAACAAAAACAACAACAATAACCACAAAACCAAAAACAATAACAACAACAAAACAATATAATAAAAAAGTTTAACCAGCACTAACTTGGAGGAGGTTGGATGGGGGGTTGCAAGGTGTTGTTGCCGTGGTAACGGGCCGTGGTGGACATCATAGACGGGTGCGCGGAAGCGGAGGAGGAAGAGGAGGAGGATGGAGAGGACGAGGGGACGAGTGGCGCCGACCTGTTGTCCTGACTTTTGTTCTCACAGCAGCCCCCTCCCGCTCCTGTGTGGTCAGTAGGACACTGTGTTATACTTCAGTACCTTACACTGCACGTCACTACAGTACATCACGCTGCGTTACGCTACATTACGCCACTCTACATCACACTGCATTACGCTACATTACGCCACACTCTCCATTACACTGCAATACGCTACATTACGTCACACTACATTACACTGCGTATCGCTACATTACGTCACTCTACTTTACACTGCATTACGCTACATTACGTCACTCTACATTACACTGCATTACGCTACATTACGCGGCTCTACATCACACTGCATTACGCTACATTACGCTACACTACATTACACTGCGTTACGCTACATTACGCCACTCTCCATTACACTGATTACGCTACATTACGCCACTCCATTACACTGCATTACGCTACATTAGGTCACACTACATTACACTGCATTACGCTACATTATGCGGCTCTACATCACACTGCATTACGCTACATTACGCCACTCTCCATTACACTGCGTTACGCCACATTACGCCAGTCTACATTACACTGCGTTACGCTACATTACGCGGCTCTACATCACACTGCATTACGCTACATTTACGCCACTCTCAATTACACTGCATTACGCTACATTACGCCACTCTCCATTACACTGCATTATGCTACATTTACGCCACTCTCCATTACACTGCATATCGCTACATTACGCCACTCTACATTACACTGCATATCGCTACATTACGCCACTCTACATTACACTGCGTTACGCTACATTACGCCACTCTACATTACTTGGTATTACGCTACATTACGCCATTCTCCATTATACTTCACTACGCTACATTAGGTCACACTACATTACACTGCATTACGCTACATTACGCCACTCTACATTACACTGCGTTACGCTACATTACGCCACTCTACATTACACTGCATTACGCTACATTACGCCACTCTACATTACACTGCGTTACGCTACATTTACGCCTCTCTCCATCACACTGCATTACGCTACATTACGTCACTCACCATTACACTGCATTACGCTACATTACGTCACTCACCATTACACTGCACTACGCTACATTACGCGGCTCTACATCACACTGCATTAAGCTACATTACGCCACTGTACATTACACTGCGTTACGCCACATTACGCCACTCTCCATTACACTGCATATCGCTACATTACGCCACTCTCCATTACACTGCGTTATGCCACATTACGCCACTCTACATTACTTGGCATTACGCTACATTACGCCACTCTCCATTACACTTCATTACGCTACATTGCGTCACTCTACATTACGCTGCATTACGCTACATTACGCGACTCTCCATTACACTGTGTTACGCCGCATTAGGTCACACTACATTACACAGCATTACACTACATTACGCCACTCTCCATTACACTGTGTTATGCCACATTAGGTCACTCTCCATTACACTGTGTTACGCCATATTTGGTCACACTACATTACACTGTATTACACTACATTACGCCACTCTCCATTACACTGCGTTACGTTACATTAGGTCACTCTCCATTACACTGTGTTACGCCACATTAGGTCACACTACATTACACTGTATTACACTACATTACGCCACTCTCCATTACACTGTGTTACGCTACATTAGGTCACACTACATTACACTGTATTACACTACATTACGCCATTCTCCATTACAATGCGTGACGCTACATTACGTCACTCTACATTACGCTGCATTACGCTACATTACGCCACTCTCCATCACACTGTATTACGCTACTTTACGCCACACTGCATTACACTGCATTAGATATATACCACATTGCATTGCGCTACATTACGCCACTCTTATATTACACTGCACTATACCACTCTGCATTACGCTACATTACGCTACTCTACATTACACTGCACTATACCACACTGCATTACACTGCACTATACCACTCTGCATTACGCTACATTACGCTACTGTACATTACACTGCACTAGACCACACTGCATTACGCTACTCTACATTACACTGCACTATACCACACTGCATTACGCTACTCTACATTACACTGCACTATACCACACTGCATTACGCTACATTACGCTACTCTACATTACACTGCACTATCCCACACTGCATTACGCTACTCTACATTACACTGCACTTACACTGCACTAGACCACACTGCATTACGCTACATTACGCTACTCTACATTACACTGCACTATCCCACACTGCATTACGTATATTACGCTACTCTACATTACACTGCACTAGACCACACTGCATTACGCTACATTACGCTACTCTACATTACACTGCACTATACCACACTGCATTACGTATATTACGCTACTCTACATTACACTGCACTAGACCACACTGCATTACACTGCACTATACCACACTGCATTACGCTACTCTACATTACACTGCACTAGACCACACTGCATTACACTGCACTATACCACACTGCATTACGCTACATTACGCTACTCTACATTACACTGCACTAGACCACACTGCATTACACTGCACTATACCACACTGCATTATGCTACTCTACATTACACTGCACTATACCACACTGCATTACACTGCACTATACTACTCTGCATTACAAACTATTGCATAATATTACACTGCGCTACACTAGACAACATGTCGCTGACTTACATTACATGTTACTGCCGCGCAGTACAGTACAGTACAGTACAGTACAGTACAGTACAGTACAGTACAGTACAGTACAGTACAGTACAGTACATACACTACACTACACTACACTACACTACGCTACGCTACACTAATCTGCACTACACTACACTACACTACATTGCACTACATACACTACACTACACAACACAACACAACACTACACTACACTACACAACACTACACTACACACACAACACAACTACACTACACTACACATACTACACTCTACACTACATACACTACACAACACTACACTACACAACACAACACAACACTACACTACACAACACACATACACTACACACAACTACACTACAACACTACACTACACTACACAACACAACACAACACTACACTACACTACACAACACTACACTACACTACACAACACTACACTACACAACACTACACTACATTGCACTACACTACACTACACAACACAACACAACACTACACTACACTAACACTACACTACACTACACACACTACACTACATTACACTACACTACACTACACTACACTACACAACACAACACTACACTACACTGCACTAAACTACATAACACAACACTACACTACCTACACTACTACACTACACTACACAACACAACACTACATACACTACCTACACAACACTACAACACACAACACTACACAACACTACACAACACTACACTACACTACACAACACAACACTAACACTACACCAACACAACACAACACAACACTACACAAACACAACACACACACCAACCACACACACTACAACAACACTACACTACACAACACAACTACACTACATACAAACACTACACTACACAACACAACACTACACAACACTACACACACTACCACACACTACACTACACTACACAACACTACAACACACAACACTACACAACACTACACTACAACACAACACTACATACACTACACAAAACACACATACACATACACTACACTACACAACACACACTACACTACACTACACTAACTACACAACACTACATAACACTACAAACACCACTACACTACACAACACTACACTACATTACACTATACTACACACAACACACACACTACACTACACTACACACACTACATACACTACACAACATACACTACATCTACACTACACTACCACATACACAACACTACACAACACTACACAACACTACACAACAATACACTACACTACACTACACTACACTACACTACACAACAATACACTACACTACACAACACTACACAACACTACACTACACTACACAACACTACAAACACTACACAACACTACACAACAATACACTACACTAACACAACAACACAACACTACACTACACTACACAACACTACACTACACTACACTACACTCAAAACACAACTACACTACACTACACTACACAACACTACACTACACAACACTACACTACACTACATTACACTACACTACACTACACTACACAACACTACACTACACTACACTACACTTATACAGGAAAAAATACTTACCGGTGACTTTCGATGCTCCGCTGAACGGGTCCAAGAGGTCAGTCCCATGACCTTGACCTTCCAACCCTGCCCCCAGGGGGTTGTGAAGGAAGGTGGGCAAGGAGGGGGCCAGCAGTCCCCCCAAGCAGTAATGCGCCACCTGTTGAAAGTCATCACACATGCCACGTTCTGTTTGATAGAACCAATGTACAAATAAATAAATAAAAAAATAGATAAATAAATAAATAAATCATCATCATCATCAGGTGCCCTGCCGCATGGCGTTGGCGACCATGGACTTCCAACCATCTCTATCTCTCGTTGCCCCTAGCATCTCCCCCACCCTCCTCATCCCCAGCCACTCCGCAAGTCCGTCCAGCATTTTCTCCCTGGGTCTACCTGATGCTCTCTTTCCCTTCAGCTTTCCCGTTGTGACCAGGTGCTCCAAATCCCCCTTCCTCATAAAATGGCCTATAAATCTTGCTTGTCTTTTCCTAATCTTCCTTATGAGTGATCTACTTGTGTCTGCCTCCATCAAGACTGTCTCATTTGTTTTCTTTGCTGTCCATGGAACTCTCAACATTCTTCTTAGAAACACATCTCGGCTGCCTCAATCTTGCTCTGGCTTTGCTTGCTGACTGTCCACGCCTCGCATCCGTACAGCAGTATTGGTTCTATATAACATTCAAGGACTCTCTTTCTGATGTTAATTGATAGGCATTTGTTGGTAAGAATGCTTGTCATCTTCTTGAATGCTGTTTTGGCTTGGCCGATTCTACCAGCTAAATAAATAAATAAATAAAACAAATTAACAAATAAATAAACAAACAAACGAATAAATAAATAAATAGATAAATGAATGAATGAATGAATGAATGAATGAATGAATGAATGAATGAATGAATAATAAACAAACAAATGAAAATAATATTCTGTCTCATAATCCTAAGGTCGTAGAGGAGTAAGGTGGTAGTGACCTAAACCTTTCCCGTAGGCAGCATCATTAGGATGGAGCCCATCTCCTGTCTATCCCTGCTTTACATTTTCTGTAACCATGAATATTATAAGACATTTTATGAGGCAAGAGAAATTAGAGCACCTAGTCACAACAGGAAAACTGGAAGGGAAAAAGAGCACCTGACAGACCCAGGGAGAAAATATGGGACGGACTTGCAGAGCGGCTGAGGACAGATAGAGTCGGGAGATGTACTTGCAGAGACAAGGGAGAGAGATTCGTATGGAGGGCCATGATCGCCAATGCCACGCAGCGGGGCACATGATGATGATGATGATGATGACGACGACGACGACGACGATGGTGAAGATGATGATGATGATGATGATGATGATGATGATGATGATGATGATGATGAGATGATGAGATGATGATGATGAAACATGAACAGGATCAGGATCCATTCCTAGCTGGGTGGACTAGAGTCCGCGAAGACAACGTTTCCTCATCTCCACGTCCTTGCTGCTCGAATATCCCCGACGCTGAAGTTTAGTTTTTATTGAATTTGCTCAAGAGAGATTGATCGAACTCGGGCAATTCCATATGCACTCCATTCAGTCTGCTGCCTGTGTTACCTGTCTGACCCGATCAGTCTACGCAAAACCCAATGCGATGGCGATGTCTTGAAATGCGAGGTTGTGACGCAGAAGGCGACAAGATTGGTTAAACACTAAGCTGACACCACCAGAGTGATTCGAGCATTAAGATGGGCAGCGAACAGATCAGTTTTCACGTCACGGGCTAGGGACAGAATTCTAGACATCAGATCAAGGAAGATTAGGAAAAGACAGACCATTTATAGGCCATTTCATGAGGAAAGGGGAATTAAAGCACCTGGTCACAACAGGAAAGGTGGAGGGAAACAGAGCACCAGGTAGATCGGGGAGAAAATATTGGACGGACTTGCAGGACGGCTGAGGACGGAGAGGGTGGAAGATGTGCTTGCGGCAGAAGGGATAGATACATATGGAGGGCCATGCGGCAAGGGCACTTGATGTGATGATGATGATGTGGAGTTGATGATATGATGAGATGGTGCTGGTGGGGTGTGGGTGATGATGATGATGATGATGGTGATGATGATGATGGTGATGATGATGATGATGATGATGATGATGATGATCCTCAGTTCTGTTACAAGTGTTTGCCAGCCTGTCATGATCCAAAGGGTCAGGTACTCATTAACAACTGAATGGACTGGAGGCCATAGCTGGACCCTAACTCATGTAGTCTGATTGTAGGCAGAAGCCCCACTTTAGTGCCAACCAGATTGAAAAGATCATCAAAAGTGTGAAAGACCAAAGAGATGATAAGACTTTTTCATTGAAAATTCTGTACACTATTTTTTGTTTATTTGTTAGTTTTTACATTGATATCATATAGAACGTTTATATTTTAATCCTTTGATTCCCACACCATATACACTAACTGCAGAAACTTCACTCTTTGACTTTTTCACCCTATCCACTGGCTTCCTGCAGGAAGCTGGTGGATAGGGTGAGGGAGTCAAAGGGTTAAGTTTTTGCTTTGCTGGCATGATTAACAATGCAGGATGCTGATGGACAGGGCGTGGGAGTCAAAGGGTTATGTACACTTTTACAGACAAAGAGTTATGTACACTTTTACAGACAAAGGGTTATGTACACTTTTACAGACAAACCGTTATGTACACTTTTACAGACAAAGGGTTATGTATACTCTTACAGACAAAGAGTTATGTACACTTTTACAGACTAAGAGTTATGTACACTTTTACAGACAAAGGGTTATGTACACTTTTACAGACAAAGGGTTATGTACACTTTTACAGACAAAGGGTTATGTACACTTTTACAGACAAAGGGTTATGTACACTTTTACAGACAAAGGGTTATGTACACTTTTACAGACAAAGGGTTGTGTATACTTTTACAGACAAAGGGTTATGTACACTTTTACAGACAAAGGGTTATGTACACTTTTACAGACAAACCGTTATGTACACTTTTACAGACAAAGGGTTATGTATACTTTTACAGAGAAAGGGTTATGTACACTTTTACAGACAAAGGGTTATGTACACTTTTACAGACAAAGGGTTATGTATACTTTTACAGACTAAGGGTTATGTACACTTTTACAGACAAAGAGTTATGTACACTTTTACAGACAAAGGGTTATGTACACTTTTGCAGACAAAGGGTTATGTACACTTTTACAGACAAAGGGTTATGTACACTTTTACAGACTAAGAGTTATGTACACTTTTACAGACTAAGAGTTATGTACACTTTTACAGACTAAGGGTTATGTACACTTTTACAGATAAAGGGTTATGTACACTTTTACAGACAAAGAGTTATGTACACTTTTACAGACAAAGGGTTATGTACACTTTTACAGACAAACCGTTATGTATACTTTTACAGACAAAGGGTTATGTACACTTTTACAGACTAAGAGTTATGTACACTTTTACAGACTTAGGGTTACGTACACTTTTACAGATAAAGGGTTATGTACACTTTTACAGACAAAGGGTTATGTACACTTTTACAGACAAAGGGTTATGTATACTTTTACAGACAAAGGGTTATGTACACTTTTACAGACAAAGGGTTATGTACACTTTTACAGACAAAGGGTTATGTACACTTTTACAGACAAAGGGTTATGTATACTTTTACAGACTAAGGGTTATGTACACTTTTAAAGACAAACAGTTATGTACACTTTCACAGACAAAGGGTTATGTACACTTTTACAGACAAATTATTATGTACACTTTTACAGACAAAGGGTTATGTACACTTTTACAGACTAAGAGTTATGTACACTTTTACAGACTAAGAGTTATGTACACTTTTACAGACTAAGGTTTATGTACACTTTTACAGATAAATGATTATGTACACTTTTACAGACAAAGAGTTATGTACACTTTTACAGACAAAGGGTTATGTACACTTTTACAGACAAACCGTTATGTATACTTTTACAGACAAAGGGTTATGTACACTTTTACAGACTAAGAGTTATGTACACTTTTACAGACTAAGGGTTATGTACACTTTTACAGACAAAGGGTTATGTACACTTTTACAGACAAAGAGTTATGTATACTTTTACAGACAAAGGGTTATGTACACTTTTACAGACAAAGGGTTATGTACACTTTTACAGACAAAGGGTTATGTACACTTTTACAGACTAAGGGTTATGTACACTTTTACAGACTAAGGGTTATGTATACTTTTACAGGCAAACCGTTATGTACACTTTTACAGACAAAGCGTTATGTACACTTTTACAGACAAAGGGTTATGTACACTTTTACAAACTAAGGGTTATGTACACTTTTACAGACAAAGGGTTATGTACACTTTTACAGACAAAGCCTTATGTACACTTTTACAGACAAAGGGTTATGTACACTTTTACAGACAAAGGGTTATGTACACTTTTACAGACAAAGGTTATGTACACTTTTACAGACAAAGGGTTATGTACACTTTTACAGACTAAGGGTTATGTACACTTTTACAGACAGAGGGTTATGTATACTTTTACAGACAAAGGGTTATGTACACTTTTACAGACAAAGGGTTATGTACACTTTTACAGACAAAGGGTTATGTACACTTTTACAGCCTAAAGGGTTATGTGCATTTTTACAAAAATAAAGGGTTATGTACACTCTTACAGAAAAAGGGTTATGTACACTTTTACAGACAAACCGTTATGTACACTTTTACAGACAAAGGATTATGTACACTTTTACAGACAAAGGGTTATGTACACTTTTACAGACTAAGGGTTATGTACACTTTTACAGACAAAGGGTTATGTACACTTTTACAGACAAAGGGTTATGTACACTTTTACAGACAAAGGATTATGTACACTTTTACAGACAAAGGGTTATGTACACTTTTACAGACAAAGGGTAATGTACACTTTTACAGACAAAGGGTTATGTACACTTTTACAGACTAAGAGTTATGTACACTTTTACAGACAAAGGGTTATGTACACTTTTACAGACAAAGACAAAGAGTTATGTACACTTTTACAGACAAAGGGTTATGTACACTTTTACAGACTAAGGGTTATGTAGACTTTTACAGACTAAGGCTTATGTACACTTTTACAGACAAAGGATTATGTACACTTTTACAGACAAAGGGTTATGTACACTTTTACAGACAAAGGCTTATGCATACTTTTACAGACAAAGGGTTATGTACTCTTTTACAGCCTAAAGGGTTATTACACTTTTACAAAAACAAAGGGTTATGTACACTTTTACAGACAAATGGTTATGTACACTTTTACAGACAAAGGGTTATGTACACTTTTACAGACTAAGGGTTATGTACACTTTTACAGACAAAGGGTTATGTACACTTTTACTTACAAAGGGTTATGTACACTTTTACAGACAAACCGTTATGCACACTTTTACAGACAAAGGGTTATGTACACTTTTACAGACAAAGGGTTATGTACACTTTTACAGACAAAGGGTTATGTACACTTTTACAGACTAAGAGTTATGTATACTTTTACAGACAAAGGGTTATGTACACTTTTACAGACAAAGACAAAGAGTTATGTACACTTTTACAGACAAAGGGTTATGTACACTTTTACAGACAAAGACAAAGAGTTATGTACACTTTTACAGACAAAGGGTTATGTACACTTTTACAGACAAAGGGTTATGTACACTTTTACAGACAAAATGTTATGTACACTTTTACAGACAAGACAAAGTGTTATGTACACTTTTACAGACAAAGGTTATGTACACTTTTACAGACTAAGGGTTATGTACACTTTTACAGACAAAGAGTTATGTACACTTTTACAGACAAAGGGTTATGTACATTTTACAGATTAAGGCTTATGTACACTTTTACAGAGTCTAAAAAGTCTCAATTATCTGGCGTGTATACATTCCCGTTCAGTATGTTGCTGATAGTTTTCTTTCCTCTTCTGGATCTCTTCGTATGAATTAAGTAAATGCATACACAGACACAGACACACACGCAGACATAGACACACACACAGACACAAGCACACACACACATACACTCCAAACACACACACACACACACACACACACACACACACACACACACACACACACACAAACACACACACACACAACACACACAACACAAACACACACACACACACACACACACACAACACACACACACACAACACACACACACACACCACACACACCACACACACCACACACACACACACACACCATACATAACCACACACACATACACATTCCGTCAATATGAAGCAATCCTTCTATACTTTTTTTCCTAAAAAGAAAGACAGAAAAAATGTTTGTTGTCAGAGCAAACAAAAACAACAGTGACAACCACAGCAAAACAAACACAAACGACCAACCAACCAAACCAATAACACGCCAAACAACCAACCAATCAACCATTACATCGCTCACCTATCTACCAACCAACTAACCTTAACCTTTGATTCCCGCACCACATTCCATCATCTCCAAAAGTTTAACCCTTTGACACCCTCATCCTATAGAGTGAGGGAATCAAAGAATTAACCTTTTGACTCCCACACTCTGTCCACCAGCATCCTGCAATGTCAACCGTGCAAACTAAGCAAAAAGTTAACCCTTTGATTCCCTCACCCTATCCACCAGCTTCCTGGAGGATAGGGTGAAGGAGTCATAAGAGTTATGTTTTTGCAATTGGTGGATAGGGTGCGGGAGTCAAAGGGTTATGTTTTTGCTTCGCTGGCATGGCTGGCAATGCAGGATGCTGGTGGACAGGGTGCGGGAGTCAAAGGGTTATGTTTTTACTTCGCCGGTATGGCTGGCAATGCAGGATGCTGGTGGACAGGGTGCGGGAGCCAAAGGGATAATCTTACTTTACCTGCGGAGAACTGGGAGCCGACACCGAGACATCATGGCCGAAGTGTCCGACACGGCGTTGCATCCGCCAATCAACCAGCTGCTGCTGTAGCGATTGGGTGGGGAGGCGCACGACAGGTGTGAAGTCGATCTGGAATGGGGATGGGGGTGGGGGTGGGCGTGGGGGTGAGGGTGGGGATGAGGGTCCAGTCCTTCGTGAGGAACAGAAGGGGGTGGCGGTGGCGGTGGTGGTGGAGGTGGAGGTGGCGGAGGGGCGTTGCGATGATGCTGAAGGTAAGTTTCCAGCGATCGCTCCATGACGATAGTTTGGTGCAGACGGCAACAGTAACGATAATCAAAATGAATGGCCAGCAAATGGTATTGTTTTCTCAATGTGTTGTCGATATTATGTACATCCTCTCATCGTGTTACGTGTATTTCAGTTCGATGGCGCTTCATGCACTATTCGTAGATCTTGCTGTCGAGCATGCGGATGTTTTAGTCGTACATGTATGTAAGATTTGAAGTCTGTTACGCAATTGATTCTATTTTCCAATAGAATTTCTCTTTGTATATAAGTATATGTATGTATGTTATGTATATATATATATATATATATATTATACATATATATAATACATTATAATATATGTATTGTGTGTGTGTGTGTGTGTGTGCGCTCGGCGCGCGCGCGTATTATATAAACATATATATATATAACATATAACATTATATATATATTGTGTGTGTTTTATAAGAACACATATATAGAGACAGACAGACAGACAGAACAGACAGATTAGATAGATAGATAGATAGATAGACAGATAGATAGACAGACAGATAGATAGCTATAGATAGATAGAGACAGATACAGATAGATATAGATAGATAGATAGATAGATAGGTAGAAGCAGATAGATATAGATAGATAGATGATAGATAGATAGATAGATAGATAGATAGATAGATAGATAGATAACCATCCCAGGGAAGTGGGGGAAGGGGACTTACTAATCTTATATTGACATCACCAGAACAACAATGATGTTAAGATGGGACAATGAAAAGGCCAGTTTTAATGTAACTTGCACCCGGTATTCGAACCCACAACCCATTAGCATGTGAATCCGACGCTCAAACCAACTGAGCTACTGGGGCCCGCACCCATGATGGATGGTACAAGTTGACAGGTAAAGGAAGACAGGGGTGTACCACTCTACATCTGACTTAATTAACCCTTTGACTCCTGCACCCTGTCCACCAACTGCAAAAATTAACCCTTTGATTCCCTCACCCTATCCACCAGCTTCCTGTAGGAAGCTGGTGGATAGGGCGAAGGAATCAAAGGGTCAAGTTTTTGCTTTGCTAGCGTGCTTGGCAATGGAGGATGCTGGTGGGTAGATTGCAGGAGTCAAAGGGTTAACAGTTCCACTTCTTCGTTTGGACACTGTTTACAGATACAGCATCTGAGCAAAAGCAATTAATGAAATAGTACAGGGAAGTATAATTGTTAAACCGGTTTGAATACTGACTGAAAAAGTAAATAAAAAAAGAAACAAACAAACAAAGTATAAAATATCAAACCGATTGGTATACTGATTGAAAAAAAAAAAGTCAAAGAAAACCAAAACAAAAACAAAACAAAAAAGAAAGAAAGAAAGAAACCAAAGTATACATAATATTATTAGACCGGTTTGATACTGAATGAAAAAATTCAAACAAACAAACAAATACAATACAGATTGCCTCATTACCCTCAAGTGACAGGGAGTCAGGCGGTTAAGACCTCAAATTATCAGGGCTACCGTTATGAGGGCGGCCCCATTTTCTCTCCCTTAATGCTTTACCTTCTTCAACTCTGACCAAGGCCAAGTCCCTATACACGGCTGGGTGCACTGTAGGGCGAACACTAAGCTTGTCGTGGTCCAGCGTAGCACTCATGCCAAAACCATGCAGTCAGATTGGAAAGCAGGAGCTGTATCTCTGTGCCATCCAGGCCTGTTGAACCGTGAGTAATTCCAGGCTGTACGAGAGGAAATGTTGAGAGTTCCAAGGACAGTAAAGAAAACAAACGAGACAATCTTAATGGAGGTAGACACAAGAAGATCATTGATAAAGAAGATAAGGAAAAGACAAGCAACACTTATAGGCCATTTTATAAAGAAAGGGAATTGGAGCACCTGGTCACAACAGAAAGCTGGAGGAAATAGAACACCAGACAGACCCTGGGAGAATATTTTGGACGGACTTGCAGGGTGGCTGAGGACGGAGAGGGTGAGAGCTGTAATTGCAGCGACAAGGGATGGATGCATATGGAGGCCCATGATCGCCAACGCCATGCCACAGGGCACTTGATGATGATGATGATGACGAGAGGAAAGTATAGTAAGAGGGAGTCTCTCGCTCGGTCTGGGTCCGTTACAGACCAGTTACACTCGTTAGTGGGCACTGTCCTCCGTAAGCTGGATCAGAACAGGCACTGATCAACTCTACCAAAGTGATCCAGAGTGGTGCAGGGTCTTCTCCGGTGGTTTGGCCCTATTATGGGCATACATCTCCAGCTCTCGTCGGTTTCCTGGTACTGAGACCTTGAATGAATTTAAGGTTAGTAGTGCGTTGTGGAGCCAGAATGTGAGGCGTGGGGTCAACACCACTGTGGCGACGCAGAAGCAGGGACAGCAAAAACTCAACACAACAAATATCCGAGAAAAGTCAGGAGTTCAGTAGTATCCAACTGTCTCCAGTTATTGACCTGTTTCGACAGGTGTGATGGCCAAGCGGTTGACATTTCGGACTTGCAGTTGGAGGGCCTGGGTTCGATCCTGACTGGGTAGCGCCTGGCGTAATTCAGCCAGCAGAATCGGCCAAGCCAAAACAACATTCAAGATGACGGAAAGCATTCTTACCAAAAATGCCTATCAATTAACATCAGGAAGAGAGTTCTTGAATGTTATATAGAACCAATACCATTGTACGGTTGCGAGGCGTGGACAGTCAACAAGCAAAGCCAAAACAAGATTGAGGCAGCCGAGATGTGGTTTCTAAGAAAGATGTTGAGAGCTCCATGGACAGCAAAGAAAACAAACGAGACAGTCTTTATGGAGGCAGACACAAGTAGATCATTCATGAGGAAGATTAGGAAAAGGCAGGCAATATATATAGGCCATTTTATGAGGAAAGGGGAATTGGAACACCTGGTCACAACGGGAAAGCTGAAGGGAAGGAGAGCACCAGGTAGACCCAGGGAGAAGATACTAGACGGACTTGCAGAGTGGCTGAAGACAAGGAGGGTGGAAGAGATGCTCGAAGCAACAAGAATAGAGACAGATGGAAGTCCATAATCGCCAACGCCATGCGGCAAGGCAACTGATGATGATGATGATGGCCAAGGGCTGACACTTCGAACTTGAAATTGGAGGGCCTGAGTTCGATCCTGACTCGGTAGCGCCTGGCGTGTACAAGGGAGGCACAGGGAGGGCGGAGTCAGCATACGAGCAGATCTACCAGTGCCTGAACCCGATCCGTGTGTAATACACACGCAGAACACCAAACACGCACGTTAAAGATCCTGTGTAAGTCATGTGCAGCATTCGGTGGCTTAAGGAAGCATGAAACCAGTTGACATGTACACCACGTAGTATGCAGGTTATGCAGCAACACAACGCCTGCACAGCGTGGATCAAAACCGTATAAGCACTCCCAAAAGATGAACATTGCTCGGAACGAGAAATAAGGGAGAAGGAGAGTAAGGAGTGGGTGGGGAAGACTTAAACCTTCTTCACACGATGTCTTCAAACTGTTTGGCCGGAACGGAACTCGTCGTTCGGTAAGATGGACAGTTGATCTGTTCAGAGGACTGGGTGGTATGGAGGCAGACCTCCCATTTCCAGTCTGACTGCTCCAGGCTGATTAGAAAAATCTTTGTGTGGACGGTTTTCGGTCCACACGCCTGTGACCCTATTCAGAGTCAGAGAAGGTAAAGCAGCAAGGGAGTGCCGATGGGCAATGCTGTCACCAAGAAAGAGCTAGAATCTACCACAGCCACTCCCCAACGACCTCAGCGCTATAAGACAACCTTTTACTTGCAAAGGAAAAAAAGATAATAAACAAAAGACAAGAAAAGACACAGACTGCTCACCTCTTCACATCGACATGAAAACAACCAAAGAAATCATAAAGTATCAAACCAAAAACGATACACCGATGAACAGAATAAATGATTAAGTTCAGAGAAAACGGGGAAGGGGTGGGATAAGCAGAAATTAACAATATTTACGAAAAGACAAAACAAACAAATAAAACCTGAATGGAGGGGTGAGTGGGCTGGGTGATCAAATCAACAGCAAGCACCAGCAGTAATATCTTCCGCCACGCGATGAGAGGAGGAAGGAAGAACACTTGAGTATTTCTCACCATGAAAATCAAAAGAATAGAAATTCTACTTCAGGTCAAAAGTACCATGTTGTGTTTTCGCTCGCGTAAATTTGGTAATTAAGATTAGACGACTGCATCGCTTAAAATCAGTCGAAAGAAATTAATTGTTACATCAAAATAAGGACATGGTAATCAAGACGTCAGGTTTTTTGTTTTGTTTTGTTTTTTATCGGAAGGTCTGAGGTTCGATCCTGCCTGTGTACCTTCCGCCTGGTAAGTGATGGGTGATTTCTTTTTCTGATCTTCGAGTCTTCGAGTTCAACATGTGTGCAGACCTCTTAGTGTTTAAACCGCTTAGATGTGTGTGCGCGCACAGAACATCAAATGTGCACGTTAAAGATCCTGTTAATCATATGAGTGTCTGTTGGCTTATGGACTCATGAAAAACATCCAATTGCACGGCCACCGAAGACGCAGGATGCAGACTTTTGCAGCAACATATCACCTACACAGTGTGAGCAGAACAAAGTTCTTCCTGATTAAATCGAAACGCCTAAAATAATCGAAAACATGCCTATACATGAATTTTGTAACTGAAATTAGATGATTGATTACAGCGTTTGAAATCATATAATAATGACATTTGTTGATACCACCAGACAACAAAAGTTCTTTCTGTGACTTAAAAAAAACTTCTTGAATCAAAGCTATTTTTTGTTTGTTTGTTTTTATATCGCTAAGTATACATACAACGGTACACACTCATTGAAAAAAAAAAGATCAGTGATTTGTTTTAAATCAAACAAAACGTTTGATCCTAACAGGTGTAGAAATGATTCGCCGTGACTGCGGCGTTCAAATAAAACCTGAACAAGTCGCTTTCCGTTCATCAGGCGATGATACGTCGTAGGCCTACTTCACGTGAGAACTGAAAGTAAGAGCCAGTAATTTGGTTTGCGAATCTGATTACGCCGCTTTCAAGAACGATAATGTTGGTCCATACAATTCAGTTAGAGATGGGGGCGCCTCCGCGGACTATCTGCTCGTCTGTGGAAGAAAGCCGCGCCAGATTTAATATTACCCATTACCAGCACTTGAGGGTCGTCTCCCTTCTGTGCTTGTCGCTGTTCCGCCAATCAGATTTCGTTACAGGGCTTCCTCATTAGCATACATATTGGCCCCCATGTCAGAGGTGACAGTGCCAGCAAGAGGGAGGGAAGTGTGAAACCTTACGCAGTTTGCTCTCTCCCGTCTCGGGGTTAACTAGAGAGAGAGAGAGAGAGAGAGAGAGAGAGCGTATACATGTGTGTGTGTGTGTGTGTGTGAAAGAGAGAAGAAGACAGACAGACAGGACAGGCAGGCAGGCGGGCAGACGACCAGAGCGAGCTAGAGTAGAGACAGAGACAATGAAAGAGATGCAATGAAAGTAACGGTAAACATACAAGCAAGAGAAAGACAAGACAGCCACAGAGACAGACTATGCGTGCGTGCGTGCGTGCATGCGTACGTGCGTGCACGGTGTGTGTGTGTCCATATGTATGTGTCCGTGTGTGTGCGTGTGTGTGTGTGTGTGTGTGTGTGTGTGTGTGTGTGTGTGTGTGTGTGTGTGTGTGTGTGTGTGTGTGTGAAAGACAGACGGACAGAGAGTGACAATGCGCGTGCTGTGTGTGCGTGTGTGTGTGTGTGTGTGTGTGTGTGTGTGTGTGTGTGCGTGTGTGTGTGTGTGTGAAAAAGAGAGAGAGACACACACACACAGACAGAGAGAGACACAGACAGAGAGAGAGAAAGAGAGAGAACCAAAGAAAGAGAAAGACATGGACTCCGACAGAGACAAGGACAAGAACAGAATTCAATTTACGAGATAGTGTCATTTATGCAAACATATGGTTTTGTATGTAACAGAATGCCTTGCTCAGTAACGAACTATTACCCATTTGTTTACGACAGCACTAGCAGACGGACACAAAAATACTGTGGGCGTTTTTTTTCTGATCTAAACGCCTTGTGTTTTAATGCGGTCAGTTTTTTTTTTTTTACCTAATTTTATAGCTTCTGCTGTCCATACTATGCATCAGTCATTCAAAAAGAAAAGAAATAAATAAAATAAGAAAATAGATACATGAACCAACAAATAAATGAAATAATAAGAAGAAGAAGAACAACAACAACAACAATAATAATAATGAGTAACAAGAATAATAATAATATAAGATATTGAAAACAATAATAGATAAATCAATAATATTATTTTACATTCGAATAGTCTTGTTACAAGATCTGTCTAACTCTGACCGATTTACCTATTTGTTCCGATTCCCGAATCGACAAAGTTCGACATGATACTGTACGTTTCGCCATTTTATTGTCATTCACAGCAGCATCGTTGGAATGGATGTAACGAAGTAAGTAACCTTATTACATTTTAACGATGAGACACTTATTAGAAGACTTCATTATACAGTAAGTGTAGAGGTAGACGGTGTCAGTATAAATAGTATCCCCACGTTCTGGAAATCCTGTGCTAGAATTTTCCTCTATTCTGTCACTCTCTTTGTTTCTGCCTTACTCTTTTGCTTTCTTTGATCTCTTTCCTATTATTGTCTACCTGGCTGGTCCAGTCACTAACACAACGTGAGTTACAGACACGTTTACCAGACAGAATCAGTACGCGACTTTTGTTTTTGTACCCTGTTGAAGACAAAGAGGCCGAAACCAGTAGTTGTCTTGTTTATTGTTGTTATGTAAAGTCTAGAGGTGAATATACAGTACAATTTCTTTTTCATGTAGATTTTTCATCTCACTTCCTGTCTTGTCTTGTTTATTATTGTTATGTAAAGTCTAGAGGTGAATATACAGTACAATTTCTTTTTCATGTAGATTTTTCATCTCACTTCCTGTCTTGTCTTGTATATTATTGTTATGTAAAGTCTAGAGGTGAATATACAGTACAATTTCTTTTTCATGTAGATTTTTCATCTCACTTCCAGTCACTCCTTCATTACTGATATCATTATATTAATGTATCTGTTTATTCAACCATTTGATGTTTTTATTTATTCATCTGTTTGTCTAATCATTTATTCATCTTTATTGCGCTTAGCCTATGAGCTGCTTCACTGGCCTTAACCCCTTTGTCTCGCATCTCCTCTCGTCGTGGACTTGCTGTAAGGTTGGTCCACTGGAAGCTAATGCTACTATCTTTGACAGAGAGAGAGAGAGAGAGAGAGAGAGAGAGAGAGAGAGAGAGAGACTGACAGACAGACAGACAGACAGACAGAGACAGAGAGAGACAGAGAGACAGAGACAGACAGACAGAGACAGACAGAGACAGACAGACAGAGACACACACAGAGAGAGAAGAGAGAGAGAGAGAGAGAGAGAGAGAGAGAGAGAGAGAGAGAGGTCTGTTCGAGTTACCATACTTATGCTTTCAAATCCATCACACATCATCAAACCAAAGTTAGTTAATCGCATCTTACTGCCAGAAGTCCACAGATGAGTAAGCGATGTCAGGCTGCCACGAGCTCACCCACTGGAGAAGACTCCGCTCTGCTGCTGGCTTAACTCCCACTCCCATGCCCAGTCTTACCCCACCCCACCCTCCTTTACATAACATCTGTAAATCGCTCAGGCGCGGATTCAGACTGAGCAAGCATCTCCTTGGTAGGGAGAGGCTGAAGCTAAAAAGAAGAAAACAAACCAAAAACAGCATCAAACTAAATCGTGGACGCTGAAAGACAGATGAATCAACTCGTACAAAATTTAGCGTATCTGTTCAAAACAAATTCAGTGCTCTGGACGACGTTGGTCACAATGAGGAACGCTAGATATGTTTGAAAAACTGGATAAATGAAGCCTGTGAAGAAATCCTTAGAGTTGAAAGAAAAACAAAACAAAGAACTGGATGACAAGACATTTTAGGCTTAATGGATGAACGTACGAAGATAAAAGGAAATGAGGAAGAAAATGACAAAGATAGATAAGGAAATCAGAAATAAGTGCAATGAAGCTAAGGAGGCTTGGCTAGAAAAAAAGTGCAAAGAAACAGATGACCGACACAAAACAGATCCCAATTTACATACAGAAACATGGAAAAAAAATTCTCACAGAAAAAAAAATATGCACTTCAACTGGTTGTTTAAAATCTAAAGATGGTAGGCATACGATTATATGGAAAAAGACTTTTGTTTTAAATATTAGATGGTTGGGGACAGTACATTACAGATCGTTTTGAAGATGACAGAAAGGAGGAACACATCACAATAAAGTATACTGAAGGACTACCAGTAAAGAAACATGAAGTTTGAGTAACGTTGAAAAACATAAAAAAAAGGTGAAAACCCCAAGACCAGACAATATTACTATATTACTATATTACTCCAGATGACTTTGCCATTTCGAAATTTTGGTATTTGGAATTTGATAGATTCGTATTGAAGGCCATCATCGCCAACGCCATGCGGTAAGGCACATAATGACGGTCTTGACTGGTAGTTTACTCTTTAGGATGTTAACACTACCTCTTGCACAAACGTGACTGGAGAATCACAAAACGAGGTCAATGACAGTGGTGAATAAATAGAAAAGAATGTTCTTTTTTCGTTAATTTTTTTTCTTTAATTTCTTTTTGTTCATTAACCAAAGAACATACTCTTATTTCCTTTGATATTTCCTGTTCATTGTCATCGTGTTAAAGCAATTTAAGATACATACGATGAGTGTGTGCGCGTGTGTGTGTGTGCGGTGTGTTTGTGTGTGTGCGTGTGTGTGCGCGCGATGTGTGTGGTGTGTGTGTGCGTGATGTGTGTGTGTGTATGCGTGCGTGTGTATGTGTACGAGTGCGTGCGTGCATGTGCGCACACGTGTGTGTTCGTGTGTGTGTAAGGTGGAGTGCGATGAGATTGAGTGTCTGTGTATACGTGCGTCTTTGTCTGTGGAATTCGTGTCTATGTGTGTGAGCGTGAAAGTATGTGTGTGTGCGGATGTGTGCGTGAGTCCGTACGCGTGCACGCGCGTGTGTGTGTGTATTAGCATGTGTGTACATGAGCGCGTGTATGTGTGAGCGCGAGCTTAAAGATGAGTGTGAAATAATGAGGGAAAAAAAAAGCACACACACACGCACACACACAAAGAGTGGAAGAACTCTGAAAGAAGTAAACAAAACAAAAAGACGGATCGAAACGAAACAAACAAACAAACAAACTAAAAACCCAAATAAACAAACAACTACATTAGACGGAAAACCAAACACAACACACACACACACCACACACACACACAACACCACACACACACACACACACACACACACACACACACACACACACACACACACACACACACACACACACACACATTGACAAAAAAAAAACACGAAACAAAAACACAGACAATACCAAACAACAGAAGAAAACACAATTTCAACTCCAAATCATGTTCGTAATTTTGTTTTTTAATTGTAAATCGATTTTTTTTCCATCTGTACCCAATACATTCAAAAATAATATGCATAGCCACCTGAAGAAAGAAACTGGGAAGGTTTCCATGACATTATGCAGATCACTTCAACATCATTTCTTATTGCACTTCACTAAATAAAAAACAACAACATTTCTTTCTTCCTTCCTTCTTACACACACACACACACACACACACACATACACATACACACACCCACGCACACACACACATATACCACTAACACACAAGCACGCACATACTACACCCCTCTTTCAGACACACACACACACATACGCACACGCACACATACACACACACAAACACACATATACCACTAACACACAAGCACGCACATACTACACCCCTCTTTCAGACACACACACACACACACACACACACACACACACACACACACACACACACAAACACACATATACCACACTAACACACAAACCCAAAACAGCACCATATACTACACCTCTCTTTCAGACACACACACACACACACACACACAACCACACACCACGACGCACGACACACAAAACACACACATATACCACTAACACACAAGCACCACATACTACACCCCATCTTTCAGACATGACATAAATCAAAACGTCTCTCTCTCTCTCTTTCTCTCTCTCTCTCTATCCAACCAGACCCAACTCATTTTTGAATAACGAGTGGTCAAATATGAAACCACATTCTACTTGTAAATGAGATATCATACACAAACACACCATATACTACATACATACATACATACATACATATACATACATAACATACAACAACAACACAAACAACGATGTCATTCAAAAACGAACATACAACTACTTCCAAAATCATCTTATAAAATACATACATACATACATTCACATACTTTACTAGTACATAGTCATCCCCATCATACATACAAAATACATAGAACTCACCCATACATACATACACACATCATCACATACACACAAACATACATACACACTCTACATACAACATACATACATACATACATACACACAACATACATACAACAACACACACATACATACATACATACATACATACATACATACACACAACATACAAACATCACATACACACATACATACATACATACAATACATACCACTACATATATAGATACATACATACATAATTACAATTTCAACTACTACATAAACACTAAAACATTAACTTAACAAATCATACATCCAATCATAACATACACTAAACATACATATTACATACATACACACATAATACATACCTACAACACAATACTATACATACAAAGTCATACATATATACATAGATACATACATACTTGTCATACATCATTACATACATAAATCATACATATACCTACAACATACATGCATACATACAATAGATCTAATACATACATACTACATACATCAATACAACAACAACAACCACCAAACCAAACGAATGTCATCTGCAGAAGAAACGGGAGACAGAGCAGACTGATCTGTTCCCCAGAAATTCATCTTATAAAATTGGGAAGCACAGAATGATTTCAATGAATTATCTGTGTGAGCACTAGCGCACTCGCGCGCCCATGTGTACATAAAAATACATAGGAACTCTCGTACTCTAATGTATACACACGCACACTCAGGTGCACATGCACACACAACACACACACACACACACACACACACACACACACACACACACACACACAATGTTCAGGGAGGACCAGACTTCACAGATAAGGGATGTGCAGTACATATATAATTACAATTTTCAGAACACGCTATAGAGACACGCTAAACACGTGTAAGCTTAACAAATTTATTATGCTTCCAAGTCATAGACAATACACTGAACAGCAATGGAGATATTTACTCTGCAGACACATATTGTATTGTATTGTACCCTGCAGACACATATAGTATTGTATTGTATTATGTTGTATTGTGTTCTTATGTTGTGCTGCGTTGGATTGTATTGTATTGCATTGTATTGTATTGTATAGTATTGTATCTCTTGTCATAATGCATTTACCATATAAAATTCGGGCTGCTGTCCCTGGGGCAAGCGTATCACCATGTTGCGATGCCACTATTTCAAGTTTGTGTATTCGTGTATTTTTGTTTATACATGTACATCACTGCAAGTCTTTTTTTTCATAGAATTTTGCCAGGCACGCGCTGAACGCGTGGTGCACACAGGATCCCGGTTTATCATCTCATCTAAAAGACTAGCACCTAGACCAGCACTTAAGATCTAAATGGACTGGGGACTCGCCTTGGGGAAGAGGGGGGTGGGAGAGAAAAAGCCCTGCCCTATCCGTGATTCGAACCCACGTTTCTCGCGTCCTAGACAAGTGTTTTAACTACTTGACCTTATCCTCTACCCAGCACTCACGTTCAATACAGTTGCATTGATTTTAGTCGATAAGAAACTATATTTTTGTTGTTTATGTTTATGTTTTTGTTTCGTTTGTTGTTGTTGGTGTTGTTGTTTGTTTGTTTGTTTGTTCTTTTTGGTTGTTTGTTTGTTTGTTTTTTGCATGCGACATTACAGAACTCACAGACGGCAATACTTAAAAACACATACGATTGTTTGACGCGCGCTCTCTCTCTCTCTCTCTCTCTGTCTCTCTCTCAAAGACAGAGAGATAGTGAGAGAAAGAGAGAGAGAGAGAGAGAGGGGGGGGGGCTGTATGTGTTTGTTGTGCTGTGTATTGTGCTGTGTGTTTTTCAAGCATGGCAATGCTCCATATGGTCAGTCCAATAGTATAGATGGGTAAAATATGTGTGGGTTTTTTTTTTATTCCAGTCTGTTTCTTCCAGTCTTCTTTGTTGTCCCAGAGCTGTTTTGCACGTGAACGTAACCGGAATGAATCCATACCTGTGTGCCACACATTCAGTAAAATTCATGATCCATGTCTTCAGCAGCGTGCACTTCCCCGTGTAAACACACATCTAAGCACGCATGCAGACGCACATTACAAGCGTGCACGAGTGCGCGCACACACACACAAAGACAAACACACGTCTACACACACACACACACACACACACACACACACACACACACACACACCACACACACACACACACGTCTGCGGGCACACTCTCACTAAATGCGCGCATAGACATGAAAAGACAAGTTCCCATCCTGCCAAGCACAGATATCAGCAAATGGATACTGAAATAAACACAGAAATAACTAAATGAACTATGCCTGTCAGTCAAAGTTGATAAAAATAATAAGAGTTTGGAGTTTGTTCAAATAGGGATTCATAAAGTTGATAAACACAATGAATTTGGGAGTCTGTTGAACGGGGATACATGAATTTGATAAAATTAATAAGTTTGTAGTCTATTCAACAGGGATCCATCAAGCTGATAAAAATAATGAGTTTGGAGTCTGTTGAACTGGGATCCATAAATTTTGATAAAATTGATAAGAGTTTGGAGTCTTTTCAACAGGGAACCATAAAGTCTATAAACATAATAAGAGTGTGCTGTCTGTTGAAAATGGATCCATAAAGTTCAAAAAAATAATAAGAGCTTGGAGTCTCTTCAGCAGGAATTCACCAAGTTGATAAAAATAATAAGAGTATGGTGTTTGTTAAAAAGGGATCCATAGGGTCTATAAACATAATAAGAGTTTGGAGTGTGCTGAACAGGGAT
The DNA here is from genome assembly GCA_030674185.1 of Monoplex corrugatus. NCBI lineage: Eukaryota > Metazoa > Mollusca > Gastropoda > Littorinimorpha > Ranellidae > Monoplex > Monoplex corrugatus. The sequence goes on from CM060307.1 coordinate 19,448,562, forward strand.
CCATAAAGTTGATAAAAATAATAAGAGTTTGGAGTCCATTGAACAGGGATCCATAAAGTTGATAAAAATCATGAGTTTCGAGTCTGTTGAACAGGGATCCATGAAGTTGATAAAAAAAACAATGAGTTTGGTGCCTGTTGAACAGGGTACCATAAAGTCTATAAACTTAATAAGAGTCTGGAGGGTGCTGAACAGGGAACCATTAAGTTGATGAAAATAATAAAAGAGTTAGGAGTCTGTTGAACAGGGATTCGTAAAGTTGATACAAATAATAGAATAGAGTTTGGGATCTGTTGAACAGGGATACACAAAATCGAAAAAAAATAATAAAAGTTAAGCGTGTTGAACAGGGATTCGTAAAACTGATAAACAGAAGACAATAGAATTTGCAAAGTTTGTTCGACAAGGATCGGGCACGTGGGCAGGACAGTTCCATAAGCGCTTCACCAATGATTACCTGGAAGACTTCATGAACCTGCACTGAATCTTACACGCTGGCATAGTCTTACAACCAAACCAGTTCGCGTGAAAAGGGCAGTTCAGCCGGTTATGACGAAACACAGATGGGGGTATGGACAGATTGTTCATCAATAAAAAGTTGTCCCGTAGTCCTGAGGTCTTCATTAAGGGAGTGAGGTGGTAAGGACCTTAGCTTTTCTTGGGACCAGCATCGTTGAGGGCGGTACCCACCACATTTCCCTCGTTGCTTTATCTTCCCTGACCTTGTACTGATTCTGGTACCCGTTTGCAGAAGGATGGAGTGGAGGTCATACACACAACTTTCTTTTCCACTCCCCCTCCATCCCTCACCCCCACCATCCCTCAACTAGGTGTTAACCTGACACAGAAGCCATAAACATCGTTCCCTTGTGTAATATACACGGTTAGTGTATGTAAAAGTACATATGGCAACAAAGCAGTTATCCGTGGAGAAAAAAAAAGATTAGTTTAGCAAATCAAAATCAATATTGATAGGTACACAAATGTAGCCACAAACAGAAAAGAAGGGTGGCGCTATACTGTGGCGATGCTCTTTGTCCCCACCCTCACCCCACCCCACCTCCACGAAGAGAACAACTCGAATTTCACATTGTAAGCACACTGATACAGAGACTGATTCTTCAAATGTCAAGCAGTCAATACGATAAATAAATAAAATAAATAAATAAATGAATATAAATAAATAAATGAATAAATGAATAAATAAACAAATGAATAAATAAAAATTTATTCAAGACACAAGGAGTGGATAGACAGATAGGCAGACAAGACAGACAGCAAGATAGACAGGTAGAGAGACAGAGACAAATGTATGTCAGACAGATACACTAATAGACAGACAGACAGCTAGTCGCCTGGAGAAAAGAATGAAAATAGATAGACAGATAGATAGACAGACAGGCAGACAAACAAGCAAACAAGCAGATAGACAGACAGACAGTTAGATAGATAGATGGACAGATAGATAGACAGAGAGAGAGAGAGTGTGATAGAAAGAAAGAAAGAAAAAATGATAAACAGAACACTCTCAGTTTCAATAATAACACCATTTCAGTGTCGACCTGTAGTGTAGTGTTTTCAACTACCAGGATTATACCAGTGTGGCCAAACTGCTAGTTAACCTGAAGGCCAACCCGTAGGTTGACTGGAGGCTGAGCTGTAAGTTGAACTGAAAGCTGATCTGCGAATTCCAGATGCTCCTGACACCAGTGGAGACAAAAGTATAGTGATCGTGGAGGGTTTTCTGTATGATAGCTACAACATAAAAAACTTGAGAGTTTTCAGCATCTACGGTGTGAAACTTGGCCGCTCCTTGCAGACTTAGAGAAGAGAATTCAGACCTTTGAGATCGAGTGCCTGAAGAAACTGCTTCACATATCCAAGCTCGAACAAAACACCAAAGAGTAAGTATGGAACGCAAGCACGCTTAGTCTGGTCCTGCCTCAACACACTGCCTAAGACCATCCTCCAGCATACGCTGGGAAGTTGGCCCTCGACGAGGTCAGCGATGGGGTTCGAGACTCCGGATTAAGAACTCGCGTGTGACGTTATGGCTCAGCATTCAAGTGTGACGTCAGGATTTGGGACCAAGAAAAGAGGACAGGGTCCAGCATTCAGAACTGACATTGGGGTTCACGACGACTGCGTTCAAAAATGACGTCAGGATTCAGGAATCAAGCGCCGATACATCAGGATTCGAGACTAACGTGTGACGTCATGGTTCAGCGCTCAGCTGCAACGTCAGGGTTCAATGCTGACGTCAGCATACAGGTGAGGCGTTAGGATTCAAAACTGACATCAAGACTAAGGTGTGACGTTCAAGTTCGAAAGAGACGCTAAGTTCAGCCTTCAGATGTGACGGTAGGCTTCAAAGGACCCAGACTCTGGTGTGACGTTAGGATTCAACATGACGTCAGGACCTGGGACTGGCGTAATGATCCAACACAGATTCAAAAGTGACGTCAGCGTTCAGGACTCAAGAATGGACAACATCAGGGTACGTGACTCAGCTTAATTAAGGAAAAAGAAAAAAAATACAGCTGTCTTATAACCCTGAGGTCACTGGGGAGTGAGGTGGGGGAGACCTCACTTTTCTGTGTGCCAGCATCATGAGGGCGGTGCCCATCTCCTCCTCCCCCTCAAGTGGGCCACGTGAAAGTGAAAGAGGGTTCCCAGTCCTGGAAGCGGTCACCGAGGCGACAAGTCTGCAGGTGCACGAACTCGTTGTCCACTGAGGTCATGCACAGGTCGGTCTGGTCCAGGTAGATCTGCTCCCCCTGCGCGCGCGCACACACACACACACACACACAACACACACACACACACACACACACACACACACACACACACACACAAACACACACAGGTGAGAAACAAGCATTAAGACTAGAATCATGCTGTTAAAGCTATGTATGTATTTTTACAGAGACGCCCAATTTTGGTTACAATTTACATATTTTTCATAAGAGTGTTATCGTATTTACATCTTTTTGTTTGTTCGTTTACATCAAAAATCATTTGAGTTATGTCGTCATTCCGCACACTGACATGCGTAAACAAGTCCACAAACGCAGGTTTGGAGGGGTGCTGTTGAATAGTCCAAGGGAAATAACACCGCTAATACAGATACCTGAATATCACACAGATTGACTTCCCTTGATATGCGTGAGCTTGATAAATACATATCTAGTGTATGCAAGTCACATAAACCTTAATGCGCATCTTAAATTTTCCATTAAGTTCATTTATTTAATAAACAAGATGTAATGACATAAAATCAGATAAAATCTCTCTCTCCTCTCTCTCTCTCTCTCTCTCTCTCTCTCTCTCTCTCTCTCTCTCTCTCTCCTCTCTCTCTCTCTTTTCCTATTTATGCATTTACTGATTTACTGGTGGCTTATGTATTCACCCATTTGTTTATTCATGTAATCAGCCTTCCTCCACAGCGTGCTGAGGGGAAAATGACATGAATCAGATCTGTTCCAATAAAATTTTATACAACATTCCCTTGAAAATGGGCAGATCTGCATTAATTTTTCAGAAAAACACGGGGGACAGCTGATGGACTCTCCTGTCGATCCGACAGATGAGTAGACATGGCTTGGTGTGGGGTTTTCATGTGGGATAAAAGATCAATCATGGAGGCACATGTTCTTCCTCAGGCACTGCATGGACAGGGATCCTGCGGCCTTAGCTTCTGCTTCCACTGGTCCTCTTCCTGTTAACCCTTTCACTCCCGCACTCTATCCACTAGCTGCAATAACTTAACCCTTTCCTGTCCACAAGCTTCCTGCAAGGTGAGGAAGTGAAAGGGTTAAGTTTCTGTTTTGCTGTCATGGCTGACAATGCGGGATGCTGGTGGAGAGGGTGAGGGAGTCAAAGGGTTAAACTGCATACGTTCTGCACTATTCAAATTGTGATTGTGCACTGTGTGCATTGCTGTCGCCAGTTTACCCTGCTATGGGCAGTGACTTCTCAGTTGGTGGTGTTGATGCCAGAGCTGAAAAGGTTGGCCTTCAGTGTATCCTTGCAGCGTTTCACTGATCTTCCCTGGTAACAGTCTCCTTGTTTAGGTTCTCTGTACAGAAGCGTCTTTTGGATGCGGCTGTCTTCCATTCAGTCAACGTGTCTCGTACAACGAAGCTCGCACTTGATGAGTTCCATGTTTGGCAAACCACACTTCCTCAAATCTTGAAGACTGGATACTCGATCTTGCCACATGATGTTGCGGCAGGTGTTCCTCAAGTTCTGACTAGCACAAGGAAGTTTTATAGTGTAGATGGGTGTACAATCCTCTTCCCGCTTTCTCACCAACTGACACGCGCACAGTTCCCCTCAGGTATAGAGTCTAGTGACTTCCACGCGCAAAACAGCCTCAGAAGGAGCAGTTTTGATGTTTGGAGTATCCATCCGCTCGCTTCTGGACGAGAACTAGAACCGA
>CM060307.1:19458002-19463002 GCA_030674185.1 Monoplex corrugatus
AATGCGCTTTCTTTTTACTCACGGGTCAATTTTTTTTCCGAATCAACAGATTGTTTTCATCTTTCCATACGTCTTCTCTTCTTCTTCTTCTTTTTCTAAATTTGAAACATTGCAATATGAAAGTATACAACAACAGTTCAATGCACAACAAAAGCAGATATCGGAAAATTAGACATCAGAAACGTGTAGACACAAGTTTAAGATTCGAAGGTTATAAAAAAGGTTATACAAAACAGCTTTCACGCCATTTTTTATACATCCAGACAAACAAAATAAACAAATAAATTAATGCCACAAACATAGTGAACAACACAAACAGAAATGGACAATGTTGTTTTTTACACTTATTAAACACATTCAAGAAGCACACTCACAACAGAAAGCAAGCACATTTGCAAACTCCATTACAAAGATATGAACGGCAAGCATAATATGGCGTATAACTGAAATATTCATTATCACTGTAGATACAGCATATAAAGTATTAGACACACACATGAACAACGTTATCACATAACGAAAAGAAAACAGAAGAAGGGAAACAGAAAACTACATTTAAAGTTCCCTGTCAATAAACAGGCTTGTGATAAAACCACCTGTCTGCAAATTCTACCTGTTGGAGACTAAGTTTTGCATTTTCCATTTTATTACATGTATTCTAAACATGCTTAGATTAGTAGCTGCTTTTCAGAAATCTTTATACTTGGTTGACAAATTCTTAGCTTACATGAATACAAATAGTACCTTGCAAATAGTATGACGAACCCAAATACAATATCAGTATGAGCATTCTCTTCTATACAAAAAATGAAATAGAAAAATAACTATGCACTTAGTACTCTTTACAGTAGTAGTCACTTTATATCTGGTGTGAAATTTTCAATCCTCTGCTAAAACTGAAGACCGCTTTTCTTTTCAAGCTCTGAGGAGCTTCATTTACTGCGTTCCCACCTCTTTGAGAACAATTTTGTTCCAATAATCCTGTGCAAACAGAGGTTGGACAACTGTAGGTTATTCAACTTTGTTTAGTCTTATACTGCTGCAGCACTGTCGAATTGCTGGAAAGTTGGCGATGTACAGACCTATGGTGTCTATGCTTCGCAGGCATAACACTCAACACGCACATGACCGTCACAACAGCAGCAAGGAAGTACACATGTACACTATACACCATCCCCACTGACTCTGTTACTGTATCATTCTCTACAGCTTATTAGGTCTTTTGTTCGCCGTCTACATGGTCAGACTACATCCTGCCATGAATGCGGCGGTGTATGGTTTTTATTATTTCCCAGTTCCGGCTGCCATAAAGCTTGGTGGCCACAGCAAAGAGTACAGTCTCTTTGGTCAATGTATGTGGTGGCCGAGCCGGTTGTGGCTGGTACAGCCGAAGTGGCTGGTACAGCCGGGTTGGGGGGTGCAGTCTCATCAGAATCACTTGCTGCTCTCTGAACAGTAGGTGGTACTCATCCCTTTCCACAGCTTCAGGAGTATTCTAATGGTTGACTGGCTGTCCCCGGACTTTCCAGTACAGCTCGTGCGATCTATCAATACCCTGTATACTGCACACTGAATAAGTTCGATAAACTTCGTGGGGTGGTTTGTTCGTTGATCAGGATAACGTCTCGAGTTCAATGACCAGTTCGCAACATAAAAACTGACCTGTTCGCTGCTCAGCTATGCTCGTCTCGAGTTCATTGACCAGCTCGCAACACAAAAACTGGCCTGTTCGCTGCTCAGCTATGTTTCAGTCACTTTGGAGATGTCAGCTTAATGTTTCATAGTTTCCTTCCCTCCTCTCCACATTTCAATACCTTGCAAGCGCATATGATTATGCCCAAGCTCACGAAGCCTGCCAGTTAATTGCTGGCAGTTCTGGAATTGTCCGAGGGCGATGAATCCCTCTTGAAAAAGCTTCACAAACTCAAACCGAACAGTTACGTATTGTTATGCCAATGCACAAATACCAACAAACCACAAACGACATATTTTTTCCAGACATTTGAAAAACTAGCGATAATACATTAGTGGCGCTACAAGAACTTCTCGTATCATCCACACAAGAAGTCTGTGTACAGACCTACATATAAACCATGTTTCAACCAAATCCTGTGTTTACTTCTGATTTGAAACTATTTCAGGTTAAGAGATGAGGACACATACAGAATGACATACAGACACAGACACATAGACCTACAGATACACAAGACAAACGAAAGAAGAGACAGACAGGAGGACAGACTAACACAGGTAGCTGTACCCTGAAAGACAGTTCCATGTTTTCACCGCCCCAGATGTCCATCAGCTCGTCGTAAGCACCGATGTCAAAGAAGAACTGACGATCCACCGCGAACAGTCCGCCGCTAATCACTGGAGTTCTACACACACACATACATACACACACGTAGGCAAGCATGCAAACAAGCAAGCAAGCAACACACACGCACACACACACACACACACACACACACACACACACACACACACACACACACACACACACATAATATATATCATATTATATATATATATATAAATAATATATATCTATCTATGTATCTATTATCTATCTATCTATCTATTTATTATCTATCTATCTACTCATCTCTCTATCTATCTAACTCATACTATCTATCTATCTATCTATAAACATACATACAAAGAAATATACATACATACATACATACATACATACATACATACATACACACATACATACATACATACACACATATATGGATACATACATACATACATACATACATACATATATAGACAGACGGACAGACAGACAGATAGATAGATAGATAGATTAGATAGATAGATAGATAGATAGAATAGATAGATAGATAGATAGATAGATAGATAATAGATAGATAGATATAACAGACAGACAGAAGACAGACAAATAGATATAGAGAGATAGATAGATAGATAGATAGATAGATGGATACGTGCGCCGTGATATGAATAGTCAAGATTTGGCGTCATATAAATATTGTAGTTATTACTATTTATCAGCCATGATAGCAATCACTTAACCCTTTCACTCCCTATCCCTATCCATTAGCTTCCTGCACTATCAGCCATGGTAGCAATCACTTAACCCTTTCGCTCCTTATCCCTATCCATAGCTTCCTGCATTGTCAGCCATGTAGCAATCACTTAACCCTTTCACTCCCTCTCCCTATCCACTAGTTTCCTGCATTATCAGCCATGATAGCTAACACTTAACCCTTTCACTCCCTATCCCTATCTACTAGCTTCCTGCATTAACAGCCATGGTAGCAATCACTTAACCCTTTCACTCCCTCTCCTATCCACCAATTTCCTGTGTTATCAGTCCATGTTTACAAACACTTAACCCTTTCATTCCCTATCCCTAGCCACCAGTTATCTGAATTATGACAGCAGAGCAAACACTTGACACACTGACTCCATCAACCTATCCATCAGCTTCCTGTAGTTATCAATCATGTAATAAGATAGACTGGTTCAATCTGTCTCTGTAATCAGATAATGGACGTGCCCTTTTTAAGGACTCAGTTTGATGTGGGAGAGCGCCAACTGTAGCTAAACAGGCCGATTCTTGAGAGACAGTCCCTGGCACAGCTGACGCACATGAAGGCTGATGGCTGTGGCTGGGTGGGTCGCTACCGCAGTTTTCCTTCTGTCCCTCTGTTCAATCACAGTCGAGATCGTTTCTATTCAGCAATGGCGATGCCAGCACGTGCAGCCAGTGACCAGGCACAGCGATTTGTCGCGGTCTTTTCCCAGGTGTCCACACATGATGTCAGAAGAGTTCATGTCACGTGTGTAAACGATCCTATATCGCAGCAGAGGGCGCCCTGTGGGCCGCAGCGAGCTCTCCATACAGGACATCCTTTGAGACTACTGGCCATCCTGCATGCGGCGGACATGGCCAAACCAGCGCAGTCTTTGTTATGTGAGGACGGCGTTCATGTTTGGCATACCGATCTGGTCCAGGACATCCCTGTTTGGCATGTTTGGCGCTTAGATTTGATTTTATCAAGATTTTGCGCTAAATAAATATTGTAATTATTATTATAATTATTATTATTATGTGGTCTTTCCAGGAAATGCCCAGGATCGGGTGTAAACACCGTGGGTGGAAGATATTGCTCTTGGTGTGCACTGGTTGTCCGGCTTCCATCCGTATGCATCAGTATGCAGGCTCGGTACACTAATTTTGGTGGCTGTGGTGAGGTTATATATTCCTCACAGTCTAAAGGACAGCTAGATCATAGTAGAGACGTCATCCCTATCCGCCCGTTGAGTTCTGGGTCAAGGGACAGGTTGCTACGTAATGAGAGCAAAGCAAACTACCTTTTGACTCCCATCATCCTGTCCACCAGCGTCCTCCATTATCACCGTGATAGGAAAGCAAACACTTGACCCTTTCGTTAAACAAGAACAAATATCGATCTCTGTGCTCCACACAGTCACCAGCTTCCTGCAGGACGTGGGCAGGTTTTTTGCCGCTAGTGGATAGGGTGAGGGAGTCAAAGATTTAAGAAATAAGTATCGATGTCCGTGCTATGCATCAAGTTAATAAACGTATTCGTAAGCTTACAAATGCACTCGATAAGCTTACAAATGTACTCGTAAATGTTTAACTTTTTTTTTTCCTTTTATGCATTGTATTTGTTGTCCCCCGATATCAGTGATCACACTGTGCACGATTCCAGTCGCGAATAGGGGATAAGGAGTGCCCCTCAAGATGGTTCGTCTTCTTTGCTCATTTCCAACAAATAAATAAAGAATAATATAACGCAAATCAACAGGTGCCATAGTGAAATCTGTAAAACATGGGTTTCCAGTCAAAAGGTCGGGTTCGATCCTGTCTGGGTTCCTGGTGAGTAAAGAGTGGAGAATTTTTTCCCTATGCGCAGATCTGCTAGTTCCTTCACGTGTATACGCATGCTGAACATCACACAAGCACAAGAAGTCATGGCTTGTGGAACCACCAAAACACCCGC
>CM060307.1:19468002-19495502 GCA_030674185.1 Monoplex corrugatus
CAAAGCGAATGCTTCCTGCAAAAGGCAGTGGATAGAGTCAGGGAGTCAAAGGGTTAAGTTTTGCTTTGCTAACAAGGTTGACAATACAAGGTGTCGGTGGACAGGGTGCGGGAGTCAAAAGGTTAAAAAGATCTCTCTCTCTCTCTCTCTCTCTCATCTCTCTCTCTCTCTCTCTCTCTCTCTCTCTCTCTCTCTCCTCTCTCTCTCTCTCTCTCCCTCATCTCATCATCATCATCATTGCTGTCATCATCATCATAATAATCAGCATCAGCATCAGCATCACGAACTTGCACTCACAAACATTAACACAATTCGCACTAGGACTTGTGCTGAAGTGCATTATCATTAGTATCATTTTCCCTTCCTAGGGAGAAGTGTTGATGCCAAAACCATTCGTTCATTCAAACACCTGGAAAACGTATTCGTCCCAAATCTTTACGGCTAGCTGTTTTCCTCTTCTGTAAAAGTTATCATCGTCAAAACCGTCATGAACCACCATCTTCATCCATGCTGCCTTCATTATCATCTGTCATCTGTCTTCATCATCATTAAAGAGTCATTTATCGCCACATTTATAAACATGAATAATAATAATAATAATTACAATATTTATATAGCGCAAAATCTTGATAAAATAAAATCTAAGCGCTGAAGCAGACACACACGCACGCACGCACGCACGCACGCACACACACGACACACACACACACACACACACACACACACACACACACACGCATGGCTATAAATGGGGAGAAAGAATAAAAGCAATAAAAGCAAGAATAAAAGCAATGGAAAATTATAGAGAGCATAGCATATACAATTATATATTATAACCATGTGATTCCCCTCCGAGCGGAGACAGGCTGCAGAGGGGGGAGGGGGGGGTTGAGTGAGGTTAGGATTTTATGCAGAGGAGAAAAGGTGGGTTTTGAGAGCGGACTTGAAGGAGACAAAAGTAGGTTGCTGACGGACTGAGAGAGGAAGTTTGTTCCAGGAGAGTGGACCAGAAACAGAGAAGGCTCGTAGACCATAGGTATTGAGCTTAGTGCGTGGAAAGCGAAAAGTCAGAGGATCGGAGCAGAGCGGAGGGTACGTGAGGGAACATAGATCTCAAGTAGGCTTGACAGGTAATTGGGGGCTGCGTTATTGAGGCTTTTGTAGCACATGGTGTCTAGTTTGTATTGTATGCGCTTTGATACAGGGAGCCAGTGAAGTTGTGCCAGGAGAGGAGATATGTGGTCAGCTTTTTTCTTTTTGAGTACAAGGCGTACAGCATTGTTTTGAATGCGCTGTAGGATGTGAATGGTGGAGGCAGGAAGACCAAACAGGAGTGAATTGCAATAGTCAATGCGAGACATTATGAAGGAGAGAACGAGTTTTGCAGTTGTTTCGACAGAGAGATACTTCCTGATCAGCCTTATACGATGGAGATGATAGTAGCAAGATCTGGCAGTTTGAGAAACAAAGTTGTTCATGGAGAGGGTAGAGTCAATGCAGACACCAAGGTTTTTAGCTGAATCAGAAATTGGGACTGATGTGTTACATAATGGGAGAGAAAGAGGAGGCAGCTGAGAAAGTTTCTGACGGTGCCAATGAGGATAGCTTCTGTCTTGTCGTCATTAAGCTGAAGTTTATTGTGTGTCATCCAGTTCTTAATGTCCGAGTAACACTAAGTGGTGCGAGTCAACAGGCGCTGTATATTATCAGGTGAGTCACTGTCTTGAAGTTGGGTGTTATCAGCATAGAAGTGGTGTTTTATAGAGTGGGAATTGATGATGGTGGACAGGGGGGAGGTTAAAGAGTGAAAAGAACAGGGCCAAGGACAGATCCTTGTGGAACACCACAGGTCAGGTATGCAGGTTGAGAGTAAGTGCCATTGATGAGAACAGTTTGTTTTCTGTTTGATAGGTATGAAGTGAACCAGGACAGAGCAATGTCAGAGATGCCAAAAGTATGATGAAGTCTAGAAAGGAGAATACCATGATCAATGGTGTCAAAGGCTGCAGACAGATCAAGGAGTGTGAGGAGAGAGACTTTGCCAGTATCAGTTGCAAGGAGGAGATTGTTGAGAATGTGTAGTAGGGCAGTTTCAGTGCTATGGCACTGGCGGTAGGCTGACTGGAAAGGATTGAGGAGATTGTTGGCAGACAGATGAGAGTTCAGCTGGTTGAGGACGACTTTTTCAAGGAGTTTCGACAAGAAAGAGAGATTAGAGATAGGCCGATAATTTTTTCAGTTCATTTGGGTCTAAATTGTGTTTCTTGAGGAGAGGGTGAACAATAGCAGACTTGAAAGAATCTGGGACAGTTCCAATTTGAAGAGAAGGTTATGTGACTTTTCAGAAAGGAGACGGGAGGCATCAGATGAAAATGTGGAGAAGTCGATAGATTTGAGATTGCGTCGAGTCACTGTGCGCATGGTACGGGAAGGAGGAGAAATGTCGAGAGAACAGAGAATTGCAGAGTGGTCAGATGGAAGGGCTGAAGTTAGACGGGTAGAAAGAACTAAGCAGTTGTCAGTAGCGAATTGTGGTGATCACGAGAAATGATCCAGTCAAGAATGTGACCTTTTTGATGGTTGGTTCAGAAATGTGTTGAGTCATATTGTGATTGGACAGAGAGTTGATGATATGTCTTGTGTCATAACGGTGAGTGTTGTCATAGTGGACATTGATGTCACCTAGAATGATGAGATTTCCAGGTAAGAGGCAGTAGTGGTCAAGCAATTGGTCAAAGTCAGACAGAAACGTGGATGTGGTGAGTTTGTTGGCAGAGCTAGGTGGGGGTCGATAGACACAGGAGAAGGTGACGGGTGAGGGTTGGATTGGAAGGATACTTCAACGTGCTCGAAAGAAGGATGGGAGAAAGGCAGAGACTGCGAGAAAGATAGGCAGGAATGGAGTGAGTCCTTGTAGAGGATGGCGATACCGCCACCTCGGGATGAGCGATGGAAAGAAGCAAGCCTGTAACCACTCGGAGTGAGGCTAGCATGTATAGGTTCGTGACCAAGGGGGTTAAGCCATGTCTCTGTGATAAAAGCAATGTCAACACATGAATGCCTCTTCCATCTTGTCATCATGCACCTGTAAGCAGAGTACCGTAGCCACTGATCGTCGACCTGTAATCAGAGTACTGTAGCCACTGATCAACGACCTGTAATCAGAGTACCGTAGCCATTGATCAACGACCTGTAAACAGAGTACTGTAGCCACTGATCGTCAACCTGTAAACAGAGTACCGTAGCCACTGATCGTCGACCTGTAAACAGAGTACCGTAGCCACTGATCGTCAACCTGTAAACAGAGTACCGTAGCCACTGATCGTCAACCTGTAAACAGAGTACCGTAGCCACTGATCGTCAACCTGTAAACAGAGTACCGTAGCCACTGATCGTCGACCTGTAATCCGAGTACTGTAGCCACTGATCAACGACATGTAATCAGAGTATTGTAGCCACTGATCGTCGACCTGTAAACAGAGTACTGTAGCCACTGATCAACGACATGTAAACAGAGTACTGTAGCCACTGATCAACGACATGTAAACAGAGTACTGTAGCCATTGATCAACGACCTGTAATCAGAGTACTGTAGCCACTGATCGTCGACCTGTAATCAGAGTACTGTAGCCACTGATCGTCGACCTGTAATCAGAGTACTGTAGCCACTGACCGACGACTTGTAAACCACATTACTGTAGCTGTCAACCGGCACAAACACCTCAAATAAATTTCAAAACGCTTTACTACTCAAAGAAGGTACCATACGCGGGAGCATATTGCAATCAGTCACCCGATTTTTTTTCCAGTCAGCTGTTCGGATGACTGGTTTCTGACCACACCCTGAAGCTGTGAGGTCAGTTCCACGAGTTTGCGGTGTTTGTACAGGCAGCAGACTGTAGTGAAAGGAATACATGTATGAATATATGACAGGAGTCATAGCCGACTACAGTTCCTGTGACTACCAAACTCCATGGCAGCCGGCAAGTACTAGAAAGTAGAAAATGGCCACATTCCTCACCAGACATGACCTGATCATGTAGACGGCGAACGAAAGAAGAAAAACAGAAGAAGAAACGACGACAGAAAAACTGCACAGATGTACAGATATCTACGAGCCATTTTACCCTTTCAAGAGATTTGCATAGGAATAATGCTGAGCCTCTAATGGGCGAGAGAGAGAGAGAGAGAGAGAGACTGAGATAGAGAGACTGAGAGAGAGCGCGAGAGAAAGACAGAGACCGAGAAAGAAACAGACTGATAGACAGAGAGCAGAGAGAGAGAGACAGGCAGACAGAGAGATAAACAGAGAGAAGCAGACAGAGACACAGAGACAAAGAGACAGACAAAGACATACACAGAGGCAGACAGAAAGAGAAAAGGAAACCGAGGGAGAGGGGGGGGAGACAAGAGAGAGGGGAGGAAGAGAAGGAAGCAGAGACAGCGAGACAGAGAGAAGAGGGGAAGAGAAGAAAGCCAGGCAGACAAAGATAGGAAGAGAGAAGCACACAGAAGAGACAGACAGATACACTGAGAGAGGGGGGAGGAGGCGAGGGAGGGATTGATGCACACAGAGAAAGATGTGCAGGAAATAGGGACGAGAAAGCAGTCTCCTGTCTCTGAATTGGAGTTCCAGCGCTCATCGTCACCATCATCATCACCATAATTATGTGCCATGCGGCAAGCGTTGGCGATCGTGGTCCTACATACGAATCTATCTTCTGTCACTACGAGTATATACCACCCTACCCATTCTGTCCCTCATCCGCTCCTGCAACCGTCTACCATTGTCCTCCCTCGGGTCTAACCTGGAGCTCTTTTTCCCTCTAGCTTTTCTTCTTTCGTCCACTGTGATCTCCAAACACGGGATTACTGGATTCCCAGTTTTCAGGCTTCAACCGGTATACGACAAAGCCACCTTGAAATCATTTATCCATGAATGAAAAGACACATTTCCAGACTATTCAAACTTCCCTCCTGTTATCTAAATCACCTCTTTACTTGCCCTCCAAAATGAGCATTTCTTTTGAAAATTCCCTCCACTGGTTACTAACACCTTATCCCCACCCCCACCCCCCCCCACCCCGGCCCCACTCCACATCTATCTATACTCCCCTTTTCCATTATCACACACGCCTGCTGAAGTCTTCAAACAGTCCCAGACGAGGCCATGATGCCTGCTATTGAGTACAGGGTAAACACGCTATCGCACTATTTCAATGAGGGACTGAAGTTACAGACTTGTGATCCCTTTGGAGAAATGGAAAAGATTGACATTCTTATATTCTTTAACATTCACTTGTTGTTTTATTCACATCTTTCTTTACCACAACCTTTAGTATAATATTTGGGGTGGGGTGAGGATGGGCAGTGTTCATTCAATATTGTGTTATTGCACAGTCTGCAGATTGCATCTTTGATGGGAAACGGCAAACCTGTTTAACAACAATTAAGAGACAGATACAACGGGAGACAGAAATAGAGAAAGCGACGGACAGACAGACAGACGGACAGACAGACAGACAAACGACAGAGGCCTTTTAAACTCCAGCCGTCGTGGTCCTCAGTGTGGTTGGGGGTGGTAAAAAAAGAAGCGGTTTATCGATCAAGGGGCAGTGTTCCATGGATTGCCCCCCTTTTCCTCTTCCCGCCTCATTACCACTGCCTCTGGCTTTGATGAACACTCAAAGAACTTCGCTATCCTGTCCTCTCCTGCTCTCCCCCTCTCTTCTGCCCCCATCACACCATCTCCCCCACCCTGCCCCCTTCCATCCCCCAGTCTTTCTCTTCCCCTTCGCTTGCTTCCTACATGTCATCCCGTTACCACCACCCACCACCCCACCCACCTCTTTGCCTTTCCCCTATGTCCTCTTGTCCTCCCCTCCCTTCTCCCCTTCCCTGCCCCGCATCCCCACCCCCCACCCCCGGGTTCTTCTTCATCCCCTGTCTCTTACTCTCTCCATCCAAAGTAGTAACTAGTGTCCCCTCTTCTTCAGCTTTCTTTCCCTCATTTTTTTTTCAATCTTCTCCTTCAACTTTTTCTGTGGGCGTTTTCTTTCTGGAGCCTTGGTTGTTGGTGTAGAGTAACAGCTCCCCCCCCCCTTTCTGATCTGTCCACATCGGTTCGAGTGTGACCCAAGAAAACTAAACCGGAGTGTGAGCGCACCCTCTTAAGTCCTGACACCCACCAAACTGTTGTGACCAGTTCAAGGTTGGTGATGGTAAAGCGGCGAGGGAGAGAGAAGAAAAGATTACCGCTCCCGATCCCATCACGCTGGCCCCTAAGAAAACCTCACTCGCCCCCCCCCCCCCCCCCCCCCCCACGACCTCAGGATTATGGGACAGACTCGTCTGCTTTTCCAGCCTTATTACCACTGCCTCCGGCTTTGATGAACACTCAAAAGAACTTCTCCGTCCTAATTCCAGCCCGCCTCACCCCCCCCCCCTCTCTCTCTCTTCTCTCCTCCGTCCCCTTCACAGAAACCTCCCAGTCCTGCTTCTCCTCCCTACCCCCACCCCACTCCTGTCCCATGTCCGTCTACGCTTACCCCCCCCCCCCCTCTGTCTTCCTGCATCTCCAAATCAGTCTGCCTCCCCGCCCCTTCCAAACTATCTCCTTATATCCTCCACTTCCCCCTCCACCACCACCACACAATACCACTGCACTCATACTTTCCATCTCTACCCCATCTCCTCACTTTTCTTTTCAAACTCCATTTTTTTTCTCGGAAGCGTGTATGCACGTTTTTGTCCACACTGCGCAGCCGGTATGTTCCTGCACAGTCCGCATACTCCCCGTTTTTTTTGGCCGGTGTGCATGCCGGGTGTTTTCATGTTTTCCTAGTCTTGTTATTGTTTATAAAGTCCAGCCGACTGCGTAGAGCCATATCAGGGCTACAACCGCTTCAAAACACA
Organism: Monoplex corrugatus; assembly: GCA_030674185.1. Lineage (NCBI taxonomy): Eukaryota > Metazoa > Mollusca > Gastropoda > Littorinimorpha > Ranellidae > Monoplex > Monoplex corrugatus. The sequence goes on from CM060307.1 coordinate 19,474,918, forward strand.
CAAAACTTCAACAGGAAAAAAAAAAAAAAAAAGAAAATTAAGTACACACATCAATGCATTCCCGCACATAACCTTAAGACATGCCCCCGGCGTTGACCACTCCGTCCAATTTATCGCACAGGGGATTTAAAAAACACACCTGAATACAAATTTAAGCATACCTAAGGACACCAAAACGTATATAAAAACCGGCATAAATTGCCAAAAATTGCTTCCGTATATCTCACCTCCCTAGAGCCAAAGATGCACTTAATACATATACCCAATTATCAATCCTAGGAAAAAGTACGTAAGACTTTACCGAACACATACAGGTGAGTGGACCAGCAAGGCAGAAAGTGACAGGAAGAAATAACAGAAAGCAAAGGAACAAGGTTGAAACAAAGAGAATAACAGAAAAGAGGAAATTTCTTGCACCGAATTTCCAGAAGGTGGGGATACTGTTTATACTGAAAGAGCCCCCAAACCACTGAACCATTGACATGACTCACAGGATCTTTAACGTGCATATTTGATGTTTTGTGTGAGTACACGCACGGGAGGGGTTTCGGCACTAACAGGTCTGCACACATGTTGACTTAACCCTTTGACTCCCGCGTCCTGCATTGCCAACCATGCTAGCAAAGCAAAATCTTAACTCTTTGACGTTCTCACCCTATCCATCAGCTTCCTGCAATTTGACTCCCTCAGGTGATGGGAGTCAAAGAGTTAAGTTTTTGCAGTTGGTGGATAGGGTGCGGGAGTCAAAGGGTTAAGAGATCGGATCAGGAAAAGATCTCCACCCTTCACCACACCAAGCAAGAGGTACCCAAGCGAGATTGAACCCGAACCTTTCGACTTGATTATCGCCCCTGTCTCTGCTGTGCGTGCCTTTCTCCTCCACATCACTGGTTGTTCCCCCTCATTTTTTTTAATGCTTTCTTTTTTCTTTTTTTTTTTTTTCCCTGCCTTTGGCGAAAATCATCTTTTCCAATCTTTTCTGAGGTATACATTTTCTGGCAAAAAAAAATATCGATTATGTCTTCCTGCACACACCACACACACACACACACACACACACACACACCACGCACGCACGCACGCACGCACGCACACACACACACCACACACACACACACATCACCCCTCCAACCCTTGATATCCTTTTCTACAAATTTTCCGAATTCCTTCCTGTTTACCATAATGGTATACATTTTTTTAACCAGTTATTCTGTTAGCCATTGGATTATCAGTGGTTAGCATTTATGGGATTCCCATAGTAAGATGATAGTCAGTGTTGATCAAAAAAACAGTCACATATTTATGACAGTGTGGATGTACAGACTTATTTGTTTGCTTTTTTGCTTATTTTGTTTGTCGTTGTTGATGTAGGAGCATTCTTCCTTTTTTCATACTTTCTTCCTTTTTCTTCTCATTCTATTCTCTCTCTCTCTCTCTCTCTCTCTCCTCTCTCTCTCTCTCTCTCTCTCTCTCTCTCTCTCTCTCTCTCTCTCTCTCTCGATTTCTCTTTCTCTATTCTCCGCTTTTCTATGTTTTGTTTGAATTTTGCAAATTTGTATCTTCTCTTCATTTTTGTTTAGTGTCTCGTGCGTACGTAATTGAGAGAGAGAAGAGAGAGACAGACAGACAGACAGAGAGACACAGAGAGAGATACAGAGAGAGGACAGAGAGAGAGAGAGAGAGAGAGAGAGTGTGTGTGTGTGTGTGTGTGTGTGTGTATGTGCGTGTGTGTGTGCGTGTGTGCGTGCGAGGGCATGTGCGTGAGTGGGCGTGCGTGAGAGAGAGCGAGAAAGAGAGAGAGAGAGAGAGAAGAGAGAGATACAGCTTATGAATGTGTGTTTGTGTGAGCGAGTGTGTATGTAAGTAAATATTATATGTGCATGCATCCATACATGTGCACCGCGTGTGTGCGAGCCCGCGCGCGCGCGCATTTGTATATGTGTGTGTGTGTGCGTGTGGGTGCATGTGTATGTGTATGTGTGTGTGTGTGCGTGTGCGTGCTTGCATGCGTGCGTGTGTGTTTGTGTGTGTGTGTGTGGGTGTGTGTGTGTGTGGTGTGTGTGTGTATGTGTGTGTGTTATATAGCTTTACAGAATTACGTTATTTTATCTCGATGCAAGACTTGAGCAGAAATAGGGTTGTTGGTATAAACTGTGACAGTAGAAAGATGAAAACGCTTAAAAATTCCCAAACAGTTCTTTTTGCTGTCAGTTTCTCAGTCTTCTCACATTCCGCAGGCTGGTTGCCTCTTGATGGAGCCAAGGACTCAAAATTTGATCTCTTCAATTCAGTCCCAACCTGCAACAGAAAACTTGCCGTGTTCGCTGCCCATCTTACCGCTCCAGTCACTCTGGTGGTGTCAGCTTAGTGTCACACAAGTCTTCCTCCCCCTCTCTCCATTTCACAGCCTTGCCAGCGCTTAGGGTTTTGTGCAGACTTACTGATTCTATCAAGTAATTACTGGCAGATTTGGGGGAAGTGCGTACGGCAGTGTCTGAGTGCGATAAATCCCATTTGACTAAACTTCTAATTGCAAATTCCACACAGAAATCCAACGTATCAGTGAGTATGTCTTGCAACCCAATCAGACGTTATTCGTTCGTTCATTCGTTCATTCATCCATCCATCATCCATCCATCCATCCATCCATCCATCCATCCATTCATAGAGGTATTCATTCATCCATTCACAGAGTATTTACTGACTTATTCACTTCATTGCTAGCCCTGAAATACATTCCGAACATGCTGGGTTCTTTCAAACTTTAGCATTTAAATCATAGGATGTTCTGTTTTCGTTCTGAAGTGAAAGTAATGTCAGAAAATCGGACTGATCGAAATTGTGTATCTAATTTTAGCCCAAAAATTGTGTGCTTCTGACTTTATACAGTTATCTATCTTTCCTTGCAAGCCCCCTCTACATTTAATTTAAAGAAATATCTTCCGTGCCGGTCAGGTACACAGGCAAGCAACCAGCAGAGTACGCAGGCTTAGTCACATTTAAATAGTGCAAGAACGGCTAATATCCAACGGAAGAGGGACCTGCCGGCAGAACCAGAATCCAGTGCTGCGGGACTTCTTTCCATGCAGTGTCTACCTTCAAAATAGCCAGCAGAATCGGCCAAGCCAAAACAGCATTCAAGAAGATGAAAAGCATTCTTACCAAGAAATGCCTATCAATTAACATCAGGAAGAGCGTTCTTGAATGTTATATAGAATCGATAATGTTATACGGTTGTGAGGCGTGGACAGTCAACGAGCAAAGCCAGAACAAGACTGAGGCAGCCGAGATGTAGTTTCTAAGAAGAACGTTGAGAGTTCCATGAACAGCAAAGAAAATAAACGAGACAGTCTTGATGGAGGCAGACAAAAGAAGATGATTGATAAGGAAGATTAGGAAAAGACAGGCAACATTTATAAGGCTATTTTATGAGGAAAGGGGAACCTGGTCACAACAAGAAAGCTGAATGGAAAGAGCACCAGGTAAACCCAGGGAAAAAATATTGGACAGATTTGCAGAGTGGCTGAAGACAGAGAGGGTGGAGAGTGTGCTTGCAGCAACAAGGAATAGATACATATGGAAGGCCATGATCGCCAACGCCATGTGGAAAGGCACTTGATGACGATGATGAAAAGCCACACTAGGAACTTAAGACTATAGCCTACTCATCCGCCGTAATCTACAGGAGAGTCCATCAAGTATCTTACTATGCACATAGGAAAGTCAATTTCTACACCATACTACTGCTTCCTAACTACATTCAGTTCCCAAATTTTTATGGGTTTATCGCCAACCGCTACCCCCTCCCCCCCCCCTTCCACCAGGCACCCTAATACATCATTAACCCTTTGACTCCCATACCGTATTTGCCAACTGCAAAATCCTAACCCTTTGACACCCTAGATAAAGCTCTGGGACGTTTAGGGGAGTCACGGACCATTTTTCACTCCCTGGTTTTTCTTCTTTCTTTCCTTTACTTTTGTCTATTCGTTTGTACCACACCATGAATATTACAGGGAAAGAGCTGACGGTCAACACCAAGTCGGAAGGCCTGAAGAAGAGAAATGTTGTCTGATGTCAAGCTTCCCTTTACAGCGTCGATCTGGATCTTTCTTCGTCTACCTCTGGTTGTCCAACATAAAACAAATAGTGAGATACAGCCATAGGACTGACCTCATATGATCTTATGTTGCCAATAAAAACGAAGAAGAATACACGTTACATGAAGATAAGTTCCAAATCAAGCAGACTGCAAGCATAATTTCATCTGATGGCAAATATATTTCCTTTGTTAACATCACATTTCCCACCATAGTTTACCGACAGACAATCCATGACATGGAAACAATTAAAAGCGATAAATACACTGATCTGTAATCATCTCAAAGTACAGCTTTAGCAACCAGACATACACTGATCTGTAATCATCTCAAAGTACAGCTTTAGCAACCAGACATACACTGATCTGTAATCATCTCAAAGTACAGCTTTAGCAACCAGACATACACTGATCTGTAATCATCTCAAAGTACAGCTTTAGCAACCAGACATACACTGATCTGTAATCATCTCAAAGTACAGCTTTAGCAACCAGACATACACTGATCTGTAATCATCTCAAAGTACAGCTTTAGCAACCAGACATACACTGATCTGTAATCATCTCAAAGTACAGCTTTAGCAACCAGACATACACTGATCTGTAATCATCTCAAAGTACAGCTTTAGCAACCAGACATACACTGATCTGTAATCATCTCAAAGTACAGCTTTAGCAACCAGACATACACTGATCTGTAATCATCTCAAAGTACAGCTTTAGCAACCAGACATACACTGATCTGTAATCATCTCAAAGTACAGCTTTAGCAACCAGACATACACTGATCTGTAATTATCTCAAAGTACAGCTTTAGCAACCAGACATACATGTATGCTGATATCCAATTATCTCAAAATAAAGCTTTAGCAACCAGACATACAGTGATCTGTAATTATCTCAAAATACAGCTTTAGCAACAAGACATACACTGATATGCAATTATCTCAAAATAAAGCTTTAGCAACCAGACATACACTGATCTGAAATTACCTCAAAATAAAGCTTTAGCAAGCAGACATACACTGATCTGTAATTATCTCAAAATAAAGCTTTAGCAACCAGACATACACTGCTATGTAATTATCTCAAAATAAAGCTTTAGCAACCAGACATACAGTGATCTGTAATTATCTCAAAATACAGCTTTAGCAACAAGACATACACTGATATGTAATTATCTCAAAATAAAGCTTTAGCAACCAGACATACACTGATATGTAATTATCTCAAAATAAAGCTTTAGCAACAAGACATACAGTGATCTGTAATTATCTCAAAATACAGCTTTAGCAACAAGACATACACTGATCTGAAATTACCTCAAAATAAAGCTTTAGCAAGCAGACATACACTGATCTGTAATTATCTCAAAATAAAGCTTTAGCAACCAGACATACACTGATCTGTAATTATCTCAAAATAAAGCTTTAGCAACAAGACATACACTGATCTGTAATTATCTCAAAATAAAGCTTTAGCAACAAGACATACACTGATCTGTAATTATCTCAAAATAAAGCTTTAGCAACAAGACATACACTGATCTGTAATTATCTCAAAATAAAGCTTTAGCAACAAGACATACATTAAAAGAAAAGGCGTATTCAGTGGACGAAACGAGACAGATACACATTTTCGACCAACTGGCCTTCATCAAACAAACATACACGGGGGAACACAAAGACAACAAAATAACAACAACAGCACTGATCATAATCATAACAATAATAATAATAACACTGACGACGACGATGATGATGATAATGACGACGAGGATGACGACGACGACGACGATGATGATGATGATACATGAGGCGCTAAATCTAGCTGCCACGCGGCAGCCATCTCACCAAGCAAAACGAGGGTGTCCATGCGCTGGAAGACCCTTTCGGACCCAGTCCCCTGTTTACACTAGCACTCACTTTGAGTCATAATGTTTTATATAAGCAGTTAAAACCTCGACACAAGTGCTTAGACAGACCCAGCCTGTTATAAGTTTAGTATTCTACAATTCTGCGTTGTTCATAGAAAAGCCATGTCACGTGAGGTCGGTTCCCTGAGCAGCGTGTAGCTGCATGGACTGGACAGATCCTATGTGTGGGTCTCACTCGCTGATTGAACTGACACTTCACTGATAATCCTCTCAGCCGCGTTATCTCCTCTTTCTCCCCGCTCTCTTTGTGTGTGTGTGTGTGTGTGTGTGTGTGTGTGTGTGTGTGTGTGTGTGTGTGTGTGTGTGTGTGTGTGTGTGTGTGTATGTCTGTGTGTGTCTGTGTGTGTCTGTGTTTGTGTGTCTGAGTCTTCTGTGTGTGTGTGTCTGTCTGTGTGTACGTATGTCTGCATGTATGTCTGTATCATTGCATAGCAGCGCACGCGGGGGGGGGGGGGGGTATGTGGGTATATGTGTGAGTGTGCTTACAAGTGTCGAAGACAGACACAGAGAGAGGGGGAGAGGGAGGGAGGGAAGAGAGAAAGAGAGCGAGAGAGAGATAGAAAGAAAGAGAGAGTGTGTATGTGTATGTGTGTGTGCTCGCGCGCGTGCGTGCGTGGATATGTGCGTGTGTGTGTTGTGTTGTGTGTGTGTTGTGAGCATGTGTGTGTGTTGTGTGTGTGTTGTGTGTGTGTGTGTGTGCACGCGTGCGCGTGCGTGCGTGCATATGTGTGTGGTGTGTGTGTGTGTGTGTGTGTGTGTGTGTGTGTGTGTGTGTAGTGACTGTGACCAGCTCTCAGATTTTCGTAAACAGCTTCGCTACTATCAATCTTTTCCATGCCCATCCCTTTTCTCCCCCAAAGGGGCTCGCAAGCCTTTAATTTCACTTCCTCGCTCAAACAGTGCTAAAGCACACTGGGCCCCCATACTCAATAACACACGTCACAGGCCCTTGTCTGGGACTCTGCTTGAAGACTTCAGACGAGTGTGATTATAGAATGGGCCGCGAATGGGGGGGACTGGAGGGGTGAAAGGTTGAGGGTGGGTGGGTGGGTGGGTGGAGGAGGGGTGGATTTTTTTTCAAAAGAAATCTGTTACTTTGAAGGGTAAAAGAGAGGACTGCCATGGCAGAATTGGGGTTTGGGTTTGGATTTGGGCCAGTCTGAAATTGTGTCCTTTTGTCCTGAGGGCAAACGGTCCCGATGATTGCGCTTTGTCGTTTCCCCCTTTTGAAGCCTCAAAGCCCCCGCTTCTGCTGGGATGGTAATCTGTTTTCGGGATGCACGCTAACGATCAGCACGGTGACTCCCAATTTGGAGACAGCAGACCGCCTTCCAATCTTCTGCACGCGTTCCTCTGTGCAGATGAGTCTCTCTGTCCGTCCGCCTTGCTGTGTGTCTTTTGGTGGCTGGCTCTTTGTCTCTTGTCTGTCTTGTCTGTCTCTTTTCTAGCACAGCCTTTGGTTGATATAAAATAAGCTCTCTCTCTCTCTCTCTCTCTCTCTGCCTTTCTTTCTGTCTCTGTCTGTCTGTCTGTCTGTCTGTCTGTCTGTCTGTCTGTCTATCTCTGTCTGTCTCTCTCTCCCTCCCCCGCCCTCTCTCTCTCTCTCTCTCTCTCTCTCCCCTCCCCGTCTCTCTCTGTGTCTCTTCCCTCCACTCTGCGGTATAGTGCATATATTTGACATCTTGTAGTAGATTATTGTTTTGTTCTTTATAAACTGGTCGGTTAAATCAATTCCGCTACTTGGGCAGTACATATACTAGTCATGAATCTCTTGATGTAAAGTGGTCTCTACGTATCTTCAAGGCTAGCTCTACCTTTGCAAGGCTGACCAAAAGGCTATGACAAGACCATCCATCACATCAAGATCGCCACTAAAATTGCTACTTATAGAGTGGCAGTCTCGAGAGTCCTGCTGTACTGCTGCAACACCTGGACTACCTACCGACGGCTCATTCAACAATTAGAAAGGTCCAACCAAAGACATCTAAGCAAATTCTGTAGCATCATATGGCAAGATCGAATGTCCGGTCTTTTAAGTTATGAAGAAGTGTAGTTTGTCAAATATAAGTTTTAACAGATCTCAAACAGTTTCAACTCATCTCACGTCAGTTTGGTTGCACAGGACATATTGTCTGTATGGAAGACAACAGCGTCTCAGAGATGGTTGTGTATACTCCTGTGTGCATATGTTTTTGTTTACCTATGATTTGGATTTTTCGATAGAATGTTGTCGTGAGCAACATTTCTGATGCCGTGGGATCTTCAACGTGCGCTAAATGCATTGTGCATACGGGACCTAGGTTTATAGTCTCATTGGAAAGACTAGCATCCAGACCATTGTTCAAGGTAAAGTGGAGGGAGGAGAAACAGAGTACGACAGAGAACAGTGGATGAATACCCTATCCACCAAGCCGCAAAGGCCTAATTTATTTATGTTTTTATATATACAACATGCATGTCACGGTACAGAATGGTCAGGTGGCAGAGACGTTAACTATCTATAAACATGCCCCCCCCCCCCCCCCTTATTTTATTTTTAGAATACCTTCGCCTCAATTAGTCCGTAAAGTTTCTGGATGAAGGATGTGGTTTTCAAGTCCTGTTTGTTGCCCCTCCAGCTGTTTTTCCACAGTTTCTGTTTGACCACTGCTCATTTCTTGTGTGTCTGAACAGTGGACAAAACGGTAGAATGTGTTTTGGAGACCGTGGTTCTATCTGGCATGGACACTACTCTGTGTGGGACAGCCCCATTTGGTACATATGCTGGGGTAGGCGGCAATTGTCCAGACTTCAGGCGACTTATTGTGGTTTGTTGAAGGTAATGGATGGGGTCATTTCTGGTTATATTCGGGATGGAACTTTCTTGCTATGAAGGCGTTTATCTCTCTGAAAGAGATGGGGTGTTGGTGTTGGTGGTGTTGGTGTTGGTGTTGGTGGTGTTGGTGTTGGTGTTGTTGGTGTTGGTGTTGGTGTTGTTGGTGTTAGTGGTGTTGGTGGTGTTGGTGTTGGTGTTGGTGGTGTTGGTGCTGGTGGTGTTGGTGTTGGTGTTGGTGGTGTTGGCAGTGGTAGTGTTATGTGTGTTGGTGTTGGTGGTGTTTGGTGTTGGTGGTGTTGGTGTTGGTGGTGTTGGTGTTGGTGGTGTTGGTGTTAGTGGTGTTGGTGTTGGTGTTGGTGGTGTTGGCAGTGGTAGTGTTAGTGGTGTTGGTGTTGGTGTTGGTGTTGGTGTTGGTGGTGTTGGCAGTGGTAGTGTTAGTGGTGTTGGTGTTGGTGTTGGTGGTGTTGGTGTTGGTGTTGGTGGTGTTGGCAGTGGTAGTGTTAGTGGTGTTGGTGTTGGTGTTGGTGGTGTTGGCAGTGGTAGTGTTAGTGGTGTTGGTGTTGGTGTTGGTGGTGTTGGTGTTGGTGGTGTTGGCAGTGGTAGTGTTAGTGGTGTTGGTGTTGGTGTTGGTGTTGGTGGTGTTGGCAGTGGTAGTGTTAGTGGTGTTGGTGTTGGTGTTGGTGGTGTTGGCAGTGGTAGTGTTAGTGGTTGTTGGTGTTGGTGTTGGTGTTGGTGGTGTTGGCAGTGGTAGTGTTAGTGGTGTTGGTGTTGGTGTTGGTGGTGTTGGCAGTGGTAGTGTTAGTGGTGTTGGTGTTGGTGTTGGTGTTGGTGGTGTTGGCAGTGGTAGTGTTAGTGGTGTTGGTGTTGGTGTTGGTGGTGTTGGCAGTGGTAGTGTTAGTTGGTGTGTGTTGGTGTTGGTGGTGTTGGCAGTGGTAGTGTTAGTGGTGTTGGTGTTGGTGGTGTTGGCAGTGGTAGTGTTAGTGGTGTTGGTGTTGGTGTTGGTGTTGGTGGTGTTGGCAGTGGAGTGTTAGTGTGGTGTTGGTGTTGGTGTTGGTGGGTGGCAGTGGTGTGTAGTGGTGTTGGTGTTGGTGTTGGTGTGGTGGTGTGGCAGGTAGTGTAGTGGTGTTGGTGGTTGATGTTGGTGTGGTGTGGTGTATGTGGTTGTGTGTGGTGTATTGTGGTGTGTGTGGTGTATTGTGGTGTGGTGTGGTGATGTGGTGTGGTGTGGCGTGATTGGTGTGGTGTGGTGTGCCATGGTACGGTACGGTATAGTATTGTATTGTATCGTATTATATTGTATTGTATCGTATTATATTGTATTGTATCGTATTGTATTGTATTGTATTGTGTCGTGTCGTGTCGTGTCGTATCGTGTCGTGTCGTATCGTATCGTATTGTATTGTATTGTATTGTATTATATTGTATTGTATTGTATTGTATTGTGTTGCACTGTACCGTATTGTAACTCACAAAGATAGATAAACAATGTCGATAGGTGCGACAGCCAAATGGTCAGAAGATCGGACATCCAATCGGGAAGTCTGGGTTCGATTCTGCCTGAATCCGCCTGGTGAGTGAAAGGTAGGGATGTTTCAGACGGGGACAATCTGATGGCTAAAGAATGGACAGTTTTCTGATCTCCCATATCACTACGGTTATCTCCAGACCTGCTAGTGTTTGAATCCCTTTCGAGTGTGTACGCACGCAAATCATTCATATACGCATGTTAAAGATTCTGTAAGCAGATACTGTGCAATTCAGATCTTTCTCGTCTCCCGATAATCTATTCACGATGGAAAAAATGGAACAATTTAGATCGTTGTCAGTCATGACAGACCTAAACTGCAGCATTATTAGTTCAAACCATGTCAGTGTTCAGTGGGTTATGGGAACAATGCAGCATCCTGCCCGCTACATTCACCGCAGATAAGAGTACGCAGACTACGCAGCAACATAACGTCTACAACGTGTGGGCCAACCAACGTGCATACACGCTTTCCAGAAAATTATACTCGGAACGTTATCTGAATAATGATAACAATAATATTAATAATACTAACAATACGACTACTGTTATTACTACTACCGCTGCTGCTGCTGCTACTATTACTACTATTACTATCACTTCTACTACTATTCACAATGATGGTGATGATGATGAGATTATTACTTCTACTACTATTCACAATGATGATGATGAGATTATTACTTCTACTACTATTCACAATGATGGTGATGCTGCTGCTGCTGCTGCTGCTGCTACTACTGTTATTATTACTACTACTGTTGTTGATGATGATGATGTTGATGATGATAAAATAATAATAATAATGATAATAATATAATAACAATAACAGCAATAATAACAACAATAATAATGATAATAACAATATTGATGATGATGATGATGATGATGATGACGACGACGACGACGACGATGACGACGATAATGATGATGATGATGATGATGATGATGATGATGATGATGATGATGATGATGATGATGATGATGATGATGATGATGATGACGACGACGATGATGATGATGATAGAACTAAAGACAGACTGGTAACTCTTACCCAGCAATCTTGCTCTGACCAACCCCTGTCTTCCTGCAGTACGCAACAAGCGTAGTTTCCCCTGCGTGACCTCTTCACCTATAACCTCCAGGGCAAGCGCAGGATCACCTGGAAATCACACAAAGTACTTATTTAATTTCAGAGTCTGTTACTATGTATAATGTCTTACGTACCTACATTCGCACATATGCTCTCTCTCTCTCTCTCTCTCTCTCTCTCTCTCTCTCTCTCTCTCTCTCTCTCTCTTCTCTGTCTGTCTGTCTGTCTGTCTGTCTGTCTGTCTCTGTCTCTCTATCTCTCGCACACACACACACATACAGACGCACACACTTGTGTGCACATAAAAATACGTGCATGCACATATATACACACATGCATGCTCGCGGGCGCACACACACACACACGCGCGCACGCACATACACACACACACACACACGCACACGCACGCACGCACGCACGCACACACACGCACGCACATACATGCACATGCGCACGCTTACATAAAGCAAAAAGTTAACCCTTCGACTCCCACATCTTATCCACCAGCTTCCTGCAGGAAGTTGGTGGATAAGATGTGCAAGTCGAAGGGTTAACTTTTTGCATTTAGGGCGCGGGAAACAGAGGGTTAAACCTAGCTTGATAGAGTCCTGGGGTTAAACCTAGCTTGAAAGAGTCCTGACTGACATTTGTATCCGTTTAACACATGAGACATAATTCTATTTTGATGGTTATACAGAAAACCGCGGTGTGAACATTCTTGCGCTTAGTACACTGGCATGAAGCTGCCAACACTGGAGCAACTGTACTGAGATCTGTCTCATAACAACAAGACCGCCAACACTGGAGCAACTATACTGAGATCTATCTCTTCACAACAAGACTGTCAACACTGGAGCAACTGTACTGAGATCTGTCTCATAACAACAAGACCGCCAACACTGGAGCAACTGTACTGAGATCTGTCTCTTAACAACAAGACCGCCAACACTGGAGCAACTGTACTGAGATCTGTCTCTTAACAACAAGACCGCCAACACTGGAGCAACTGTACTGAGATCTGTCTCTTAACAACAAGACCGCCAACACTGGAGCAACTGTACTGAGATCTGTCTCATAACAACAAGACCGCCAACACTGGAGCAACTGTACTGAGATCTGTCTCATAACAACAAGACCGCCAACACTGGAGCAACTGTACTGAGATCTGTCTCTTAACAACAAGACCGCCAACACTGGAGCAACTGTACTGAGATCTGTCTCATAACAACAAGACCGCCAACACTGGAGCAACTGTACTGAGATCTGTCTCATAACAACAAGACGCCAACACTGGAGCAACTGTACTGAGATCTGTCTCATAACAACAAGACCGCCAACACTGGAGCAACTGTACTGAGATCTGTCTCTTAACAACAAGACCGCCAACACTGGAGCAACTGTACTGAGATCTGTCTCTTAACAACAAGACCGCCAACACTGGAGCAACTGTACTGAGATCTATCTCTTAACAACAAGACCGCCAACACTGGAGCAACTGTACTGAGATCTATCTCTTAACAACAAGACTGACAACACTGGAGCAACTGTACTGAGATCTATCTCTTAACAACAAGACTGACAACACTGGAGCAACTGTACTGAGATCTGTCTCTTAACAACAAGACTGCCAACACTGGAGCAACTGTACTGAGATCTATCTCTTAACAACAAGACTGACAACACTGGAGCAACTGTACTGAGATCTATCTCTTAACAACAAGACTGACAACACTGGAGCAACTGTACTGAGATCTGTCTCTTAACAACAAGACTAACGATGCAGTCTCTGAGTTTGGTGTTGTTCAGAAATGCAGTGGTTACTCTATCATAGTCTTTCTGTGTCCCTTCTCTCCCCATGCCACACTGCCATTCGTTTGTTTAGCTTGCTTGTTTGGTTCTTTTTGTTTCCATGCTATTGGGAACTTGGCCAGACTTGTTTACTTATTACACAGGGAATAAGCTGCTCTCGCACCAATTTAGAACAAAGTGCAACACGCATACTGACATACGCACACGCACGCCTAGACAGACATGAGATGAGCGACGAGTGGGGGTGGGTGTGATTATGTGTGTGTGTGTGTGTGGTGTGTGTGGTGTGTGTTGTGTGTGTGTGTGTGTGTGTGTGTGTGTGTGGTGTCGTGTGTGTGTGTGTGTGTTCTGTGTGTGTGTCTGTGTCTGATTCTGTATCTGCAAATGTGTCTGTGTGTGTGTGTGTGACGCTCTCACTGCTTATTTGTGTTGATATGTGATTTTGCCTAAGTGCTGCTATCTATACCGTTAGGAATTAAATCTTTTTTTTTTTTTAAAAGTCAGTCTATTTATATCTGAAGATGACCCAACAGAATGGCGCAGCTAAGGAGTGTGCTGTGGTTTTCACAATCCTGCTGTATTAGCAAGAACACAGATATTTAAAGTAATGCAGATTTGCAACATTACAAGCTTCTGGCCCATGATAGTCTCAGCATCGGCTGTACTTGCTGTGACGGATTATCGTTTGTATACATTGAAATAACGTTGAGATAAGTCACTGATTTTTGCTGAGCATATGATAATGTATTTAGTCCTTAATCAGGATTATGATCACTGTAAAACAAAAACAACATCAACAAAATCATTACCATCATCATCATCATCATAAAAAAAATCTGCAACTTGTCTCTACGTCATTTTCTGCCTTGCTGGTCCATTCACCTGTATGTGTTCGATAAAGTCTTACGTACTTTCTCTAGGGATTGATAATTAAGTAATTGTACTAAGTGCAATTCCGGCTCTAGGGAAATGAGATACGCGGAAGCAATTTTAGTAATTTAGGCGCATTTTTAGACATTTCAGTGTCCTTAGTTATGTTTGAATTTTTAATCTGGTATATTTTTTTTTAATTCCCTGTGCGATATATTGAACGGAGTGGTCAACGCCAGGGGCATCTCCTTAGATTAGGTGCAGGGATGCATGGAGATGTGTACTTAATTTTCTTCTCCATTTTTTTCCTGTTGAAGTATTGCGTATGTTTTGAAACGGTTTTGGCCTTGATATGACTACGCAGTCGGCTGGGCTTTGAGCAAAAATAACAGTAAGATTTAACAGAAATTCGCCGCAAATTTGACTGGAACTTAGCTGAATGACAAAACAACGTTATTTAAGCTCTCCGTGCTCGCCAGCATCGTGGTACAGCGAGATGATCCTGTCACAGTATGCAATACAGCTGGTTACTTGTCCCATTCCCTATACATCCATGTCTATGGCTAGAAACGGTGCAGTATGACCGCAGTGACACAAAAGCCCTCACACAGAGTGCAGGCCATATATTATTTATACCTTCAAGCGTGCCATGCAATGCCCAATAGCCCGCTACAACACAAGATTTTTAAATTAGGAAACGAAGCGTCCATGCCCCTGGCCACTTTTGCTCAAAAAAGAATTACGGTCAAGCCACGTTTAAAGCCTTTCTTGTGCCTTTTCACTGTACTTTTCGTGCGATTTACTTTGATAATCAACTTGTCTTGATGGCGTTTTTAAGCGATCAACATCAAACGTATCACACGGACTTTACCTATGACTAGTCTCAATGACAATGAAACTTGTACTATTAACAACTCCTACAGCATCATGCATTTGTTCCAAACTTAGTACGAAAACAATTAACAGACGGCATACGTGTAACACACACACACACACACACACACACACACACACACACACACACACACACACACACACACACACACACACACACACACACACAAACATATATGTATATACATATATAGAATATAAATATATAGAATAATAATGTGTAAGTTTGTTTACCTCGCAGCTGTTCGAATTTAAAGCAGTGTAATTGGGGGGGGGGGGGGGTATGCATGTGTGTGTATACGTATGTGTGCGTGTATCATTTTTGTACGTGCGTGCGTGTGGGTGGGTGTGCATATAAATGAGTGTTTGTGTTTGTTTAATGTTGTGAATGCGTGCGTGCGCGTGCGTACTGTTGTGTTCATGTGGGTGGAGCGTGCTGGGGTGGAGGGATGGAGATTTGGTGTTCAACGTTGGGATTGGGGTGGGGGAGGGAGGAATGGACAGGTGTCTCGTGTTGTTGAGGAGAGGGGGGGGGGGGCTGGATTGCTCTGTGAACGGTTTTCAGTTTTCTTTAAAAAATGTCCTGAATAAACAGTCCCCTGAGGAAGGCCAATGGCCGAAGCACTGGGCTCAAAATTCTAGTTTGTTGCTTTGTTTCTTTGGTTTAACTACAATAATATATATATATATATATATACTGGTCATTAGAAACGACCGTTGCTTTGGAAATTATCAACACTATTAGCATGGTACTAGACTAGTATTTTGATACCAAATAGGAGCAATCTAAAATCTTGTTCAAGATGGAACGAGAAAATTAACTTACATTTAGTTGCGAGTAAACCAGTTCTTCTTAAAAGACACAAAATTCAAGACATCAAATCTTTAATGATTCCACATTCAAATTATCCACAGAACTTTCGCAACAAACATCGTTTTGAAAGACATTAAAACCGTCAACGAAAATCTGTGTAATTTTTGAAGGGAATAGAACACGTGACTGAACTGAGAGAGCGAGCAAGCGAGAGAACGAGAGAGAGAGAGAGAGAGAGAGAGAAGAGAGACAGAGAGAGACAGAGACAGAGAGAGACAGAGAGAGAGACAGAGACAGAGAGAGACAGAGAGAGACAGAGAGAGACAGAGAAGACAGAGAGAGTGTGTGTGTATGCGTGCGTGCGTGCGTGCATGCGTGCGTGAGAGTTTCTGTGTGTGTGTGTGTGTGTGTGTGTGTCTGTGTCTATATATATATATATACGTGTGTGTGTGTGTGTGTGTGTGTGTGTGTGTGTGTGTGTGGTGTGTGTGTGTGTGTGTGTGTGTGTGTGTGTGTGTGTGTGTGTGTGTGTGTGTGTGTGTGTGTGGTTGTCTGTGTTTGTGTCTTTGTCTGTGTCTGTCTGTGTCTATGTGTGTGTGCGGTGTGCGTGCGTGCGTGCGTGCGTGTGTGTGTGTTGTGTGTGTGTGTGTGTGTGTGTGTGTGTGTGTGTGTGCGTGAGCACGTGAGAGAGACTGAGACAGAGACAGAGAGACAGAGGGAGAGAGAGAGAGAGCGAGAGAGAGAGAATGTCTTGTGTGTGTGTAAAAGTTAAGAAAACATTTGAAAAGTTGTTGAATTAAACCTTTTTCTGCGGCTTTTAATATGACATTGATTTAAATGAAATGTTGTTATATCTGGCAATTGAATCAAAGCAGACGTCGTTGTTCACTTCGTGGTAATAATGTGCATTCATAAATTTAAGATGGATAATGCTTTACCGCGTATTTCACTTTCACAAAACGTAAGGAAACAGACAAATAATTGAAGAGCTTCGTTCTAAACTTAATCGCAACACACCTTTGCCGTGCTGCACTGGTTAGTGCTACGGACTACCGATGGAAGGTTGTAGGTTCAAATCCCATCAGACCCGTCAAAACCATTGCGTAATTTTTGGCCCCCCAACTATAATAATAATAATTACAATATTTATATAGCGCAAAATCTTGATAGAAATCAAATCTAAGCGCTGAACTTACACATACGCACGCATGCACACACACACACGCAACACACACACACACACATGGCTATAAATGAGGGAAAAGAAGAAAGGCAATGGAATTTTATAGAGAACATATTATATACAAATATATATTACAATGTGATTCCACACCGAGTGGAGACAGGCTGCAGTGGGGGTTGAGTGAGGTCAGGATCTTATGCAGAGGAGAAAAAGTGAATTTTGAGAGCGGACTTGAAGGAGACAAAAGTAAGTGCTGACGGACTGAGAGAGGAAGTTTGTTCCAGAAGAGTGGACCAGAAACAGAGAATGCTCGTAGACCATAGGTATTGAGCTTAGTGCGTGGAAAAGCGAAAGTGAGAGGATACAGATCTCAAGTAGGTTGACAGGTAATCGGGGGCTGCGTTATTGAGGCTTTTGTAGCAGATGGTGTCTAGTTTGTACTGTATGCGCTTTGATACAGGGAGCCAGTCAAGTTGTGCCAGGAGAGGGGAGATGTGGTCGGCTTTTTTCTTTTTGAGTACAAGACGTGCAGCATTGTTTTGAATGTGCTGTAGGAGGCGGGAAGACCAGACAGCAGTGAATTGCAATAGCTGACCCCTACACAGGCCTAACGTGCTATGCACTCACCAACTTGCCCCTACCCAGAGCTGAACGTGCTATGCACTCACCAACTTGCCCCTACCCAGAGCTGAACGTGCTATGGACTCACCAACTTGCCCCTACCCAGAGCTGAACGTGCTATGCACTCACCAACTTGCCCCTACCCAGAGCTGAACGTGCTATGGCACTCACCAACTTGCCCCTACCCAGAGCTGAACGTGCTATGCACTCACCAACTTGCCCCACCCAGAGCTGAACGTGCTATGCACTCACCAACTTGCCCCTACCCAGAGCTGAACGTGCTATGGATTCACCGACTTGCCCCACCCAGAGCTGAACGTGCTATGGACTCACCAACTGGTCTCTACCCAGAGCTGAACGTGCTATGGACTCACCAACTTGCCCCCACCCAGAGCTAAACGTGCTATGGACTCACCAACTTGCCCTACCCAGAGCTAAACGTGCTATGGACTCACCAACTGTCCCACCCAGAGCTGAACGTAATATGACTCACCAACCAGCCTCTACCCAGAGCTGAACGTGCTATGGACTCACCAACATGCCCCTACCCAGAGCTGAACGTGCTATGGACTCACCAACTTGCCTCTACCCAGAGCTGAACGTGCTATGGACTCACCAACATGCCCCTACCCAGAGCTGAACGTGCTATGGACTCACCAACTGGTCTCTACCCAGAGCTGAACGTGCTATGGACTCACCAACTGGTCTCTACCCAGAGCTGAACGTGCTATGGACTCACCAACATGCCCCTACCCAGAGTTGAACGTGCTATGGACTCACCAACCAGCCCCCACCCAGAGCTAAACGTGCTATGGACTCACCAACTTGCCCCTACCTAGAACTGAACGTGCTACGGACTCACCAACTTGCCCCCACCCAGAGCTGAACGTAATATGGACTCACCAACCAGCCCTACCCAGAGTTGAACGTGCTATAGGTTCACTGAGGAGGACAGGGACCACAACAGTTAAATCTCATCCACTTCACGAATGTCTCACTAGAGTGTTGCTCAAACTTCCTGACAATCACCGCAGGTGCCCGCATTTCTCGGGCCTCATTGACGCCAGGTTTTCTTATGAAAGTAAGCGTGAAGTACAGTCCTGTCACACAGTCTCAATCCAGAATGAGACCCCGCAGCATCATGATGACCATCCCCACCGTCATCGTCATCGTCATCATCATCACAGCATTATGAAAAATTGTCCTAGATTGTGAGACCATTGTTAATGTGGCGAATACAGTGTGACTGAAACAACAACAACGACATCAACAACAAAACAGTAGTTATTTTTACTAAAACAACAACAATAGTTATCTTATTAAAACAACAACAACAACAAAACAGTACTTATTTTATTAAAACAACAACAGTACTTATCTTATTAAAACAACAACAACAAAGCAGCATTCTCTTATTAAATTTCAAGGCGACTGATTCTTGTTTGACCTCAGTTCGACCTTTGGATGAAAATATAATTTCGACTCTCACTTCATGTATACAACATTTGTTTTATTGATAGTAATGTATGGTTCTCTTTATACTGTATGCCTCACACTACAGCTTACAAGGATTATATTCTTGACTTCGTTGAGTTGATACATGTCCCGATGCTCCAAATGTGTCTGCGGCTTTGCTTTTGTTTGTTACTTTAGTCTGTAAAGACGTTGTTCTTTCCATAGCTTAAAACGTGTTTCGTGTGATTGAAAAGTGACATTCTAAACGACAAGGAACAACTGCATAGAAGTTTCACACACACACACACACACACACACACACACACACACACACACACACACACACACACACACACACACACACACACACACATGGGACAGTATGAAGTCATCCTCCCATCCCCTTTCGTGTTCATTGTTTATCTTTTTTTTTTTCTGTTCTTCCGGATTGTTAAGTTTTCTTTTTGTCACCTCCCAAACCCACCCCTAACAAATGCCATGAAAAAAGGAAAGAAAGAAAAAAGGCGGGGTTGGGGGAGGGGGAGGGGGTGAGTAAACCCTCACTTAACATAGTGCATGCAGCTGCAGTATGAAGCCCTGAAAAGCGAGGGTGGGGAAGATGGGAGGCGGGGTGTAAGAGAGACTAGCAGCAGAGAACGCGCGGGGGGTTGGAGTGAAAGGGGTGGATATAGCAAGCGCGGTAGTGTGAGTACACAAACGAGTGTCAAAGGCATTATCTGGTCACAGCAGCTTTTAACGGTTCGGGCCAGGTCGAACGGTAGTTAGGTAGTACAGACCTTCACTTCCATCTGTGTCAGCATTATGAAAGCAAAGCCTACCTCCTACCCCTTGTTACTTTATGTTTCATACCCCTTGTTACTTTATCTTGCCAAACCATGAAGAAGGTAATACAAAATACAAAACAAGTGAGACTGCCCGCGTCCAAGCAAACAGGAACCAGAAAAACAAGAAAATCGAATCAGAACGCGTATTCAATACAACAAGACAAGACAGGCGCATATTTTCGGCCAACTGGCCTTTGACAAGCGTGAATGTACGATCACAAACAAACACCAAATATAAAATCATGAGAAAAAGACTAAAACTTCCCTGCTGCCTCGTCCAGTGGGTAAAAAAGGGACTAATTTAGTCCGAAAATTTGCGCCTGTCTTGTCTTGTTGTATTGAATACTCGTTCTGATTCGATTTTCTTGTTTTTCTGGTTCATGAAGAAGGTAAGTTACCCATTCATAGCAAGGTAGACCGAAGCACCAAGTTTTGCGCGAAAGAGATTCTCATCCATGTTTCTTCTTCTTCTTCTTCTTCTTCTTCTTTGATTCGCAGCCTAAAACCACATCTGGCTATGAATGTATGAATTTGATTTCCCCCTTCCTGTTTTTCCCCCAGTTCTTTCTGGCTGCAGTGGAGCTTGGTGGTCACAGAAGCTGAGGTAGGTCACGTTTCCTGTCCTC
>CM060307.1:19500502-19508002 GCA_030674185.1 Monoplex corrugatus
AACTCACAACGCTAAGTAGGACCCCTTAGTGATACAATGATACACATAGGTAGAACTCACACGCTAAGTAGGACCCCTTAGTGATACAATGATACACATAGGTAGAACTCACACGCTAAGTAGGATCCCTTAGTGATACAATGATACACATAGGTAGAACTCACACGCTAAGTAGGACCCCTTAGTGATACAAGGATACACATAGGCAGAATTCACACACTAAGTAGGATCCCTCGGTGATACAAGGATACACATAGGTAGAACTGGAAGAACTCACACGCTAAGTAGGACCCCTTAGTGATACAATGATACACATAGGTAGAACTCACACGCTAAGTAGGACCCCTTAGTGATACAATGATACACATAGGTAGAACTCACACGCTAAGTAGGACCCCTTAGTGACACAATGATGCACATAGGTAGAACTCACACGCTAAGTAGACAACCCTTAGTGACACAATGATACACATAGGTAGAACTCACACGCTAAGTAGACAACCCTTAGTGATACAATGATATACACAGGTAGAACTCACACGCTAAGTAGACAACCCTTAGTGACACAATGATATACATAGGTAGAACTCACACGCTAAGTAGACAACCCTTAGTGACACAATGATATACACAGGTAGAACTCACACGCTAAGTAGTCAACCCTTAGTGACACAATGATACACATAGATAGAACTCACACGCTAAGTAGACAACCCTTAGTGACACAATGATACACATAGGTAGAACTCACACGCTAAGTAGTGAACCCTTAGTGATACAATGATACACATAGGTAGAACTCACACGCTAAGTAGGACCCCTTAGTGATACAATGATACACATAGGTAGAACTCACACGCTAAGTAGGACCCTTAGTGATAAATGATACACATAGGTAGAACTCACACGACTAAGTAGGACCCATAGTGATACAATGATACACATAGGTAGAAACTCACACGCTAAGTAGGACCCCTTAGTGATACAAATGATACACAAGTGTAGAACTCACACGCTAAGTGAGATCCCTCGGTGATACAAGATACACATAGCAGAATTTCACACACAAAGTAGGATCCTCGTGATACAAGGATACACATAGGTAGAACTGGAAGAACTCACAAGCTAAGTAGGACCCCTTAGTGATACAATGATACAAAATAGGTAGAACACACACCGCTAAGTTGGACCCCTTAGTGCACCAATGATACACATAGAAGAACTCAACCCTAAGTAGTCAACCCTAGTGACACAATGATACACATAGGTAGAACTCACACGCTAAGTCGGACCCCTTAGTGAGTACAATGTCACATAGTGTAGAACTCACACGCTAAGTAGGACCTTAGTGATACAATGATACACATAGGTAGAACTCACACGCTAAGTAGGGACCCTCTAGTGATACAATGATACACATAGGTAAGAACTCACACGCTAAGTAGGATCCCTTAGTGATACAATGATACACATAGGTAGAACTCACACGCTAAGTAGGACCCTTAGTGATACAAGATACACATAGGCAGAATTCACACACTAAGTAGGATCCCTCAGGTGATACAAGATACACATAGTAGAACTGGAAGAACTCACACGCTAAGTAGATCCCTTAGTGATACAATGATACACATAGGTAGAACTCACACGCTAAGTAGGACCCCTTAGTGATACAATGATACACATAGGTAGAACTCACACGCTAAGTAGGACCCCTTAGTGACACAATGATGCACATAGGTAGAACTCACACGCTAAGTAGACAACCCTTAGTGACACAATGATACACATAGGTAGAACTCACACGCTAAGTAGACAACCCTTAGTGATACAATGATACACAGGTAGAACTCACACGCTAAGTAGACAACCCTTAGTGATCACAATGATAACATAGGTAGAACTCACACGCTAAGTAGACAACCCTTAGTGACACAATGATATACACAGGTAGAACTCACACGCTAAGTAGTCAACCCTTAGTGACACAATGATACACATAGATAGAACTCACACGCTAAGTAGACAACCCTTAGTGACACAATGATACACATAGGTAGAACTCACACGCTAAGTAGTGAAACCCTTAGTGATACAATGATACACATAGGTAGAACTCACACGCTAAGTAGGACCCCTTAGTGATACAATGATACACATAGGTAGAACTCACACCTAAGTGGGCCCCTTAGTGATACAATGATACACATAGGTAGAACTCACACGCTAAGTAGGACCCTTAGTGATACAATGATACACACAGGTAGAACTCACACACTAAGTAGACCCCTTAGTGATACAATGATACACATAGGTAGAACTCACACGCTAAGTAGGATCCCTAGTGATACAAGGATACACATAGGCAGAATTCACACACTAAGTAGGATCCCTCGGTGATACAAGGATACACATAGGCAGAATTCACACACTAAGTAGGATCCCTCGGTGATACAAGGATACACATAGGCAGAATTCACACACTAAGTAGGATCCCTCGGTGATACAAGGATACACATAGGTAGAACTGGAAGAACTCACACGCTAAGTAGGACCCCTTAGTGACACAATGATACACATAGGTAGAACTCACACGCTAAGTAGGACCCCATTTTTTTCTTTCTTCGTTCGCCGTTATCATAGTCAGGCCACATCTGGCGATGAATGTGGCCCTTTTCGTTTTGTTTTGTTCTGTTCTGTTTTGTTTTTTCAAATTCCTGCTGGCTATAGAGGCATGGTCTCAAGACCATGCCAGCGCGTAGTGTTTGTGCGCAGGTTAACGGCTAATGCCACGATCGTTTTCAATCTATCCATCACATGGTATACCTGTGAATATGGAATTTATTCCGAACGCGGAGACGCCATCTTGAGAAACTGAAAACACCAACATGCAGCACCCCCGATAACGGAGTATGACTGCCTACACAGCATGGTAACCTTCCAAAGACAGAGTACGAAGATTACGCAGCAACACAACGCCTGCATATTGCGACCCAAACACCCAGAACAGCGTGCGTACATGCAACAGAGGAAACATTGATCAGAAGAGGGGAGGGGGAAGGGAGCGTTTGAGAGAGGAAAAAACAAACAAACAAAAAAACACAGTCCATGATTTTCCATGTCTGTCACCATCTGTCTCGTCATCGAGCACGCTAGGACTGATTGCATTCTCACCACCACCACCACCACACACCCCTCACACACACACACCACCCCATCTCCTACCCCCCTCCATCCTCCCAGACAGGGGATAGACACCCCCGAGATCAGGACGAGACTACAATTGGACCGGGACTTTTCCCCAGCTCCCTCTTCTTCTGTACCATTTCTCTGTCAGTGTTCCCACATCTCGTATTTCTATTCTCTGACAGACTTCCCAAATCTACCAAAACTGAGGTGCAGAGCATGAAGAGTCACAGAATTTGGGCTTATACTTCACAACGCTAAGGCAATACATGATTACGAGAATGACAGTGACCATGCTGTGGAGTTTTGATGCAGACCACGCTACGGAGTTCTATTTTGTATTGAGACTGCGTGACCTGTCTGTACTCCACGCTTCATTCATAACAAATCCTAGCGTCGACCAGACCCGAGCGATACAGACACCTGCAGCATTGGTCAGGAAATTTGAGCAACACACTAAATGACGCATCCGCTAAATGGATGAAACTCAACTGTGCAGTACGAGCCCAGAGCACTCAACTCTGGGTAGCAGTCGATTACCGCCGAACACAACAACAATAATAATAACAACAACATCCTCCCCTTTCTCCCCTCACCCTATACAATGGCATGAAATGACGGTGGCTTAAAGCTTCCAGTCTGCCAGTCTGTTGCATTAGCCACTTTGCCACGGTGACTTGTTCCCTCCATTAAATCACGAGTGGTTGTCTGGGTGGTAGTCTGCTGGAGGTCATGTGTGTAGCATACATTAAGATACAACAACAACACGACAACAAAGAAATTGTTTTATCCTAGCAGTGTTTTGCAGAGAAGCATCTATTTAGGAAAACAAATAATACGCGCGTACATTTCTTTTAAATGAAGACGTTAATACCCCTCTAAAAAAGAAAAGAAAAAAGAAAACGAAAGAAAGAAACGGCCTTCCAACCAAAACACAAGGAACAGACATATTCTGTAAAACTACAGACAGATATGCTAATAATTTATTAACAAACACATACACTGACACACAACCTGACGGGTGTTACGTACCAGTGCTTAGACTGGCAAGGTTAACGGTGAGCATGGTTTTTAACTGTTGTAGTTTATCTTAACGGGTTGTCGTTGTTTTGACGTGGTGTTAGCCCGGATATGGCTCTAGTAGTCGGCTGGGCCATAAGCAAGAACTGAACTGAACTGAATGTACCAGTGTCCCTTTTTTTTTTCAGGGAAATCACCAAATCTGTATTCTGACTGCTGACTTCAAAGGATACATAAACAACAATCACACTACTTTTTTTTTTTGCAAAAAACCAAGGTTCAAATCTTCTGAAAATACAATTTTTGTCAAGTTTAAGTTTCTGTTTCTGTCTCAAGATGGCGTCTCCGCGCTGGTAATAAATTACACACGCACTGACAGCCACAGGTGCCATGTGATAGATAAGATCCAAAATGAATCATGGCATAAATCATTTACCTAGCTTTACACGCCAGCAAAATCCTAGGTTTATGGTGAAAACAGCTCCTGGTGTTCCCAAGCGGTCAACCATACAAGTGCCATTCAGGCCTGACGTTGCTTTAACGTTGCTGATCGAATGTTTAGGTGCTCGTACAAAATAAAATCTACAAGAAAGAGTCCACACTAACGACTGTTTTCGTGTGTGTGTGTGTGTGTGTTGTGGTGTTGTGTGTGTGTGTGTGTGTGTGTGTGTGTGTGTGTGTGTGTGTGTGTGTGGTGTGTGTGTGTGTGTGTGTCTGTTGGTAGAGTAGAGAAAGAGAGTGAGAGAGAGAGGTTGTGTGTGTGTGTGTGTGTGTGTGTGTGTTGTGTGTGTGTGAGAGAGTGAGAGAAAGAAAGTGTGTGGGGGTTGTGTGTGTGTGTGTGTGTGTGTGTGTGTGAGGTGAGAGTAAGGTGTGTGTGGTGTGTGTGTGTGTGTGTGTGTGTGTGTGTGTGTGTGTGTGTGTGTGTGTGTGTGTGTGTGTGTGTGTGTGTGTGTGTGTGTGTGTGTGTGTGTGTGTGTGGGTGTGTGTGTGTGTGTGTGTGTGTGTGGTGTTAAAATTGAACACACATGACAAGATGATGGATAACCCTCGCAGAGGACCTCCGACAATCATCAGAAAAACGCGGCTGTGGGATCCCGTGTGTGACAGAGATTACCGTGAAATTACCGAAGCGCAGCGACATCAATTACTAGACCCAGCGGCTGGACACCCGCTGGTACGAAACGCCATCACAGACTTATTTATTGTTATTGTAATTCTGTTTAAAGCCCAGCCGACTGCGTAGAGCCATATCAGGGCTATAACTGTTTCAAAACATACACAATACTTCGACAGGAAAAAAAAAAAAAGAAAACAAAATGAAGTACACACACATCAATACAATCGCGCACATAAAATCTAAGGAGATGTCCCTGGTGTTGATTACTCCGTCCAATTCATCGCACAGGGGATTTAAAAAACCATACCTGAATACAAACTTCAACATAACTCAGGACACTAAATATATAAAAACGGGCCTAAATTGCCTAAAATTGCTTCCGCATATCTCATTTCCCTTGAACCAAAAATGCACTTAATACATGTACCCAATCATCAATCCTAAGAGAAAAGTACGTAAGACTTTACCGAACACATACAAATGAATGGACCAGCAAGGCAGAAAATGATAGGAAGAAATGAAAGAAAGCAAAGGAGGAAGAAAGAAACAAAGAGAGTGACAGAAAAAGGAATTTCTAGCACAGAATTTCCAGAAGAAGGGGATACTATTTATACTGAAAGAGCCCCCGGCATCTCCACGGTGGTACATCAGAGACTAGGATGCTGCAAGTACTGCAGTCTTCTGATAAGTAAGACCACCTGAATGGCCGCGCCAAGTCATCTGGCAGATGGGTTCCATAATTAACAAATGAAGTTTTCAGTTTTCAATTTCTCAAGATGTCTCCGCACTCGGAATCAATTCCGTATACATTGACGGCAATGGCGCCAACTGATGGAGAAGAACCAAATGATCATGGCACAAGCCTTAAGCCTGCACATAAACCCATGAGCTGGCCAGTTCCTAGCGTATGGGTTTTGTATCTTTGTCTTTGTATCATGTGAAGACGTAAAGAAACGATACAAATGGTGGTTTTTCCACATCGCTGGCATTCCCAGTTTTGCTTCACCTCTCAAGTCTCTTCACAAAGTCGAACACATACATCACACGTACAGACAGACAGACACACAAGACAAACAGAAAGAAGATCAGAAAGAAAATACAATTCAAATAATGAAACATGATGGCTTGAAACCCCACATACAATAAAATAAAAATGTACACAATCCAAGCAAAGTTACTTTCAAAAAGAGCATACAAGTAATTTTGTTTGTTCGGTTTGTTTGTTTGTTTGTTTGTTTTTGGTGGAGGTGGTGTTTTGTTGTTTGTTTGCTTGCTTGCTTGCTTGATTTCCCAGCTGTTCTCTTAAACAATTCCAATCGACGTTGTGTGGGAACCAAGTGGAAGACACTCAACTTCTCTTGAGGTACCAGTCGCCGTAGTGAAGTGGTTAGTGCAACGGACTACCGACTGGAATGTTGTGGGTTCGAATCCCCATTAGTCTCTTCAAAAATCACTGTGGGATTTTTCGGCTCTAACCGGCTCCTACCCAGAGTTGGGCGCGCTATGGGCTCATTGGGAAGACTGGGACCACACAGTCGAGTCTCATCCACTTCAAGGACGCGTTATTGAGAGTGTTGCTCAAACTTTCTAATCAGAACCGCAGGTGTTTGTATCTCTCGGGCCTGGTTGACGCCAGGATATCTTATGATAGTAAGCGTAGAGTACAGCCCTGTCACGCAGTCTCAATCCTAGCTGTAACTCCATAGACATCATGATTATCATCCTCATCGACATCAACATCATCGCTATGTAAAAACTGCTCCAGCTTCTGTGGCCATTAAGGTGGCGTGAAAATGGGACTAAAAATTATTTTAAAAATAGAAAAAGGCGAGCACAAAGGTAACCTCCCTGAATGCAATGATCCTTAAAAAAACAATTAAAAAAATTCTTCTCTCGAGGTCGGCACTGTAATGCAAATGCCAGTCTCTTCTCCCTCACTACTTTACCATCCCCCACTCTTAAAAAGGGGCGGGTGCCCACTGAAAGGCGGGTCGGTGAGAGTTTGGATGGGGATCATTTATTTCCCACTGTTGTCTACAGCCCTGGCAAATGCAAAATATCTTGTACCTGCTCTCGTGGAGTAGGAAAGAATCTTTTCCCCCTCCCTTTATAATCTTAATTAAATTACATGGGCAAAAATGAGGCATGCCTCTCCCCCCTCCTCTCTCTCTCTCTCA